>JACEVL010000372.1:552500-865000 GCA_020284085.1 Aporrectodea caliginosa
TTGTTTTGTACAATTCTACTCCTAGTGCTTTCAATTACTATGCTCAGGCAGATATCAACTATTCTTATCAAATCCGTTATAACAGGGTTTATTGTTGGGCGTAGAGCCGTAGACCAACTTCAATGCATGAAAATACTAATGTAAGCGTAGGTTGAGCTTCAAGAGGATGAAAGGAAAGGGAGGATTATGGAAGAGGATATTAAGGAGAGGAGGAGGTTGAGGAGGAAGGAGGAGCAGGAGGAAGAGGAGGAGAGTGAGAAGTGATGGTGGAGGCGAAAGAAGATGAAGAAGCAGAAGAAGAAGAACACGAACATTGGATCCATGTGTGCATGATCGCCATGTGGTGACTGTCAGCTTACTGTGCACTAAATCTTAACTCCTCTAAAACTCAATTGATCTGGTTTGGAACCAAACAGCAGCTCCTTAAACTTTACCTCCCACTTCTGAAGTCAATGTATCCTGATTTCACATACTCATCCAGTGTCCGCGACTTGGGTGTCACCCTTGATAGCACCCTGTCGTTCTGCGAGCACCTTATGCACTTGACGCGCTCATGTTACTATCACCTGAGGCGCCTGAGAGCCATCAGAAGATCTGTTTCCTCTTCTGTCTTTACAACCATAGTCCATGCTTTCATCTGCTGTCGCATTGACTACTGCAATTCACTATTTGCTGGGCTTCCCAAGGCAAGCTTATCCTCCCGCTCAGTCGGTTATGAACTAGGCTCATGCTACTCTCACATCTCCATCTACATGACTGATGTCCTAGTAGGCTATCCAATACAAGGTAGGCCTACTGCTCTTAGTCTTAAGAACTCAACTGGGCCTAGCTCCTAAATATCTTTGTGACTTAATGGCAAACCTCTATCTGCTGTCTCTTGAGGACTTGACCTCCTTTAGGACTGCCACGGCCCAGCACCGTGCCTTATCGTGGGGCCTTCTATGTGGAATGACCTCCCCCTCAATCCGCAGTAAGATTTTAGTCGGGGTCCCACCTTCATTCCTTCGTTGCTTGAAGACTTTCTTATTTCCTAGAAATTAATACGCTGAGAGCGCCTCTGAATAGCTAGTACTGTAAGAGGCGCTTTACAAATTCTCAGATACGATATGATACGATTGTTTAATTTGTTTCGCTAACTGATGTAATATATTCGTTCGTAATGACATTTACGTCGCAATTACGTGTAACAACATATACGCTAGCGCAGAGAGCGCCTCTGAGTAAATATCTTGAATAAACGTTATATAAATGTTCAGTTACATTACATTACAACGGTAATTATGATGAGGATACGATGACGATAAACTTGACGGCGATTATTGTAATTGCAATTAGAAATTTATATAGCGCCGCTTCACGAAAACCATAAATGATGTTCGTAATCGTAATTGTAACTCCAAAGCTTCTAAAGCTCCACTTGAAAGCCAAGCGCAGTGCGCAAGCTTAGGCCTACTAACGAGCGCTGACGTTAAATGTTATGAAGAACAAAAATGTCATTAGTAAGCAAAACAATGCTCATAATTGTGGTCATTAGTAAGTAAAACAATGCTCATAATTGTGGAAGTGTCACCAGCGGCTGCCGCACGTACGCACATCGTGCTCAGCTAACGAATTGCTGTCCAAAGTTGACAGATGATATATCGTGTTCCGAGTGTTGGACCAAGTTGCGTGGATATATAGAGCGACGACAAGCGGTAGCATCCGCAGTTAGGGTTACTGTACACGGCAGCACTACCGCCCAGTGGTCCCTTGCTGGTGATGGCACGGTGGCCGACTGGTTAGAGCGGTTGACCTGTAACGCGGAGAGTACGGGTTCGATCTTCGTTCGGGGCGGTTACTGTGTAGGGACCGTGAGCAAGTCCTTCACGCACTCTGCAGTAGGCTATAATTGCATCTGCGCCGCCGAGGCGTGTGCATTTCTGAGCTTTGGGCCACCTTTGGAAGAAGGGAGATATCAAATACAGTTGTAAGCTTATTGCATAATTTGTATTATATTGACAGTATTCTATTGTATTGTATGGATGACGCACGTCCGTCCATCCGTCGAGCCCTCGGATCATCATGGTGACTTTGATATGATGATGATGACATTGATGAGGAGGAGGAGGAGAAGGAGGAGGAGGAGGAAGAAGAGGAGGAGGAGGTCAGTGGAGGAGGTCAGAGGAGGATGTGAGATGATGATGATGATGATGATGATGATGATGATGGGATGATGATGATGATGATGATGATGACGATGATGATGATGGTGAAGTATGATGATGAAAACGACGATGTTGTTGTGTCCAGTTATTAAACAGGTGAAGATGATGATGATGACTTCCTCAGTGAAGCTGCTGTTGTTGGTCGCCTGGTGGACGTTCGTTCTGGAGCTGACGACGATCTTCGTCAGCGGAAGTCCTCTGATGGTCAAGACAAGGACGTACAACTACAACGTCCATCGACCTGACCTCTGTGAACTGGACGATGACCACTTCGCCAACTGCTATCTGTGTGGCAAGATGACCGACGAACGGGAGATCTACTACGGATGTTGTGCCGAAAAAGAACCATTCACAATCTTCTGCGATCGCCTGCTCCTCTAGAGGAAGGCACCAGAGCTACTGCTGCTGATGCTGATGTATAGAAGGCATCTTAGATAGCCTTCCATGGCGTGTGCCCAGCGTAGCCATGCATCTATCTTGTCGTCTGTAACTTGTCTGTATAGTGTCTTGTTTACTGGCTTCCACGCAAACGCTGATAAAATGATAATTGATTGAGCCCAGTAATTACTGCGAGCAGTAAGACACTTTTCTCTAATACAAATGCTCTTTAAATTGTAAATGGCTACAATTATTAATCGTGAATAATCATCGAAACGTTTTCCTAATGAGCGCCAACTAGTCAGGCATAGGCCTACGTCAAATAGCCAACCTAACTAGGATTAGCACTGAACGTGTCCCAAGCCTTAGCAAATCAACATCTCTCATCTGAACTGCGTATGCGCTGGAAATGTGAAACTATGACATATTGTAACTCTTGAATAATAAGCTTTCATGTGGCTGAAAACAAATGCAAAACTACGCTTTGTAGCCAACATTATGTTATCATAAAAAATGAACAATTCCCAGTAGGAAAGTATTCTTTTTCTACAAGCGTCATTCCGCTTTTGTATTCTATAGTAAGGCCCTGCTTATAAACCAATTGTTCATCGATCCTAAATTCACCGTTTTGAAGGCCTATCTATGGACACTGTGCAACTACTTGAGAAACAGTCATGCATTGTTTGGTCCTTCAGACAAGAAGACGCCTTTAACACAAGTATCGCACACTTTACAGTTCATTGTACCCAACTGACACTCTACAGTTCATTGTACCCAACCGATTAGACGCTTCTGACAATGCAAATAGGCCTAACTTAAAAAGAAAAAGCTGTGTAACAGTTCATTCAAATTGTTTTTGTATTCTTATCGGTTATTAATTTATATCCCGGTGATCGTTAACCCTCGGGCTACCAAGGAGGGGGTGGTTACCACCCCCCTACGTTTTTATGCATAATTTTTTTCCATATGGAATATAATTTTTGCATTTTAGGTAGCTGTAGCAGATTCATTGGCGCACATTTTGAGGTAAACAACATGGTGGTAGCCCACGCTATTCAAACGTTATACCTGATATACCCGAGGCACCGGGGGGTGGATACCACCCCTTAGTTTTTCGACTATAGCTTATTGACTATTCTTCCTAGAAGAGAAACAATTATACCATTCTTTAGAGGGAATGCAGGGCTTCATTTGCATACCTACATCTTTGTCTTATGAAAACCGGAAGTGATCAAAATAAATAATAATACGCGTAATATGCGTGAAAAATGGCTGAATGGAAGCACTTCCCCTTAGTTTTGTGTCTGTAGCGTATTCATTTGTCTTCCTGGTAGAGAAACAAAGATACCAATCTTTAGAGGGAATGTAGGGCTTCATTTGCTTACCTACATCTTTGTCTTTTGAATACCGGAAGTGATCGAAATAAATAATAATACGCGTAATCTGTGTGAAAATGGCTGAATACAGCATTACAACGCAAACGATATATATATGTATGGATATATATGTATGGATGTACATTTAATCATTTATACTATATAAACATGTGTAGGGATGATTGTGTGTATCTTTTATACATAGATTAGTTTCAAAACACACATAATCTTATATTTGTTTATCCAACAAGTACAAAATGTACGCAATAATATAAAATATTGCTAATTAATGGGTTCCGTTGTTAAAAGCGATGTATGTAATTTCGAGGTGCATTCACATAATGTACAACTAAATATACCATTCTGTGCAGAAATGAATGCTGAATCCATTGCTATATTACAAGTTATGATATGTGAAACCAAACACGAAATCCAGGGGGTGGTAACCACCCCCCCTGGTAGCCGATGTCACAAAAAAGCTTGGTAGCCCGAGGGTTAAGTAACTACTCGAGCCAGAATTACTTTTTAGGAAATGGATGGATGGATGGATGAATGGATGAGCTAGAAAATAGAATGATAGGGCCTACATAAACAGAAAGATAAGTTGACAATCAGACAGATAGATATAGACTCCTATGTTACGTAGACAGTGAGGAAAGACTGTCGCAGGTCCACGAACCTCTCTCCGTGTTGGACATTTGTCGCGCTCTACAAAAGACCCGAACCGAATTACCATCGAATTTCGGGTTGCATTTAGGGGCCAAGTCCAGGGTCGACATGTTGAGGGATAGGGTTACAGGCAGTACGTTCAGATCGCGCCGTAGGCGAACCTGTATGAACTAACCCTTCACAGTGATTCTTCTATTAGCCTATATTTATGAGACCAAGCAGTTACAAGCAGCCATGCAACTATTCAATAGGACCCATAATAAGCTGTTTCTAGTTTAAATCTGACCCAGTTAGCTACATTGGTAGGAGTGTAGGCTGCGTCTCATGCGCCTCTGAAAGAGAGCATGCCATCGCGGTTCGCTCCCCGATGCTGGCTTATTTCAGAGTTGTAGCCTAAATCTCTGGCTAGCACGGTCCTTGCACGGGGACCTTAAATGGCGTGGCGTCCATTCAAACGGGCGAGCGGTGGTGAAGGATCTCATCCGATCAATTCATTGACAAATGAGTAGGGTCGAGGCCATAATATGGTCTCTATTGAAAAACGCAAACATTTAGCCTACATTTAGGCCTACATTATTTTCGTTTCTATACACTTGAAGCGCTTGTCTTGAACCCGTAAAGCACTGCATCTCTCCTGAGCACAAGTATACAGCCGCTGCTATGAAATCGACTGAATTTAATGGCTTCGGCAATTTCGTCGTCTTAGATCAGTTCTCGGTTGCATCTGGTCAGTGCACAGCTGTAGCTTGGACGTTGCATCTGATTATGTATGATTCCAACTCACCAGGGACCCGGGAACCTATGGCGCCAGAGGCGCCGATGCTCACACAAGATTTGGCTCTGTGGCGCCAAGGCAAGAGCATGCTCACACAACTTTTGGAAACATTAATAATACTATGAAAATAACAGAGTAAATTAATGGAACCTAACCAAAACGCCCTGGCATTAAGCAAGGGACAGCAAGCCTGCCAAGTCTTGTAGGATGATATATTGCGCGTATCATGGACACCTGTAGCCTTACTCTTTGGGCCTGAACGGTACAACAGATGTCTACATGTAGGCCTAAATGTGGTTGATGAAAGCAGGGGCACTCCTGATGTGACACGAGCAATTTATCATCCTACAAGACTGGACCGAGAGTGGCTGCAGACTGGACATCTGATTATTAAGACAGCTGTGATATATATATATATATATATATATATTGATATATATATATATATATATATATATATATATATGTGTGTGTATATATATACATATATCCATACATATATACATACATGCATACATATATATGCCTAATATTCAGTGTGTGGGCTCTCAAAGTGCGAGAAGAATTGAGGCTAGATCAGTTCTTCTAGAGACTCCATTCGAGTGTAGGCTACGTTGGATTAAAAATAATTTTGAACAGGCCTAAATAAAATTGATAAAGAAAGAAAGTGCTGCAATGTCTAGCAGACCGCCTATTGAGTCGTTTAAACGGTCTTATCTGTCGTTTTCCAAGTCATCAGCAGGGAGATGTGATGGTAAGTACATCTAAACAAATGCACACTGCTTTAACTTTTGAGACTGCATGTCACATTTACAAACAATCCGCCACAGCCTAAATCTGTACATAAGAAAATTGTACATAGGCCCTATGGCATTATAGATTTTCTTCCACGAAAAAATCCGTCTTGATGTACTTGTAATCACAGTCGTAATCTCGAGATTTCTTCATGCAGCGTCTACAAAAACCATAAGTCACTGGAATCAGCTTATTCACAGGCGCTCACTCAAAACTAGGGCCTATAATGATATTAGGCCTATATATATAATCATAAACAAATTCGATATCCACAGGGTCAAGACCTAAAGGTGCCTGCCTGTCACAGGCAGGCAGACAGTCAGGCGTCTATGCTTCTATGGTGTTTAGTGGATGGTGTTTAGAATTGAAGTGCAAGTGAAGCAAGAAGAAGAGGATCTCGAGGAGTCAGGATAAGATTTGTGAAAGAGCAGCGTTTTCGGTTTTCAATGATATGTGCCTTCTGGAGAAATCCTCTCTTCATTCCTGTTTCTCCCTCTCCCTCACTCCTCTACCGAACAGTATTAAATGGACTGCCGACAAACCGAAAGACCGTCTCGTATAGCCTTGCAAAATGGACCAGTGACCACGGTTACACGTGTCTCAGCCTTACATGTATATTATGTCGAGAGAAAGATCGAGACAGAGACACAGAAGACAGAGACTGGGAGAGACAGTGATAGAGTCAGACAGGGAGACATAGAATAAATGAATGAATGAATAATATTAGATTAGCGTGCTAGACGTCAATACTTTAATTTAGAGGCAATTTGAAAGAGAGATAAAGAGAGACAGACAGACAGACAGACACACACAGACACACACACACACACACACACACACACACACACAGACAGAGCATTTCGTATGAGTCCATCTCAAAGTCCATATCAGTGTATACCTACTAGACTAGAATAATAAAATAATTAGCATTTGACCTCGTCAGCTCTTGCATACATTAAACTTCCGATGTACTGTACCTTCGGGTGATCTTTATCGTCTTTAAGTAGAATTTCTTTCGGACTCTACTGTAGTTGCCCTGCCTTGATTCAACCTCTGCCTCTTCTTTTTCCTAACCTAGTCCCTGTCATCCTCAACCTCATTCCTCTGCCCCTTCTTCCTTCTAACCCAGTCCCTCTCATCCTCATTCTCATCCCTCTGCCCCTTCTTTCTTCTCCTACCCTCTTCCCTCTCATCCTCATTCTCATCCCTAGGCTCATCGACAAGACAATACAAAATTAAGAAAATAAAAAACAAATTCAAAAGTAATAATACGGGGCTTGCGGGATTTAATGCCACGCCAGTGGCCCCCTCCTGCCATAATGAGCTTACGGGTTTTAACACCACGCCAGCGGCCCGCCAGGACTACAACAAATAAACCCCTAATACATAACAAAACACACGACAGAGCCTAGGGCACCCACCACACCCATCACAATCTCGCCTCAATCTCGTCACACCCATCCCTTCTCGCCTCAATCTCGTCACACCCATCCCTTCTCGCCTCAATCTCGTCACACCCATCCCTTCTCGCCTCAATCACACCCCCTTCTCGCCTCAATCTCATCACACCCATCCCAGCTCGCCTCCGTCGCCTCACCGGTACCTAAAGAAACACAGGAAACCCACGAAGATTAATATTATTACACGTTATGACAGATTGCAGTATCATTACAGAAAAGAATAAAGTACAAGACTCCCCTGCGATGGAGCCTTGTTTGGTTTCCTTTTGTCGCAAGGACGTTGCTTGATTTTTTAATATTCATGCAATATAAATGGACACTTTACGTTACCGTCACCTAGCGATATTTATTACAGCTTGTCTCTTCCTCAGTCTCTTCGCCTTGAGTTACTAGCCCTCTCTCCTTCCCAGTTCCGTAGACGTCTTATGCCTTTCTTGTTTCCTGATGCAGGCACTGACGCAGGTCGAGAGCGCTGCTGATTTTTGAGCGGCGCTATATAAATGTTCGATTACAATTACAATTACAATTATAAAATGGGTTAAGCTACATACAATAGATGCACTAGTGCACTATTAAGGCTTTCTCGGCACGCCCTGACATAGCCTACATAATTATATGTAAGGTCAAGCAGGTCAGCGATCGTTGCGCTCAGCTGCTCGTGATGCCACGCAGGTGCAACGCTTCCGTCTATCAACTCGAGCTGACTGTCATCTCATGTCTCGGATCTTCCTCTTGAAACACTCTTCCGCTGTTTGTACGTGCTGTTGCATTTAATCCTCTTCAGCAAACACTTTCAAATTATCTTTAAACGGACTTAAACAATTAGACGAGCTAATTAAATAGTCATGTGAGGTAGTAGACTCAAAAGGCGCTATATTATGACACCGGGGCCTCCACCACATCTAGGGGCCTCCACCACAAATGCAAGAATTTTTTACTTGTGCTTCATAATTGATTATGAAATATTTCAGCAAACTGTTAAAACTTAAAAGGTCGAAGTTAGTTTGTATTTTTCTTAGAAAACTCTTGATGAGCTAATCAACTTTTCGAATATGTTGGTTGATGCGTGCCACTTGTGCGCTCCACCACAGCGGTGCACTGGGGCCTACAACGGCCCTGGGTACAGGTAGTAGACTCAAAAGGCGCTATATTATGCGACACATAGTGTAATCTAGTGTATTGTTGATGAGAATCCGTTGGTTGATTCCACTTGTGCGCTTCGGATTGCCACTGGTGAACCTTCTACTTTACTGTGCATTGTTCTGCTATTTAACTTATGTAAAAGTGTAGGTCTTAATGACATCTTTCATCACATAGGCTAGCGCAAAGAACGTCCCTCATGATTCGCTCTCTTAGCGGCGCTATATAAATGTTCAGTCACATTTACAATTACAACGCCAAGCCTTATTACAAACGACATCACAAGCTAAATGAAAAGCCGACTGTTCACCACTGAGACAATGTTCGCGGGCATACGAATTCCGGTGGTCACTCCTTTCTCTCGCCGTCTGATCTTCGAATCCACTGACAATTTACGGTCAGTAAATTTATTATAGCTGAGGAAGTAACTATAATATATATTAGACATATCTATTAAGAACAGCCCTCAGAGAGGTGTATTCTAACCCTACGCCAGAAGAGCAAAAAACAGTCTCTATCGAAGTCTCAGTCAGGTATGCCATTTCTTTGCTGATTACACGATCATATATCCTACCTTCCTCTGCGTGTCCTGAGCCAAAAGATGAATGGAAACTCCCAGACGTTGCATGCAATTAATACACGAACTGACTGCTTATCGGACGGGGTTCGTAGATTACAGATCACCCACCACTGACGAAGTTTCGGCAGAATGTCGAAGGCGACAGAAAATTTGAAGGTGAAGTGTGAGTAGGTCTAAAATTAAAGTAAGATGAGAAACACTGTAACTATAACGTCTCAGTGAACAAATCACATGCATGGAAATCTGTTACAACACAGAAGCGTAACACCTAGAAAAAAACCATAGAGACAGAAAACACGTGCCTTGAGTTGAACACGATTCACGTTTAACTTGAATATCGCCGTTCAGTGAACAGATTTCGAAACTGCTGTTCACATTTACCAATTGCCTTATTAGTTGTTACACCTTTGCCACCAATAACAACACTTGGTTAATCTGTATTCTGTACAATCTACGCTTTATCTATTCTGTGCTAAAGGTAAAACACGGTCATGTGACCCGGGTCGAAGGGAATAGGCCAACGGCTTTTTTGGAGGGAGAAACCTATGGAGAACATGGCCCGGGTTTCCCAGGACCGTGTTCTGGTGTCATTTGCCCATTAGTTTTGCTGATTAATGAACCATCGAACAACTTAGTGAAGCGACGAATAATCTATTTCTTAATTAATGCAAAAAAAGAAATTTCTTACTCGAATCTTCGCATGTGTGGTCGCATACAGTCTGTTCGTTGTGCTGTTTTCTTGCTGTCTGCGATTGCTTAAAACGTCGACCGACTTGAAATTCTTGTTCATTAGAAGATTTCTTGCTCTTTCGAAGATGTAAAACGTCGACCGTCTTGAAATTCTTGTTGATTCAAAGATTTTAGAGCGTAGACCAAAGATATTTAATAAAATTTATTAAAATTGTTGGCTTTGATCGACCGTCTTCGAAGTTCTTTCACGAACGATTGAGAAATGTTGCACGTCCCCATGACAACGTCTATCGAAAGATGACGTAAAACAGAAGGCCCAAAGATGGCGTCATCGCTTACGAAAACGTCAGAAAACCCATCGATATCTACCATCGATATCTATATATTTAGTTCTAAATAGATAGCTCTGGGCCTACCATGAGAACGCAAAATAATTCTTCCTTTATTGAAACAATCCGGTTGACACATCGCAACCGGTACAGTTTACAGTAACTGTTATGCAATTCAATCAATCAATCAATCAATCGTTTATTTGTAGCCAAACAACAATAAACAACAATATTACAAATCAGATTGCACTTTTAAGTATGGATTGTTGAATACCACAAGGGAAGGCCCTGAAGGGATCAAAGATCCCGCTAAGTAGGGACACCTCTATATAATTTCAACAGAATATGTGGCGACCGAAAGATGCTTTACTTAGTACAACAGTTGTTGACTTGATTAACATAAAAAATCTTAACTAACCTTAACTAATTTAAACTAAATATCGAAAGTAAAAGGAATGAGTGGGAAGTGCAGTTAAACACATGGAAATAAAAGATTAATACATCAAAGCATTAATAATTACCTTCAACTAAATAAATGCGAAGCTTAATCTTAAACAGTGTAAGTGAGGGAGATTTTCTGATTTCTTGAGGAATTTTATTCCAGGTAGTGGCGCCAATAGATTTTATTGAGAACTGACGAGTGTTTGAGCGGGCAAAGACACTTCTATAATTTACGGAGTTTCTTGTTAAGTGGGAGTGAACCTCTGAGGCAAGATTAAAGAATCCCTTGTATACTGGAGGTAGTAGGCCTCAATTCACAAGGAAACAATTCACAAGAACGCAAATGACAGAAGACATAAATCTTGAAACAATTCACAAGAACGCAAATGACAGAAGACATAAATCTTAACTACTAACAGAACAGGCAGCCTGCAATACAAAATGACGAATTCGTAATGAGAAGTTTATTTATTAGTAAGTAAGTAAGTAGGTAGGTAGGTATGTATGTGCTCCTTCAATTGCGCCGTCCAATAGTAATAATAATATTATAATTATACTTCTTTAATTAATTCAAACTGAATGAACATTGACTACAAGTAATTACATGAGTCGAATTTAACTGTATGACAGCCATGCAAGGCGCCCATCACGTCCTGCTGCTCCTCACTTTACCAACGACAACTTTCAAAAATGACAGGCTGAGTCGACCATTGGAAGGGTAGCAACACTAGCGAGTATACCGAACCCGTTGAATTCCTACTTAATGTTCTGCTCTTCACGCCAGTGATGTTACCATTCATCTATCGCCCCCCCCAGTAATAATCGAAGCATGTAAAATAAAGTAGGGCCTAACTTAATATGTCATTTAACTTCTAGCAATAGCACTTATGAACTCCTTGACCTTGTTGAAGAATTATCGGCTGAAAGGCAGAAAAATGCAGCAATGGCCATAATAGCCTAGCTAGATCCAAGTCTGTCGGACCTTGAGATAGTTTCTGTTGTTGTGGTTTCATGCTAGAATAAGAAAATAGAAGAGAAGAAGAAGAGCAGTCGCTTAAGCCAGCCCTGAGGCTGCCATGGGTATGAAGCGTTAGCGATTTCATTTTCTTAGCCTCGGCATATGAGGGCGGGTGGCCAGTCCTTTCTCTCGCCGTCTCATCTTCCCACCGACAGTGTACGGTCACTGTCAGGCCTGGATTTAGGCATGTGCACTATGTGCCAGTGCACAGGGGCCTCCACCACATAGGGGCCTCCACCACAAATTTAAGCATTTTTTCGTTGTGTTTCATAATTATGAAATATTTCAATAGTGCACAGCGCGCACAGACACAATTAAAATATTTAAAACTAAGAAACAGTTAATACCGGTAGGTTAGAAGGTAGTTTGTCTCGGGCGTGAATTTATGTCAAATTAGTGAAACTTTGAGTGTTTTCTTCCTCGCAAATTCGGTCACCAGGTCCTCAAAGTTGATCTCACGCAGAATGTCAGCTTGTATGCTCATTAGAGCCAGGTGGGACAACCGCTCATTGCCCATTGATGTGCGAAGTCTGTTCTTTATTAGTTTCATTTTTGAGAGGGAACGTTCCGCACTGCAGTTACTGACCATCAGCACCAGATACATGCTGATCCGAGTGCTAATTCCACATTAGGAAATGAGCCCTGAACTTGTTTCTCGAGTATCAGCTGATACATGAAATGCTCTCGAGAGACGTCTTGAGCGTTTCGTCCTTGAATGTTTCCACAAAGTCAACAAACTGCAAAGGCTCATTTCCTAGGCATGCATCAAGGTCGTCTTTATAAACCTCAACGAGATTCGATGCTGCTGCCAGTAGCCTAGTTCTTGTGATGAAACTACAAGCAGTTTGCGTAGGCAACCGAACCGAGACGAAATAAGCTCGTAAGCACCAAGTCGATGTTGCAAAGCAGTAACAAACTGATCAATGACTGGTAGAAAGTTTTGTATTCGAAATTTATCTGACTGCGTCACCAGACTAAAATAAAGCAGCGTAGCTACTAGTTCTATCTTTTCAGCGTTCTAAGTTATTCGCCACTGTATATGGGTTTCAGCGTTGGTGGAATACAAGTTGGATTGACGAAAAGAATTCTTGCTAAATAAAAGTCGGATTGATGAATAATTTTGGCTTAAATTGAAGTGAGACTGAGAAAGAGATTCTTGCTTAAATAGAAGTTGGATAATTGTTGTTTAAATATATAGAAGCTGGATTGATTAAACGAATTCTTGCCTAAATAGAAGCTGGATTGACTAAAAGGATTCTTGTCAAAGTAGAAGTTGGATTGATGAAAAATAATAATGCTACAATGGGCGAATAATTTTGAACACTAAAACTACATATTATCCTAGCTGCAATTAGGCCTACATCCTTGGCTTTGGGATATGCTGGAGTTGACGCGTTGTGCTTCGCGAGTCGTGACTAGTGAGCCAGCCCATAACTGCCGACTTTCAGCAGTTTCAGGCAACATCCGCACCTGGCCTGCGGCTGGTTAAGGGGCCTCCACCACAGCGGTGCACTGGGGCCTTCACCACAGTAAATACGGCCCTGCTCTCTGGAATAAACTCTCGCCAGAATTACGAAAAATATAAGATATTTCCTACTAACTAACTAAGACGTCACCTCCTTCAGTCTTGCTATCTCTCCCAGGTCTCTCACATGCTTTGTCACATTAGGGCGTAAATGTTCTGCGCGTAGTAGGTTAGTTTGTAACAAAGAGGAATGTGTCATTCGACTAACTTATAAACTTTTGCAGAGTTCTGCAACGAAAAGAAGATGACGAATATCAGACAAGTGCAATCATCCAATCGAGATGTGACGCAAACGAAAACAGACGATAGGCTATTCTGCTGAGTAATTCTTGAACTAGAGGACTTTTGAGATGGCTTCGGCAACGATCATCCTGAATGGAATTTTCGAAATTTAACTTCGATTATCAAAACAATTCGACTACATGGTGCAGGCTATCTACGAATCAACGTTCTTTGTCTAAAATATCAACCAATATTCGAATTGCTGTGTTGTTCGTTGTAAAATTACAGTCGCTTTCCTAAATTTCACAGGTTGATATCAGCCGTTATAATTATATCCAGCAGAAAGAGCGGTACCTTCTTGGCTGCACTCCATCCTCCTTGTCTGATCTATGTCGACCTGTCTCCAGTGTTGTATAAATTACATTGCAAATGTAATTCAATTATAATTGCAATTACATGCTTGTAAATGTAATTGAATTACAATTATTACAATTACTTGATTGTGAAAGTAATTGAATTATAATTACATTTTGACTGTAATTCAATGACCAATTGTCATTTGTTTCAAATTGTTCCTTTAAATTTGGCAAATGATTTATAATTTTTCCCCATAATTTTTAATGTAGGCCTACTCTATTTTTAAACTAAAACAGTCAATGTGCCTAAGGCCTGTAAATTGTAATCTATACATTAAATTGTATTATAAGTTTGTCAAGTATCCAAAATACGATTTACAATTATGACCGATTAAAACAAGTTAGGGTTTATTTGAAATTAGGAGTAAAAGTTTTTCATAATGATAGTCTGTTAGAGAACTTAGTTGATTGCGCATTTGTCCAGCTGTGCTAAAGAGACGCTCAACCAGAGCTGATGATGGAAGCTCTGTTATCTGTAGGCAGCCGCAGTAAGCTAGCTGAGAATGAGTGCATGACTGCTTGGATAGTCTGATAATAATGGTCAGCCCTTGCCCTTGGGGTGTATCAAAGTGTGCTGTAAGATTGTAACAGCGGTGTAAGGATAGAATAATGTTGACAATTATGCTGCCATGCAATTATAGCGCAGAGCAGTTTATTCAATTAAACGGGTGGCCCGGGTCAACCCGGCAGGCTGGCATCGTTGCTGACCTTATGAAAGTAATTCGTAATTTACACTTCATTCAATTACAAATTATATGCAATATTGTAATTGAAATACAATTACAATTACTGGACTTGAAATGTAATGTTATTCAATTACAACTACAATTACGGAACTTGTAATTCAACTACGTAATTCAATTACATGTTAGAGGCAGAACTGATATGGTTGTGGAGCGATTTGTAAATTTTAGCAATGAGGTTACTGATGGTGGACGGGGAAGTGTTAGGGCGGAAGAAGAGCGGGTTGAGCGGCGTGGTTGGTTGGACTGTGAACAACTGACGAATAGGCCTAGCCTATAGGAGGGCTGGGAAAATTGGAGTGTTTATATATATATATATATATATATATATATATATATATATATATATATATATATATATATATGGAAATGGATAGTGACATAGTTTGTAATGGATAATTTTATCCACCTCAAATCTGTACGTGGCTGAGGTTGGCTCACACAACTTTTAAACACTTCCCGGGCCTCTGCAACTCACCCCTCAACATTTTGGATGTCCTGATAACTCGTTCTGATTCTAAGTCACTTCATTCTGTTACTTCTGTAGAGTCATATTTTTCGGATCATGTTGCCATTTTCTCAAAATTTGACTTCCCTTTCAAACCCCCACCAAATTATAGAATTGTTAAATTTCGCCCCTGGCATAAAATTGATTTAAATAAGCTAAAGAATGATATCTTGGCATCTCAATTGTTGCTATCTCCTGCACAAACAGCTAATGAGCTGGCTCTGCAGTTCCAGTCCACTCTAACTGAGCTGCTTGATAAGCAAATTCCTTTTAAAATTAAGAGGGTTGTAGAGCGCACACCACAGCCTTGGTTCAACTCTGCTATTTCTGAGGCTAGGCGTCGAAGAAGTCAATTGGAGCGTTGGTGGCACCACTCTCGTCTGCCTTCTGATCACATTAAGTTTAAGCAACAGTGTAAACGTGTTCGAAAACTTGTTTCATCTGCCAAATCTGAATATTTAACTAACTTAATTGCTGAAAGTTCTGCATCACCCAAATCTCTGTGGTTGGCCTTAAATAAATTGTTACATCGGGAGAAGCTACATTTGGCTCCTACTTTGTGCTTAGCTGCTCATGATCTTGCAAGTAAATTCTTGAACTTTTTGCAGACAAAATTTCTGGTATACGTCTTAAATTGATCAGTTCCTCTGCACTGGACAAATTCCTCTATCCAAATTGTACACCTCCTATTATGGACTACTTTCTGCCAACTACTGTGGGAGAGGTTCGTGCACTTATCTTTTCCTCGCCTAACAAAACCGGTCTCCTTGACACCATTCCTACTTGGTTTCTTAAAGAGTGCTTTGATGTCCTTGGTCCCACCATTACATCAATTATCAATTTCTCATTGCATGAGGGATCTTTCCCATCTACTTTTGCTCATGCCATAGTTCATCCGCTGCTTAAGAAACCTTCTCTTGATCCTGATGATCTGTCAAATTATAGGCCTATCTCAACCTTGAATTTTATATCTAAAATCCTTGAACGGATAGTCATGAATCGCATGCAGACTCACCTGTCATCAAACTCACTAATCTCCCCTTTTCAATCTGCGTATCGTAGATTTCACTCAACTGAATCTGCACTTCTTACTGTTCATAATGACATCATTTGCTCAATGGACGGGGGTAAGGTGACAGCACTTGTTCTGCTTGACTTGTCTGCTGCTTTTGATACTGTGGATCATTCTATTCTTCTTCATCGTCTTGAGAATTGGTTTGGGATCTCTGGCCCTGCACTAAATTGGTTTAGTACTTATCTTAGTCCACGCACTCAATCAGTGTATTTAAATGGTAATTATTCATCTGATGCTTTGTTGACATGCGGTGTACCACAGGGATCAGTGCTTGGCCCTCTTTTGTTTACACTATACACGACACCATTAGGAGCATTGCTTGATAATCATTCGCTGAGATATCATTTCTATGCTGATGATACTCAAATTTACATTTCATTTGATAGTCTGTCATGCGACTCATCTATACAGATGTTGTCTGCTGTCTTTGATGAAGTACAGTCCTGGATGGCATCCAATAAACTCCTCCTTAACCCATCAAAGACTGAATTTCTGTTACTTGGCACTCCACAGCAACTTAAGAAATTTGATGGGCTTAAGTCATTGAAACTGGGTGACTCAGTTATTGAGCTGGCCGACGCTGCACGCAACTTAGGCGTTGTTTTTAATTCTACCATGTCTCTCACTGGCCATGTAAACAGTATTTGTAAGTTATCCTATATGTTCATTCGTGACATACGCAGAATTAGGCGTTATGTGCCCATGTCTGCAAGAATATCTTTGGCAAATGCATTGGTTTCCAGTCGCCTAGACTATTGTAACTCGCTTCTTATTGGTATCAATAAATCAAACATACTGAAGCTGCAGAGGGTTCAGAACTCTTTGGCTAGAGCCATAACTAATACATCCAAATATGAACATATAACCCCTGTGCTTAAATCTTTGCATTGGCTTCCTGTTCAGCAAAGAATTCGTTTCAAACTGGGGCTCATAGTTTATAAAACTTTGAACTCTGGCCAACCACAATATTTAAAATCTGTTCTTATTCCTCTGACTTATCATTATTCAATGAGGTCATCTGATTGTCTTTGTCTGGTCATACCTAAATCAAGAACTGTTCTCGGTGAACGAGCTTTTTCAGTATCTGGACCTACTTTTGGAACTCTCTTCCTGTGTCTGTACGCTGTGCTCAGTCGCTTGTGTCATTTCGTTCTCGGCTGAAAACTTACCTCTTTCAAATTGCTTATCCACCTTAGGCTGCCTCTCTGTCTCTTACGGACTGATCTTCTGGATGTTGACCTGATTACGGCTTGGTTTTGGTGTGCCATCGGTTGATGCCTTGTGCATTAGGCACCGGCGCAATAGAAGTTGCTAATTACATTACATTACATTACATTACATTACACAGTCAGACCACACCTCGCCATCGGTAGCCTAAATGTAGGCTAAATGCATATAATTTAATCATTTAGAACGAGACTGGCTCTGTTAGTAGAACTGGCAGCACCTTTAGTTACTTAATTATTCGTAATCTCCAAACTTCTAAAGCGCCACTCGAAAGCCAAGCGCAGGGCACCAGCTTATTCACGAGCGCTGCAATTAATTATTGAGCAAGAGCAACCCATTAATTGCAGTTGTAGACCTATGCACTTTAGTTGGACAACAAAAAATTCACTCACTTTACTAAACTTCAGCTTAATAAATCGTAACAGAGTTACAGTTCATAATTAGCAAATGTTTTGATCAGCTAACAATGAACGTCCTTGGATATCCACGTGCTTCATACGTCGGTCCATGGATTTGCACAGTCCAAACTCCAGCAACACGTCATCTGTGGCCAAGCGTCTCGCTAAACGATTCTTCTGATAGCAGATATTAGACTTCGGACCCATCATTTTTGCCAGCATCAGTCGGCTCTAATGAACCAACCAGATAATAATATATGAATGACCATGAAGCTAACGTCGGGAGGGCTCATAAACGGATCACTTTGCACACTTTCTTAACTCGACTGTCTAATTGATTATGAGTAATTGTGTCACATTATTATAAAAGTTTACTTACTTACGCACTCACTCGCTTGCTTGTTTTTGCTTACTTACTCGCTTCTTACATAGATTGACTTACTTAATTTGCTTACTTACTCAGAACTCTCCAGTTCAATTTCCTGCAGTAAGGCATCAAAATCACTTAATTAGCAAGCACTTGCTAAGATTGTGCATAGTGACCTTGAAAACACCTGTTAGTCGCCTTGCCTCACTGGAGAAACAGAAAAGTACTACTGAAATGCATTTCCTCGGGTTTGATGCAGAAAATTCATTACATTCAAGTTCTTGAGAGTTTGTAAAAAAATACTACTTCTTCCTAAACTAATTTAATTTGGAAACTTCTATAGAGCCATTATGCACAAGGCATTAACCGACTGTAGCTCTTAAGAAAAATCGCATTCCAAAATCACGAGCCATTGCAGAGAAGCATCCAACGTGGACATGCACTTTATTCGAGAGCAGTGCTACCACTCCTTGGGATATTCCCAAGATCTTGGGATTTGGCTGATCGACTTCGGATATGGGGATTTTGCATAGCAATCTTGGGATTTTTTTCTAAGGTCTACAGACTACATGTAGATTTTTTCCCAGTCTTTCCAACAGTGGCAGCAAATCAGATTACACGACTTGCTCAGTGGCTCCATCTGAAAGACATTTATTATTATTATTATCACTTATAAACATTGCAATTTGTTAATTCAATGTTATGCTCCGGTTTTTTCTTTGCCAATTCTTAGCTCGGCGTTTTTGTGAATAATTATGTTTGTTAAAACAAATTTCATATTTCATCACAACTTTTTCCTTTTCAGTTACTTTGGATTTTTGGTACACTCTTGGTCAATCTTGGGATTTTTTGGCAAGATCTTGGTATTTCAGAAACTGGGTGTGGTAGCACTGTTCCAGAGATTGAGCCAGAGACTGAGAAAGACAGAGAATCCAAAAGGCCTATTTTTTTGGTTCGGGATACAAGTCACAAGCAGCAACCAATAAGCGAGACAAATATTTCAATGATTTTACTCAGTTTCCAAATAGGCCCCTAATTTGATCATTATTATGTAAATATTTATTCAGCGTAGTATAGGTGACAGGGAAAGGACCAACTATTGTCGAGCCCTGTGGCACGCCCTATGCCTACTCCGCTACAGCCGGTGTTGACGTAAATTGTGAACAAAGTGTTGGGAATGAAGCACTGGATTTGGTTTTCCACAATGTCAGAACCATTGTCTGTACAACTTATTTAAATTGCAATGCTAAAGACAATATCCTTATTTATCAAGCCCAGAAATGCATGCCTATGCGTGATTAGTCTTTACATTTATAAAAGTAGGATGATTCCTGCATTTCTGCAAATTGCCACATAAACTTAGAATTTTATATTACATGTACATTGTCTATTAAGTGGCTACATCTTTTTACAATACAATACAACTGTATTTTGATATTGCCGTCCTTCCAAAGTTTAGAAGTGCACAACTATATGACAGAACATCGATGGCGCAGAGCAACTGTGAGCGAAGGACTTGCTCAAGGTTCCTACACAGCAACGGCCCGAGTGGAGGTTCGAACCCGTACTCTCCACGTTACAGGCCTAGCACTCTAACCAACTGGCCACCACATTAGACAAGAGAATATTCTCAAAATCTGTCAAAGTTTGAACAAGTGTAACAATTCTGCACTTCAATATTTCATCTACATCTATGCACAGCTTCATTCTACTCTGGTTTCAGCATTGCTGAAAAAACTGATACACAGCCTTATTCTGATGAGAATCAACTGACTGCAACTCTATACTCGAGCGCTTCTGAAAGGCTTTTGCTGTGAGAAGTGCTTTATAAATAGCCAAATACAATACAATACAATATACTATATGGCAGAAGTTCCCAACCTTTTCAGAGCAAGGCACCCTTACTAAGATCATATCCTTTGTACAGCTATATTCTAAGCGCCTTTCAGAGGTTCCTAAAATGCGCTTTATAAAAGTCCAGATACATATATAAATCATTCAGTCGACAGCACCTGGCCTTAATTTTATTTATATTTCTTCCAATTAGTGCTTTATTTTAAAGATGAGCAATGTTCCTTGTTTTCAACCACAGAGATGCAACTATTTCCACACTGCTTTAAGTTTGAAAAAATAGTTATAGGCCTATGTCAGTAGGTTTCTCACTTTTTTTTACATTCTACCTTTCAGCCACAGTACCCCGAGCAGAATTTATATGTTGAAAAATCATATTTATAGGAGTAAACCCAACTTTTGTTTGAAAAAGAACAGGAAAATGGCTTCTAGACACACACATACATTTTCTGTAATGATAGTAGCACTCAATGGTGGAAAATTGTTGTCAACATATCTAAGGAAATGAAGGTCTTCTGTCGAGCAAGGCAGGCAACACATACCAATTCAAGCTGTGGTATGATGCATAGATAATTAACTGTTCCATAACTGAAGTGTTTAAAGAGGTTGAGGCAAATGATATCAAACTGAAATCAGTTTATGAATATTGTTATTCAAATATTTTCTGCTTGAGTTACTTGTTATAATACAATTATTAAATATGAAACCTAACAAAAAAGAAAAATTGTGATATAGCAATAATTAGATTCAGCATACTGAATATTCTTAAATAACCACCAGGCGATTCACGAACACACTGTACACCACTCACAGCCACACAAAACTGAAGATCAGATATTACAACCGGGTATGCCATAATGTAAAGACGAGAGATTTTATTCGACACAGACATTTCTATTCAACATCGACTATCATACAATCTCAGTTGGAAGCGTAGCATGAGCAGACAGGCTGATTGCGGAAAAGTGCACATTGTTAGTGACCTACAGAGCTGAACAGGTTAACACAGTTCTTGCTTAATCGGCTGCTTAAACACAATCGGGCCGAGTCTGTTCTTACAGTTTCCTTCAGAGAGTCAAAGCCACGTACTGTCTATGGCTATCACACACGTTTAATTTGTCCAAAATTTGTATGGTTTCAAGTCCTTCAACTCCTATATACTCCACATCACAGTGTCACCTCTCAACCTAGTCATCATCATCATTCCAGCTGGCCTGAACAATGGCCTTGACCTTCTTCTCGTATTCACGTCGATTTTCCCGATACAGCTGGGCAGCCTCATTATTTGCGGGACTGTTCGGATTCGGATCATGCAACAGCGACTACAAAACAAATCGTCAAAAATATATTTCTCACAATCATTTTAGAAATTTACAGGTCACTAGATGTGGGCAACAGCCATGCTGGCCGCTGTTGATCCCTCTTATTTCTTTCAACAGATAAGCAAATGTCGATTGTGCTCAAGATTTCATTGTTGAGCTATAACACTACTTTCTCCCCATTCAGAATTTGAAATTGAAATACTTTACACAGATAAATTCTTATAGGAGTGTAGGTGTGCAAATTTAACTGTTGTTAATTGACTTCTGTTTGCTTAGGCCAGACTGATGTTTTGGTTTTTCATAAATCTGTCATGTCGTATGCAGTTTTGCAATTCTGCTATTACCACAACCACTAGTCAGCTAACAGTAAGCTCTCAATAAGGTATAGCTCATTTTAAAAGAAATTAAATCGTATCAAATATCTCAAAAATGCAATAGCGGTCATTGCATAATTACGTAACACCGCAAATTACCGTTTTTCACCCACCCTATAACGCTTCGTAACATTTCTGTAGAACCACCCACCCCAGCGTTACTCATTTATTACTATGAAAAAATCACTTTAGATTTACTTTGTGAACGCATAATATCCGGACGAGTAGCCTATCTTGAAGAAGAAGCGCAGACAGTTTGCAAAAATGACGATCTGCTGGTATTGGATCCTTTGGCGGCAGTGTGTTAAACACTAATTTAGTGTTGATTTATAATACTACGTGTTTTTAGTTAAGTTTTAAATCAATGGCACAAAGTTTGAACTTCGATCACACCGTGTCTAAAGTGTCATTCGGTGTAAATTTAAAATTCTTTTATAACTAAACTGTTGGTAAAAGCGTTATGCAATGTTCAGCTCCACACACCCACTCACCCACCTAACGTTTCGTAACGTTTTCAAGGACACCACCCACCCACCCTGGAGCATTACGTAATTATGCAATGCCCCCATATAAAATGCATTACGTTGTGAGAACTTGTCACATGTATATAGTTTTTATATACTTGTTATTTTTAAGCTTCACTGACCCAGTGGTTTGGTTTTTTATTTCTTATCCTTGTACAGTGTCACTAACTAATGACAAGGCATCAATAGATGACACATAAGCAACTGAGCCATAAGGACTCACTCACGAACCCTGTCCAAATTCCCTACCTACACAGCTTGCAATAGTCAAATGTAATTGCTACAGAAGGCCCACAGTTGTTATGGTAGACTGCTAAATGAGTTTTTTAAGTACAAGCAATTCTAGAGTAAACAGTTCTTTTCACAAGTTACTGTAAATAATTCTGGTTAAGTTACTTTATATAGCTGTAACAAGTTACACCTAAACAAAGTAGATTACAAGTTGAAAGCTAATTTAAAAAGTAAGTTACCTAATACTTTCTCCATAAACTCAACTAATGCCACATTTTGACGCAACAGTTCAAAGGTAGTATTCAAGCTTAATAATAATATAAACCAGGCGTAATCCAAAATGTCTAACATGCTGTGATAGGTGGAAATGAATACAGATCCAGTTTCTACCGTGTTTTCTTTTACTAACATTAAATGCGTCATTTGCGTCAAACACTACCTAACCTCGGCATGCTAGCTTGACCACAGAGCTTTTACAGTAAATCATGTATCACAACAATTAAATCCTATCAGTCATATTACTCAGTTGTCCCACTGATTGATCACGTTAACTTTCTGGAATTTTACCCCTCTGTCTGGCAAGACAATAACAGTTGTGACAGCGTACCTGGATAGAGGTCAAGATGGCTGAAACATCATATGTAGGACTCCACCTATTTTGCAGGATGTCCAAACATATACTTCCATCAGCATACACTACAAAGAAACGTCAAAAACACTCAAATAGTTATTTGCAATTAAGGTTAATTAAAACAGCTTGAATAAATACAATATGGTAAGTTAACCACACCACATGGTAGATGGGTATCAGTCCCATATGTTAGAAATCACAAAGGACCTATGAACGAGCACCCTAGTTTCATCAGATTAAGTCAGCATTAGTCCAGGTGCTTGTGGCTTTGGTTTGTTTAACCGCTCAACCTAGATTTGGTAACTGTTACATAAAATTCAAATAAATTCTCAGGTCATAGCAGAACATAGATCTCAAATTAATTCAGCTTCAGGACATTATCTCATCAGAGCATAACCATGTTATGCTAGCAGTCTACCACTGTAGCATTACAAGGTTAAAACTACCAGTCTACCATTAAACATGTATACTATTTCATCACTTATAGCTCAAGAAAAGATTTCAAGCTATCTTAAGGGGCGGATCTGTAAGATTGTCATGCTAGCACTCTTCCGAGGTTCGTAACAGGCACTTTACAAGTAGTCAGACATGCATACATCCATATATATAAACATACTTGTACACTGAAACAGCTGACAGCATTGTGCATAATTATTACAATACGGTGTGCTTAATATTGCTACCAAAAGTGTTATTACAGAGTTTCCAATTGATCATTGATCATCCTTTACAGCTTATCTGTTTGAAAATGGTCTATTTGTTACAAACCTCTGTCAGCTGTATTAGCATACAAGTTATCTTACAAGTAAATTTTATTTAAGAAGCATCATGAAGAAATAAACAAAAGAATCTTTTGCAAACAATTTACATTATAAAAATGCCTGTCAGGACAGAGTAAAATATTATTTAACACTTTAACAACAAGCTGTACTGTTTTACCAGTAGCTGTTAGTGCCTCCTCATTGTTAAAGGATTAAGCAGTCATTTATGCTCGGACAATTCTGATTAATATTAAATTCTTTATTTGTAAGGTGAAGTTGACTACAACTAATCAGTTCATTCAACTGAAAATTACATTCAGGACAACAAAATGCAATACAATTTGCTTACAACTAAAGTCAAGACCCTCAAGCACACATTCATATGTGCCAGGACTCAATAGGGCAATGCCAGTCATCCAGGCATAACTCTTGACTGCATTAATCAGCTACAATCTGTTTTAAATGCTGAGACTTCACTGGTCGGCAATATACAGGTCTAGGTTTTGGCACATATCCAATTTTATGGGAACGAGCCGCACTGGTTACCATGTATTGAGCTTAAGATCTGGATGCCTAAGCATAACTGGCTCGCAGGCAGTGCTCTCTCTCTCTCTCTCTTTCTCTCTCTCTCTGTCTGTCTGTCTCACTCTCTCTACTCGAGGAACTATACACTTTAGCGTCATCCATCTTGGTCGCAGATTTCTTTTCTCTCCTGCACAAGGTGAGTTGGTTGTCCCCCAGCTCAAACTTTTATGGTTGAGCATAGGGTTGTTAATATCGGTTTTTTTGGCAAACCGATTATCGGTTTTAGAAATCCGATTTTAAACCGATTATCGTTTTTTATGGGCCATCATAGAAAATTTAATATATTATCATATAATGCAAGTTACTGAAAAAAGAAATTAGATATGTACCGTAACGTACATACACGTACGGGTTCTACTATTACCTCGTTGGCTGTGGAAGCCTGCTTTATATACGAGGCAATAAAATACGTCCCTGTGGGGTTCTACTATTACCTTGTTGGCTGTGGAAGACTCGGCTTTACATATGAGAGGCAATAATACGTCCCTGTGGGGGTTCTACTATTACCTCGTTGGCTGTGGAAGCTCCACTTTATATATAAGAGGCAATAATACGTCGCTTTGGGGGTTTTTCTATTACCTCGTTGACTTTGGAAGTCTCCGTTTTATATATAAGAGGCAGAATTCGATAATCGTTTTGTCAATAATGAAAACCGATTATCGTTTTTGAAACCGATAATCGGATTTCCGATTATCGTTTAACATCCCTAGTTGAGCATAGAATTCGCTGTGGTTGGTCAATCTTTCTGGAAATAAGTTGCCTGCGATATTAGCTCCTTTGCCCTTTCCTGCGTCAGTTCTGTAAATGCTGGAAACTATTCTATTCAATCATTGTTTTGTGTCATCAGGTCAACAGCACCAATAGTTTTTTGTTTGCAATTACAATTACAATATTCCGACCAACAGGGTGGGAAAAAACTACTCTTAGTTATATTCCTTATCTCAAGTAGCGTAAAATTAGTTGAGGAAACAAATACAAATGCTTAGGTAACTACCAATTTATTACATATCATCATAAGTGTCATCATCCTGGGCAGTAGCAATATTGCCTGCAGCCCAAACATACAAGACAGCAGTAATTGAACACGACTGTTTTTCTGAACACAGCTACATGTGCTAACAAAAACATTTTCATAAGAATGAATCATCTGCTTTCACAATAGTGCCTCATTGTTCAAATAATGCAAGCAGCTGTGAAAGCAAAATCATCAACAATTGAACATTATGCGTCTTCCATCTTTGTGCATCAAATAATTAAGCACATCAACCAATTGAATGCTTCAACAGAGCTGCAATGACTCACAGTACACTTTACATTAGCCAAACATTTTCAATAATTAAGGAAATTAATGAAAAATTAAGTTAGCAGAGAAAGAACCAAAGAACTTACCATTCGGATGAAACATTTTCGATACGAATCTAACCGTTGGTGGCTTGTTAGGGTATTCTTCAGTGAACTCCATTGTTAGTTTGAATGTTCCATCTT
The DNA here is from genome assembly GCA_020284085.1 of Aporrectodea caliginosa. Taxonomy (NCBI): domain Eukaryota; kingdom Metazoa; phylum Annelida; class Clitellata; order Crassiclitellata; family Lumbricidae; genus Aporrectodea; species Aporrectodea caliginosa. Next base: position 578,601 of record JACEVL010000372.1, read on the forward strand.
CAAAAGGTGTTTCATGAGGACTAAAACAGCCACAAAGCCACAGCTTACATATGCAAAATTCACCTTAATTTTTAACTTACAAATTAAACCAATTCGATGAAACATCACATCAGCTGCAGTCTGTATGAATTACAATACTAGTTCACAGCATGTAAGACTTCAATAGAGCTTGCAGTAAAAACCATTACAAGAAAGTTGATCTAATTAACATTCCATAAATATGTATATCCCCCAATCTCATTGCAACACCAAAACTTTAAATGCAATATACCGAATTATTTGACTTCACTGGTTACTGGGGGCGGGGAGATGGTCGAATGGGAACACTCTGGCATGAAATCAGAAGAACGGAAGCCCCATAAGGTTGACACAGCCTACCATTTCCTAGGGGCAAATGTAACATGAGCAGCATGACAGATGGGCGCCTTGCAGGCTGTCATACAGTAAAATTCGACTCCTGTTAAATTTGCTATCAACTGTTACTACTATATCATGTAATCTTATTGCGTACTTGTCAGTTTGAATTAATAAACGAATATCACTATTATTATTTATTATTACTATTATTAATTATTAATATTATTATTACAGAGGACTAGAAAAAAATTATTCAAAGTGCATACAGCATCAAACATCTGACGTCTGTAACATACCTTCTAGATTTAGTAACTGCAATTACAAATGAACCTTTCCACCTGTTTAAACCTTCCTGAATCTATTTGTATAAACAATGCTTGAGTAAAGCAATCTGCTTGCCAAGATCAGAGCTTGCTTTCTATTCCAACAGTGAAGCAAACTTTGCCTTTGCCTTAATTGTCAGTTGGAATTGATTAATCTCAATGCCCATATCAGTCGTCTCACAAACTTGTTGCAATTCAGATTTTTAACTCTACAGCATATCAAGACATTTGTTACAATTATACATCAGGAACCAGTATATCAGGTTTAAAGTTAGACTCAGCCCAAGGATTGTTGTTCTAAGGTGTGGCACAGTGCCATGTTGGTTAGAGCGCCTGGCAGGTAACGTAAAGAGTATGGGTTTGAGCCTCGCCCGAGGCAGTTGTTATTTAGGGACCTTGAGCAAGTCTTTCACTCAAAATTTTGCTGTGCTATCGATGTTCTGTCGTATGCACTTCTGAACTTTGGAAGGACGGTAATATCAAATACAGTTGAATTGTATTATTGTATAGTGCATAGTGAATTAGGCATGTTTTAACACTAAAACACTCAACGTCTTTAATACACCCCATTAGGGGTGTATTAAAGCACTCAACGTCTTTAATACACCCCATTAGGTCCAAACGATCAAAACCAAAGTTATACCAAAGGAGAATATTTTTTGCATGAAAACAAAGAACTTACCCAAAGATAACAGCATTCCACAGCATAATATTGGTTTCCGTGGGAGCACCACTAACACCGGCAGGTGGGTCATCCTGAAGCCTAAAATGCAAGATCTCTTCTATAATACTTTCATAGGTAATCACTTCTATAGTTACAAATATTGTAAGATATTAAAGGTTTGTATACTTCACTGCAAATTGCATAGTAGAAATAGTATAAGATGTAGAGTTGACAGTTTAACATGCATGAGGACAATTCTTGGTAAATATTAATCGACAACTGCAGAATAGGCACATACTTTAGGAAAAAGTGTGGATGCCAGTATTACTATTGTCTCTATCACCGCTGACCAATATAATATTCATTAATTTTATTTTTATTATAATTTATATTGTCATTATTACTATTATATGGAAATTTATGAATCTAACTTAGTTTATATAACCAAGTACACGACAGATGTGCAACTAGTATCTTGACTCAGTCAGATGATGTGAACAGGTAAATCTGTAATTTCTTCCTCAAGCTTTCTACACAAAGTTCCAGATAGTGAGTAGTTATTTCAATAAATCACACTGCAGCTGTGCAACACATGCTAACAATTTCCATAATTAGTCACTGTCACGACAACACTGTCAGCATAGTCAAAAGTCTGTCAACCAGTTCATAAATACTAGTTCCAGAAAACACGTGTACAAAGTAATATAATGTAGACTTGTTTATCAACAGAAAAACAACCTTTCTGCTTCCCTACAAAATCTGGTAAGGAACGGTTGCAAAATCATCAAAAAGCTATCTAGAATGACCATTCAGGTTTGATTGAACCTTAACACTTTAACAAATTGCTGCATTATTTTCCATGTCGCTTTTAGTACATGCTTGTTGTTAAATTGTTAAAGGAAAACTGGCAAGCATTTAGTATCAGGGTGCGTGTATTTTCTCCTGTCATTTTATGCGTCATGAGAGTCAATTAGGGTAAGGTTAGAGTTAGTGTCATCTTTAGAAAACATGGTAGCTTCCACACAGCATGCCAAAAGATAACGTCCGACGCCCGTAAACTTACGCACCCCGATACTAAATGCTTGCCGAAAAACTATGCTGCAAATGTAGTTGAGCACTTGCAAAGTTGCAAAGAAAACATAGTATATGTCCGTTCCCATAAGATGTTGCTAAGATGATAAGTACTATAAGTACAAAGTAACCTCAACTATGATTAAAAACATATAACTACTCTTCCTCCAGGAAAATATATTAAACTTCATTTAGGATTATTCTCAACAAAGGCTACAAATTTAATTGTTAAACGCCCTGACCCTGATGCTACATTTATTTTAGGTTGGTAGACTAGCTACCTCTGTTAAACTCAGGCTAATGATTGTCAAAATAAATAAATAAAGTATGGCAACATTTAAGAAACATCCGTGGCCAACTCTAGCTTTTACAATTGTCTGCGATATTTAATATACTTTTTTATACCACACTGTATTATAATCACAAGTAATGGAATGGCTTGTGCTGTACAATTTTATAAGATTTTAGATTTTTAAACTGACAACAGGTCTCCAAATTGACAGTAGTTTGGTAACTCTTTGTGTTCAACTATAGGCCAAAACACCCATTTTCAAGTGTTTACCAAGATTACGTAAGCTAAAAAAAGGAGTGTTAGACCGAATGAAAATGCATCATAACTGTCAAACACAATCAAAATTTCAACCACCGAGTTAATTTAGAACTCCGCCGAGATGCAGGCATTGGATGTTTTATTGTGCGCATTTTTCATTGTTCCCTCAAAACACAAGATCGTAATTCGATGACTGATACGTTACTATGGCCCATAACACATCACCACCGATCTCTACCTTTTGAAGTCTCTCATCAGGCGTCGTTTGGCCGGTGTAGTCATGGCCACAGTTTAGACAACCCAATATGAATGCTTAATAATGTGCGAGTCTGGTTCAGAAAGGAGATAAATTCATCGAGACTTTGACGCTTTTTGTAACAACTCCGACTCGAAAACCTTTTCTTCTTCTTCGTTTAGAATTTTAACATCCGGGAATCTTATCAATGACGTAACCTGTCACGTGTCAAAATGCGTTTCAGTGTCTAAAAATAGATTATATCCATCTCGGCAAAGACATAATATTTATAAGCTTCACATCCTCATTAATTTCATCATCTTCAGTCATCGCGACTCATCGGTCATCAGAAGAGAACTACAGCTGCTGTCTACAGGACCTATTATAAATTATAATTATTAGGACCAGTAGAAATTTACGAAGTCGCGGAAGCCGTGAATTCCTTCCGTTATGTTTGGCATTTGCCGTGTATTTTCCCAAATGCCGTGATTTTGGGCAAATTTTGTGAAATTAATGCTACATGATGTTCGGAAGTGATATGTTAATTTCGCCCTAGCGTCAGTTTTGCAGCCGGACTTGGCGCTAGAGGGCCTACATGTAGGCCCCTAATCATGATGGTCTACATTATTATTGTAGAGACTATAGACCCTACATGCTTACACAGCGACAGCGCGTCGCTGCTTTGTGATCTATGTTATTGCTATCGTTACTATCTCGATCAGTAAATATATAAGTACTTAGGCTAGGCCTACAAATGTGATTTCATGCAGGACGTTTATACACTGACGCTTGCGTCGTTCTTTCTTATTTTGCGTTATTGATGTAGCCTACAATATACGTTGATGGTCGGATCCAGAGGTTAAAGTGGGTAGGAACTGCTCTCGAAATTCTTTGTTTGCGTTCCGACTGCTCACCATGCATTGGAACCATGGTAACGCATGCGTTCCAATAAAACTATTCTTCAGAGTTTCCATGCACTGCTCATCCAAACCGCTATAACCACTGGTCGGATCTTAATAAATAAAAGCATAATTTCATGAAATTTTCATGCCGTGAATTTTCCGTGATATTCGCCCTTTTTTTTTACAAAATCCTACCGTGACTTTAACGTTTTTGCCGCGAATTTCTTCCTAGCCCTACCTATTAGGCCCTATACGCATATATAGCCTACATACGGACGGAGAAGCAGAGGAGAGGGAGAGGACTTGGCTACTTCAATCACGTATATCACGTGATGACGGATGGTAAGAAAAAGTGTGTTACGTCGATCCCTGCCAGCATTTCATGGGTAATTGGGCATCATAATATTAGGCCTATATGGTACCAAAATACTACCAATATGGACTCTCTATACGGGTCATATGGGGGAATATGGGTCCCATAATATTATAAGCTCCATTTGGGTAAACGCCGGCAAGGGTGCAAATTAAGATCCCTAACTGCCCAGGGCTGCATTAAGGCTAGTGCGGGCCCGGGTGCTGTGATAAACTGTAGGCCTAATTACCTTCCATTAGTGTCAGGTAAATAGCCTAACTATAAGTAATTGAATTAACTGTGACTTCGTATTTATTTATGTCAAATAACTATAAGTAATTAAATTATTACTTCGTAGGCCTATTAATTTATGTGACAGCATTTTAGCTAGATTTAAAAGTAAGTTAATAACAATTGAGCACATGAAAAAATTTCTGAACTTCCGAAAATTCGGGTCCCTCAAAACTGCGGGCCCAGGTGCTGCAGCACCCTTAGCACCCCCCCTTAATTCGGCCTTGTAACTGCCTAATAAAATGGTGGTGACCATCTCGATCCTCATCCCTCTCTTCCTCCTTCTCTTTTCCGTTTACTTCTTTCTCCATTCTATCTCCTCCCTCTCATCCCAATATGCAAATTTAATAGGCCTATGCTTTGTCAGTCACTTTAAGGTCAATCGCAGATAACTAAGTAGGCCTAGGCTTATAATGAGTTTACACTTTGCATTCTGTTTCACAACTATTAATATGTTGACGAATGACGACGCTGTGAAAACGAAAGAGATACAGAAACAGTCACTCGTGAATCATTGGCATTCTATGAAACGTCTGAACTTTCTAAGCAAGTAAGCTTAAGTGCGAGGTTTAGGGCTCGGTCTCGAAGTTTGATGTCTCGCATAATACATGTCTGGCAAAGATCGGCACGAACGCGGGATCGCTTCCCGCAACCCTCTCAAGGGTCAGCCTATCATTCGCCAGATGGCGCTGGTAAAATTAGTAGGACGTGATGGGTGTCTTGCATGGCTGCTATGCCTGCTATAGCTGCTAAACAGTTAAATTCCACTCCTGTAATAACTTGTCGTCATGGGCGTAGCCAGAAAAAGTTTCGGAGGGGTTTTAAGATTTCGGGGTTTCCATTAAAAATCGTCGCAAAAGTAGGCCTACAGGTTTTTTTTATTTTGCATGTACATTTTTTTCGGAAACTTATTTGGGGGGTTTGATCCCGTAAAACCACACCGTAAATATGCCCATGCTTGTCATCATCCTTTCATACTATGAATTGTAATTATACTGCGGTGTGTCAGTTTGAAATAATAAGTGAAGATTATTATTATTATCTGTCAGTATTACCGTTAATTGTCGTTGCTCGAACTTGCTCGAAACCAAACAAGCAGCAAACGCTGTCATGTCGCAACAAATTTTTAGCACACGGCCATAAAGTGGCGGTGCATAGCCTATAGTAACGACATGTTGTTATCACCACTTTTAATAGTGGTGGTGACCGGCACCATAGTTAGCCTACGATAAAAAGTTAATCCTCTGAATAGCATAATGTGAGCACAGGGTCCTGGGTTCGTGATTTTATGACGCATTGGATAGGCCTAATCGGTGGTCAGTAGGCCCTATTGATATTCCGGTTGGGATCTGACATATTGACCTAACATTGGTTAAAGACTTTAATTTGATAAATGAAGGTAATGGCACCGCCAAACGAATTTTGTAGGCCCTAGTACTGATGAGACGAATTAGGCCTACGGCTCGAACACATAACTCCGCCACTGCCGTTTCGGAGTGGTGGTGGTAGTCCCAATTAACCTGCAGGGAAAAGGAAGAGGGCAACGTCAACGACAACGTCAAACACAGGAAACTATTACTACTGCTCGAAGACTTTACATTGCATAATTGCAACAGCAATGTAAAGTCTTAGGCTATATTTACATTGCATAATTGCAACAGCAATGTAAAGTCTTATAAATTAGAAATATAGCCTGGAAAGGATGGTTAGGCCTAGGACTGTAGGCTATTCAGTCTGTCTTGCCTCACAACAGATCGTTGAACACTTTTAATTTGCTTGAGTTAAGACTTGTCATAAGTTCATTGCGGGCCCAACCCGGGCCCAGAAAAGTCGCCAGGTCCCGAGGCATTTGACCTCTGACCCCTCTCGGCGGGCCTGGTTATCGCTGAGCGTTACTTATAATATAGTACTCTCGATAACCTACAACTCCCTACAATACTCCAACCCCAGATATCTTCGCGAACTCTTCGCCATCCAGCCATACCCGCTCAACCCGATCATCTTCCTGTTGATCTCTTTTGCGACTGCTCACTGCTCCATCTCACTGCTCATCTCAAGTTCTCCAACCGAGCTATATATATCCAACACTGCACCATGTCTCTGGAACGATCTTCCTTTTGAATTCCTCAATTTTCTGTTCCTCCACCATCATCTGCCTCAGGCTCCTCTATCCATCACCCCAAAGACTTTCCACTCGAGACTATTAAAAGACTCACATCCTCAGGAACTCTTACCCTGACTCACCTGATTCTCCACCTTCCAATTCTTGACCTAAACGACACCCACCTTAACAGCTACTCTGCTTCCTCTGGAACCGGACTCGAACCTCCTTCGGACTACTCTTTGACAACCCTCTAACTAAACGCAGCGCTCGTGAATAAGTTGGTGCCCTGCGCTTGCCATAGCTTTGGAGTGGCGCTTTGAAGTTTGGACATTTCAATTACGATTACGATTACACTTGGTTAAAAGAAACCAGTTACCCCAAAGTTACCGCAAAATAGTAGGCCCTATATATCTAGTTACGGTAACGTATTACAAGTAACGCGGTAACGCACAACACTGGGGTGATAGAGGAGCCTGATGCGGATGATGGAGGGCGAGTAGGTCTACAGCCGGCCGTCGAGCCCTTCATTCTTCTGCTAGTCGCGAACTTCTGGTTCTCCACGCTAATACCTCAACTATAGGCAGCGTTGCGCATTCGTAATCGTAATCTCCAAACTTCTAAAGCGCCACTCGAAAGCCAAGCGCATGGCACCAGCTTATTCACGAGCGCTGCGTCTAGTTAGAAGGGTTGTCCGATAAGGTACTCCGAAGGAGGTCCTAGTCCGGTTTCCAGAATCAGAGGGGCAGAGTACCGTAACTAGACACATGGGGGCTTACTATTCTCGATCGCTGGCCCTCCACTTGGATTGGACCTCCGTTGGAGATACGCCTACTGCCTAGAAACAATGCATATATTATGTTTTACAAGACGCTCAAGTCTAATTTGTGTTGCCATGGTTGGGCTGGGAGCGCCTATAAGTATAGCCTAGGTTTCTTGAAGGGGCGCAGAGATCCTGAGTGGCCGAGTGGGCTGGTAGCCCGCTCGTCACGCCGGCGCCCTGGGTTCGCTTCCCGGTCGGGTCGGTTTATCAGAGATTAATTTCTCGGATCTTTACTGCGGGTGGCTCGGTCGCAATTTAAACGTGGAGTACGAGGTTGCTTTTCTGCCTCCGACACTAATCATCTTCGATATGAAAAAGTGTCGTTAAGCCGAAACAATTTATTTTTTGAATTGGGCGCTTCTACACAAATTCCTGAAATGAATGAAAGAATGAATGAGTGGCAGCGAATGAATGTATTGAATGACTGGATGACTCAATCAATCGATCAATCGATCAATCGATCGATCGATCAATCCAATCAATCAATCAATCAATCAATCAATCAATCAATCAATCAGTCAATCAATCAATCAATCAATCAATCAATCAATCAGTCGATTTTTCATTCAACAATCCAGTCTGTTGTTTAGTCAGTAATCGATCAATCCAGTCAGTCAGTCCATCAATCCGGTCAATCCGGTCAATCATCAATCATCATCACATCAATCCGGTCGGTCAATCAATCAATCAATCGGTCATCAAGTCATCAATCAATCAATCGATCAGTCGGTCGATCGATCGATCGGTCGGTCAATCAATCGATCGATCTATCAATCAATCATCATCAATCCATCAAGACAATCAATCAATCCATCATTCAATCATTCAATCGGTCACCGATTCGGTCAATCGGTCGGTCAACCAATCAATCAATCGGTCAATCAATCAATCCAATCAATCGGTCAATCAATCGATCACCACCATCACCATCAATCGGTCAATCAACCAATCGGTCAATCTGACGCAAGAGGGTCAATCGGTCAATCGATCAATCAGTCAATCAGTCGGTCAGTCGATCAATCGGTCAATCAATCCAATCAATCAATCGGTCAATCACCATCACCATCAATCAATCACCACAATCAATCCAATCAATCAATCAATCGGTCATCAATCAATCAATCAGTCAATCAATCAATCAATCAATCAATCAATCAATCAATCAATCAATCAATCACCAATCAATCAATCAATCAATCAATCAATCGGTCAGTCGGTCGATCAGTCAGTCAGTCAGTCGATCAGTCATCAGTCAGATCGATCAGTCAGTCAGTCGATCAGTCAGTCATCGATCAGATCGGTCGGTCGATCAGTCATCAGTCAGTCAGTCAGTCGATCAGTCAGTCAGTCATCGATCGATCAGTCAGTCAGTCGATCGATCAGTCAGTCGAGTCAGTCAGTCAGTCAGTCAGGTCGATCAGTCGTCAGTCAGTCGATCAGTCAGTCAGTCAGATCAGTCAGTCGATCAGTCAGTCAGTCAGTCAGTCAGTCGAGTCAGTCAGTCGAGTCAGTCGATCAGTCGATCAGTCAGTCAGTCAGTCAGTCAGTCGATCAGTCGTCAGTCGATCAGTCGATCAGTCGATCGATCAGTCGATCGATCGATCAGTCAGTCAGTCAGTCGGTCAGTCAGTCAGTCGGTCAGTCAGTCAGTCAGTCAGTCGTCAGTCGATCAGTCAGTCAGTCGGTCAGTCAGTCGATCAGTCGAGTCGGTCGATCGTCGGTCGGTCAGTCGGTCAGTCGTCAGTCAGTCAGTCAGTCGGTCGATCGATCAGTCGAGTCAGTCGTCATCGTCAGTCAGTCAGTCGACGTCAGTCAGTCGATCGATCGTCAGTCAGTCAGTCAGTCAGTCGATCGATCAGTCGGTCGATCAGTCAGTCAGTCAGTCAGTCGATCGATCAGTCGATCGATCAGTCAGTCGATCAGTCAGTCGATCAGTCAGTCAGTCGATCGATCGATCGATCAGTCGATCGGTCGGTCGATCGATCGGTCGATCAGTTCATCCGTTAGGAGGACTTAATCAGCGCCTTAATTAGGGCAATTAACTGTTGGACGGAGGGGTGTCAGGCCTATATTAAAGTGAATTAAGAAAATAAATCGTAGCATGCTAAAATAGACTAGGCTACAGCGAATTTAACAACTAAATATAGGCCTAAAACTATTATGCGGTTTCTATATTCTAAAATAAGATTATTATTTTAGATTGTTATTTTAGAATTTTTGACCTTTTTGGCACAATATTATAGGCCTACGCGTTTTAAAATTTGAAATTTCTGTGTGTGTGTGTGTGTGTGTGTGTGAGAGAGAGAGAGAGAGAGAGAGAGGCTTTCTACACAAAGTTCCAGATAGTGAGTAGTTATTTCAATAAATCACACTGCAGCTGTGCAACACATGCTAACAATTTCCATAATTAGTCACTGTCACGACAACACTGTCAGCATAGTCAAAAGTCTGTCAACCAGTTCATAAATACTAGTTCCAGAAAACACGTGTACAAAGTAATATAATGTAGACTTGTTTATCAACAGAAAAACAACCTTTCTGCTTCCCTACAAAATCTGGTAAGGAACGGTTGCAAAATCATCAAAAAGCTATCTAGAATGACCATTCAGGTTTGATTGAACCTTAACACTTTAACAAATTGCTGCATTATTTTCCATGTCGCTTTTAGTACATGCTTGTTGTTAAATTGTTAAAGGAAAACTGGCAAGCATTTAGTATCAGGGTGCGTGTATTTTCTCCTGTCATTTTATGCGTCATGAGAGTCAATTAGGGTAAGGTTAGAGTTAGTGTCATCTTTAGAAAACATGGTAGCTTCCACACAGCATGCCAAAAGATAACGTCCGACGCCCGTAAACTTACGCACCCCGATACTAAATGCTTGCCGAAAAACTATGCTGCAAATGTAGTTGAGCACTTGCAAAGTTGCAAAGAAAACATAGTATATGTCCGTTCCCATAAGATGTTGCTAAGATGATAAGTACTATAAGTACAAAGTAACCTCAACTATGATTAAAAACATATAACTACTCTTCCTCCAGGAAAATATATTAAACTTCATTTAGGATTATTCTCAACAAAGGCTACAAATTTAATTGTTAAACGCCCTGACCCTGATGCTACATTTATTTTAGGTTGGTAGACTAGCTACCTCTGTTAAACTCAGGCTAATGATTGTCAAAATAAATAAATAAAGTATGGCAACATTTAAGAAACATCCGTGGCCAACTCTAGCTTTTACAATTGTCTGCGATATTTAATATACTTTTTTATACCACACTGTATTATAATCACAAGTAATGGAATGGCTTGTGCTGTACAATTTTATAAGATTTTAGATTTTTAAACTGACAACAGGTCTCCAAATTGACAGTAGTTTGGTAACTCTTTGTGTTCAACTATAGGCCAAAACACCCATTTTCAAGTGTTTACCAAGATTACGTAAGCTAAAAAAAGGAGTGTTAGACCGAATGAAAATGCATCATAACTGTCAAACACAATCAAAATTTCAACCACCGAGTTAATTTAGAACTCCGCCGAGATGCAGGCATTGGATGTTTTATTGTGCGCATTTTTCATTGTTCCCTCAAAACACAAGATCGTAATTCGATGACTGATACGTTACTATGGCCCATAACACATCACCACCGATCTCTACCTTTTGAAGTCTCTCATCAGGCGTCGTTTGGCCGGTGTAGTCATGGCCACAGTTTAGACAACCCAATATGAATGCTTAATAATGTGCGAGTCTGGTTCAGAAAGGAGATAAATTCATCGAGACTTTGACGCTTTTTGTAACAACTCCGACTCGAAAACCTTTTCTTCTTCTTCGTTTAGAATTTTAACATCCGGGAATCTTATCAATGACGTAACCTGTCACGTGTCAAAATGCGTTTCAGTGTCTAAAAATAGATTATATCCATCTCGGCAAAGACATAATATTTATAAGCTTCACATCCTCATTAATTTCATCATTATTCAGTCATCGCGACTCATCAGTCATCAGAAGAGAACTAAGTAACATATTCTGTCTACAGGACCTATTATTAGGACCAGTAGAAATTTACGAAGTCGCGTTATGTTCGGCATTTGCCGTGTATTTTCCCAAATGCCGTGATTTTGGGCAAATTTGGTTAAATTAATGCTACATGATGTTCGGAAGTTATATGTTAATTTCGCCCTAGCGTCAGTTTTGCAGCCGGACTTGGCGCTAGAGGGCCTACATGTAGGCCCCTAATCATGATGGTCTACATTATTATTGTAGAAACTATAGGCCCTACATGCTTACACAGCGACAGCGCGTCGCTGCTTTGTGATCTATGTTATTGCTATCGTTACTATCTCGATCACTAAATAATAGGCTAGGCCTAGCCTACAAATGTGATTTCGTGCAGGACGTTTATATACTGACGCTTGCGTCGTTCTATCTTATTTTGTGTTATTGCTTGTCGGATCCATCGATGTAGCCTACAATAAAAATTATACGTTGATGGTCGGATCCGTTCTAAAGCAGAACAGGAATTTAACACAATATTTGAAACGTCTGAAAAGATGCTGGATGCAGTTGGTGGAGATGTGATAGTTATGCCCAGAATAGCAAGCCGTCAGACATCTCGAGAGAATATGCCTGCTGCTGATGCCATCCAATATTACCGTTGTGCTTTATTCATCCCATTTATGGACTTTTTGATTACTGAACTTCAGTTGAGGTTTAACTCACACAGTGACTTACTCTCAACACTACAAATTGTTCTCCCTCGTCACTGTATTGAAATGACATCAGACAAGATTGGCAGATGTGTTGGTTTCTACGAATCTATACTACCAAGTCCAGAGCTGATATCAGCAGAATTAGATGTATGGAGGGCGAGATGGCTCAATGTGCTTCCAGGTGATAGACCTGAATCAGCTATAGATGCCTACATAGCATGTAATGAAGGGTTTTTCCCAAATCTGAAAGTTCTGCTTCGTGTACTTACTACTCTACCCGTGTCCACTGCTACTCCTGAGAGAAGCTTTTCAACACTTAAAAGAATAAAGTCCTATATTCGAAATACAACTTCCAATGTTAGATTGTCTGGTTTAGCACTGCTAAGCGTTCATCGTGAAGTTGAAGTTAAACCAGAAGAAGTTTTGAACACTTTTGCAAAATCTGCTCGACGTTTCAAATTAATTATGTAATGTTTATTTTTTCTGTGATGATGCTGCGGCCCATATTTTTTATCAAATTGATGTTCTCGGTACCTGTTACTATGACTTCCTTTTTATGTTTTTCAAGATTCAAAATCATTTCCTATGACTATTGACATTTTGTTTTGTGATTTCTATGTAAAACGCAACACAATGTATAAATTCAATACTGTTATAAAAGAACTCGAAAGAATGTAGGAAACTACTAAGAACGTTTACTTTTTTTTAAATTGATGTTCTAGGTACTTGTTAACATTGCTTGCTGTTTATGTTTTTCAAGCTTCAAAATCATTTCCTATGACTATTGACATTTTGTTTTGTGATTTCTATGTAAAATGCAACACAATGTATAAATTCAATACTGTTATAAAAGAACTCGAAAGAATGTAGGAAACTACTAAGCACATTTATTTTTTTTAAAATTGATGTTCTAGGTACTTGTTAACATTGCTTGCTGTTTATGTTTTTCATGCTTCGAAATCATTTCTTATGAATATTGACATTTTTGTTTTGTGATTTCTATGTAAAATGCAACACTATGTATAAATAAAAGAACTCAAAAGAATGTAGGAAACTACAAAGCACGTATATATTGTTTATAAAATTGAACTATTTTCTAGTTTTTATAGTAATTTCAATAAATGTCTGATGTGCAAGTATTGTCTGCAGTCAAACTAAAACACGACTCAAACTACATCGTAGCTACGAGTAACAGCTGGTTCCTATCAGGACTGAAATAATAGAGCAATTTTGTTCAGATGACAGCTTAAATTGCTACCATTACAGTGTGGAAATTCAAAAAAATTTCATTGGGGAGGGGCACATCCCCTCCCAAACCCTCCCCCTGCTCGGCGCTCCGCGCCTCGGCGCTCCACCCTAAACTTTGGAACCCCCGAAATTGTTTCCTGGCTACGCCCCTGGATCCAGAGGTTAAAGTGGGTAGGAAATGCTCTCGAAATTCTTTGTTTGCGTTCCCACTGCTCACCATGCATTGGAACCCTGGTAACGCATGCGTTCCAATAAAACTTCTTCAGAGTTTCCACTGCTCATCCAAACCGCTATAACCACTGGTCGGATCTTAATAAATAAAAGCGTAATTTCATGAAATTTTCATGCCGTGAATTTTCCGTGATATTCGCCCTTTTTTTTTACAAAATCCTACCGTGACTTTAACGTTTTTGCCGCGAATTTCTTCCTAGCCGGGCTAGCCCTACCTATTATAGGCCCTATACGCATATAACTTATAGCCTACATACGGACGGAGAAGCAGAGGAGAGGGAGAGGACTTGGCTACTTCAATCACGTATATCACGTGATGACGGATGGTAAGAAAAAGTGTGTTACGTCGATCCCTGCCAGCATTTCATGGGTAATCGGGCATCATAATATTAGGCATATATATGGTACCAATATGGACTCTCTATACGGGTCATATGGGGGAATATGGGTCCCATATAAGCTCCATTTGGGTAAACGCCGGCAAGGGTGCAAATTAAGATCCCTAACTGCCCAGGGCTGCATTAAGGCTAGTGCGGGCCCGGGTGCTGTGATAAACTGTAGGCCTAATTACCTTCCATTAGTGTCAGGTAAATAGCCTAACTATAAGTAGGCCTAATTGAATTAACTTTGACTTCGTATTTATTTATGTCAAATAACTATAAGTAATTAAATTATTACTTCGTAGGCCTATTAATTTATGTGGCAGCATTTTAGCTAGATTTAAAAGTAAGTTAATAACAATTGAGCACATGAAAAAATTTCTGAACTTCCGAAAATTCGGGTCCCTCAAAACTGCGGGCCCAGGTGCTGCAGCACCCTTAGCACCCCCCCTTAATTCGGCCTTGTAACTGCCTAATAAAATGGTGGTGACCATCTCGATCCTCATCCCTCTCTTCCTCCTTCTCTTTTCCGTTTACTTCTTTCTCCATTCTATCTCCTCCCTCTCATCCCAATATGCAAATTTAATAGGCCTATGCTTTGTCAGTCACTTTGAGGTCAATCGCAGATAACTAAGTAGGCCTAGGCTTATAATGAGTTTACACTTTGCATCAGAGCCGGATTAACCTATAAGGGAAATAAGCCATGGCTTAGGGCCCCACAACGTTTTGAGGGCCCCCAACTGTCAGGAAATATAAAAATCAGATGGTACAAAGGTCCAATTTGATTTTCTTATGAAAAAAGATGGAAAAGCCAAAAAAAAGGTCATTAGAAATTTTTAAAAGTAATAAACAATGGTTTTTCTCCAAATCTGGAAACATTTTTTGCATGGCTTTCCGGTTAGGGCCCCGGATGTCTTAACCCGGCCCTTGGCTTAGGGCCCCCGAAAGTCTTAATCCGGCCCTGCTTTGCATTCTGTTTCACAACTATTAGCCTAATATGTTGACGAATGACGACGCTGTGAAAACGAAAGAGATACAGAAACAGTCACTCGTGAATCATTGGCAGCCTATGAAACGTCTGAACTTTCTAAGAGAGTAAGCTAAAGTGCGAGGTTTAGGGCTCGGTCTCGAAGTTTGATGTCTCGTATAATTATACAAGTCTGGCAAAGATCAGCACGAACGCGGGATCGCTTTCCGCAACCCTCTCAAGGGTCAGCCTATCATTCGCCAGATGGCGCTGGTAAAATTAGTAGGACGTGATGGGTGTCCTGCATGGCTGCTAAACAGTTAAATTCCACTCCTGTAATTATAACTTGTCGTCATGGGCGTAGCCAGAAAAAGTTTCGGAGGGGTTTTAAGATTTCGGGGTTTCCATTAAAAATCGTCGCAAAAGTAGGCCTACAGGTTTTTTTATTTTGCATGTACATTTTTTTCGGAAACTTATTTGGGGGTTTGAACCCGTAAAACCACACCGTAAATACGCCCATGCTTGTCATCATCCTTTCATACTATGCATTGTAATTATACTGCGCAGTGGCGTAAATCATGGGGGGGGGACAGAGGGGACAGTCCCCAAAGTTTTGACTTAAGCCCTGCTGTCCCCCAAAAATCCGGCCCTCGTAGGTACTCTGTCCCCCCAAAGTTATGTATAGATTTTCTCCTCTGATACTGCGGTGTGTCAGTTTGAAATAATAAATGAAGATTATTATTATTATCTGTCAGTATTACCGTTAGCCTAATTGTCGTTGCTCGAACTTGCTCGAAACCAAACAAGCAGCAAAGGGGCCGTCCATAAAGTACGTCACGATATTTTTGACCATTTTACCCCCTCCCCCCTGTCACAAACTGTCACAAAACTCGGACCCCCCTAAAGTACGTCACACTTTCAACATAGAAATAATAATACTTCCGAAAGCAAGGCTAATACATAAACAAGGCTTCGCAACAGCATTATTACTAGCGCTCCTAGCGAGAGGAATCGTGAAAACACATTCAGGGAGATATGCATTTCATGCTATTTTGACATAAAACTAATTAAAATGTTTCAGAAAATTTTTGAAAATTATTTTTAAAGCTATGAAATTCTGCTAAAAAATAAAAAATAAATTATAAATAAAATATAAAAAAATAAATGTGTGACGTCACACATGGCCTGACCCCCCTCCCTCCTGTCACAAACTGTCACACTTTCTTAAACCCCCTGGAGCGTGACGTACTTTATGGACGGCCCCAAACGCTGTCATGTCGCAACAAATTTTTAGCACACGGCCATAAAGTGGCGGTGAATAGTAACAGTGGTGGTGACCGGCACCATAGTTACGATACAAAGTTAATCCTCTGAATAGCATAATGTGAGCACAGGGTTCGTGATTTTGTGACGCATTGGATAATCGGTGGTCAGTATTGATATTCCGGGTGCGATCTGACATATTGACCTAACATTGGTTAAAGTCTTTAATTTGATAAATGAAGGTAATGGCACCGCCAAACGAATTTTGTAGGCCCTAATACTGATGAGACGAATTAGGCCTACGGCTCGAACACATAACTCCGCCACTGCCGTTTCGGAGTGGTGGTGGTAGTCCCAATTAACCTGCAGGGAAAAGGAACTGGGCAACGTTAACGACAACGTTGCATAATTGCAACAGCAATGTAAAGTCTTATAAATTAGAAATATAGCCTGGTAAGGATGGTTAGGCCTCGGCCTATAGGCTATTCAGTCTGTCTTGCTTCACAACAGATCGTTGAACACTTTTGATTCGCTTGAGTTAAGGGTCAAAAGTTCATTGCGGGCCCAGCCTGGGCCCAGAAAAGTCACCAGGCCCCGAGGCATTTGACCCCCGGCCGGCCCCCTCTCGGCGGGCCTGGTTATCGCTGAGCGTTACTTATAGTCCTCTCGCTAACCTACAACTCCCTATACAATACTCCAACCCCAGATATCTCCGCGAACTCTTCGCCATCCAGCCAAGACAGTGCCAACCCGCTCAACCCCATCATCTTCCTGTTTATGTCTTTTGCGACAGCTCATCTCGCTGCTCATCACAAGTTCTCCAACCGAGCTATATCCAACATTGCACCGTGTCTCTGGAACGATCAACCTCCTGAATTCCGCACTTTTCGGTTCCTCCATCGTCATTGCCAATCACCCACCATCATCTGCCTCAGGCTCCTCTATCCATCAGCCCCAAAGACTTTCCACTTGAGACTAAAGTCTCACATTCTCAAGAACTTCTGAACTCTTACCCTGACTCAACTGATCTTCTACCTTCCAATTCTTGACCTAAACGACACCCACCTTAACAACAACTCTGCTCCCTCTAGAAACTCGGACCTCCTTCGGACTACTCTTTTGGACAACCCTCTAACTAGACGCAGCGCTCGTCAATAAGCTGATGCCCTGCGCTTGCAATAGCTTTCGCGTGGCGCTTTAGAAGTTTGGATATTTCAATTACGATTACGATTACATTTGGTAAAAATAAACCAGTTACCCAAGTTACCGCAGAATGGTAGGTCCTATGTGTCCAGTTACGGTAACGCATTACAAGTAACGCGGTAACGCACAACACGGGGGTGATAGAGGAGCCTGATACGGAAAATGGAGGGCGAGTAGGTCTACAGCCGGTATCACGAAATAGAGTATCCGTCCTAAGACTATCCGGGGATGAATGAATTTATCCCCCGGATGGAATAAACCGGTTTAGAGTATCCGGGGTGATAAACCATTCTATCCCCCCATCGTCATACGCATCACGATAGCCTCGACGAAAATCCAGTCAAAATCACCAAAAACGAAGTAAATTGATTTCAGGTCTACGTACAAACTAAACATATGCAATTTAAAAATGTTATGTGTACAATAAATCCAAACAATACGACTGAATACACTTAAAACCGCCAAAAATGCAAACTAGACCGAATACTCCATTTCGCTAAGGGAGATACTCATGTATGGGGGATACTCTATTTCGTGACCCCGAAGTCGAGCTCTTCATTCTTCTGCTAGTCGCGAACTTCTGGATCTCCACGCTAGTACCTCAACTATAGGCAGCGTTGCGCATTCGTAATCGTAATCGTATACTCTCCAAACTTCTAAAGCGCCACTCGAAAGCCAAGCGCAGGGCACCAGCTTATTCACGAGCTCTGCTTCCAGGTAGAAGGGTTGTCCGAGAAGGTAGTCCGAAGGAGGTCCGAGTCCGGTTTCCAGAGGATCAGAGGGGCAGAGTACTATAACTATACACATGCATGGGGCCTACTATTCTCGATCGCTGGCCCTCCACTTGGAATGGACCTCCGTTGGAGATACGCCTACTGCCTAGAAACAATGCATATATGTTTTACAAGACGCTCAAGTCTAATATGTATTGCCATGGTTGGGCTGGGAGCGCCTATGAGTAGCTTTCTTGAAGGGGGCGCTCTACAAATTCCTGAAATGAATGAAAGAATAAATGAGTGGCAATGATGAATGACTGAATGACTGAATGACTGAATGACTGAATGACTGAATGACTGAATGACTGAAATTGAATGACTGAATGACTGGATGAATCAATCAATCAATCAATCAATCAATCAATCAATCAATCAATCAATCTATCAATCTATCAATCTATCAATCTATCAATCAATCAATCAATCAATCAATCAATCAATCAATCAATCAATCAATCAATCAATCAATCAATCAATCAATCAATCAATCAATCAATCAATCAATCAATCAATCAATCAATCAATCAATCAATCAATCAATCAATCAATCAATCAATCAATCAATCAATCAATCAATCAATCTATCAATCAATCAATCAATCAATCAATACAATCAATCAATCAATGACGAAGGAGGAACCGAGAATCTGCGGAATTCAGGAGGGAGATCGTTCCAGAACCGTGGTGTAATATGAAACATGGATCTGTTTGAGAACTTGAGATGAGTAGTGAACGGGGCTGAGATACAGGCATACAAAGATGATCGGGTGGAGCGGATTGGCTGGATGACGAAGAATTCGCGGAGGAATACTTGGGCTGGGAATAGGCCTATTGTAGGGCATTGTAGGTTGATAGGACTTAAAAGTGGATTCGCAATAAGCGAGACTTCAATGTAAGCAGATTCGATCAATTCGTAGGCTGTGTTTGGCTGTAGCCGTGACATTGACTGTTATTCGATATATAACCCAAAGATCGAAGTACCGAAGTTTTGTGTTAAAAGCGACGCAGCGAACGACAGTGTTTGGCCAGTCAGTATCACTGTTGGTCTTTTAGATCTTGTAGTGTAGGAAGTGGCGGCGCCAGGGGTTACGGGTGCTGAGCCCCCTAACTGCGGTTCAGCCCCCAAAAGGAAAGGTTTTAAGCAAAAAAGGTCGTCGCAACCCAATGGCAATGGGAATAACTTACCATGGCTTTTTGAGCTTTAGCCCCCAAACCTGAAATCCTGGCGCCGCCACTGAGTGTAGGCCTTTACGTTGGACGGACTACTCTGTTTGTCTTCCGTAGGTCGTCTCCTACTTTATTGCAATTGGTCGAAACAACACAGCAGACGATCGTTCATCCGTTAGGAGGCCTTAATAGAATCAGCGCCTTAATTAGGGCAATTAACTGTTGGACGGAGGGGTGTCAGGCCTATATTAAAGTGAATTAAGAAAATAAATCGTAGCATGCTAAAATAGACTAGGCTACAGCGAATTTAACAACTAAATATAGGCCTCAAAACTATTATGCGGTTTCTATATTCTAAAATAAGATTATTATTTTAGAATTTGTAGTGAAACCTTAATTTACCTTAATTTGTTGTGACCTTTTTTGCCACAATATTATAGGCCTACGCGTTTTAAAATTTGAAATTTCTGTGTGTGTGTGTGTGTGTGTGTGTGTGAGAGAGAGAGAGAGAGAGAGAGAGAGAGAGAGAGAGAGAGAGAGAGAGAGAGAGAGAGAGAGAGAGACCTATATACTGGATGTGCCTATAGAGAGAGAGATGTTTTAAGTCTGCTAAATGTTTTAAGTCTGCATAACCTCTACTCTGACTTGTTATTTTCGTCCATAAAAGAGTTATTCGCGAAGTTATAGGCCTACTCATCGAGGTGTTTATAGTTTAATGACGGCTAACAGAGTTCAGTGAAGAGGGACATGTGGAGGGGAAAGCACAAGAGGTGAACGGATGGACGGACGGACGAACGGACGGAGCATAGAACAATCAATTAGGCCTAAAGAATTACGAAGGATAAGAGAGCGCGAGAGAGAAGATAGACAGCAGGGAGACAGAAGGTCAAGATGGAGGGATATAGACTCACGACAGGATTTAATCGTTTACAATTATATGAGGATTAAAGATATTTGCCCAGGGTCTAGGAATGGAGTCGAATGCCTTGCCCTGGAAAGACCCCAATATTCGACATGATCCAGGCATGACACGCGTCAGGACAAGACATGACAGGAAGGCCACACAATGTCAACGGCGTCGTCACATGACTCTCCATTTGATCCAGCACCGCGGATTTCGCGCTAAGAAATCGCTGTCATCAGTCGCAAATTAAAGCGATAAGTGAACGATAATTGGTCTTTCTTGGAAAGGGACGAAGCTATATGAATGGGACGATATAAGGCAGAAGCCGTCTGCAGTCAGTCAGTATATAGATCGGTTATCATAATAGGAGCGCCAATTCTTCTAAAGGCCGCTCGTCAGCTGATCAAGCCAGCCACAGGAAACAACAGTTGCAGCTGATGAACCCCGTCCTGCAAATAGAGTCCTCCTGCTCCTCCTAATCCCCTTCCTTCGTTCTTCCTTTTCTCTTTCCTACTCTGTTCTCTTGTTGTTGTCCTTCTTTTTCTTCTTCTTGTTTGTCTTCTTCTTTTTCCTCATTCTTCTTCTTCTTCTTCCTTCATTCTTCTTCTTCTTCTTCTTCTTCTTCTTCTTCTTCTTCTTCTTCTTCTTCTTCTTCTTCTTCGTCGTCGTCGTCTTCTTCATTCATAGTCGTCGTTTCTTCTCCTTCTAATCTTTCTTCTATTCCTTCTCCTCTTCCATTTTCTTCTTCTCCTTCTTCTCCTCTTCTTCTCATCATCATTCTTCTTCATCATTCATCATCATCATCATCATTCATTCATTCATTCTCATCATCATCATTCTTCTTCATTCTCATCATCATCATCATCTCATCATCATCTTCATCACCATCATTCATCATCATTCATCATCATCATCATCATCATCATCATCATCATCATCATCATCATCATCATCATCACATCATCACATCAGCATCATCATCACCAGCATCATCATCACATCATCCATCATCGCCATCATCACCACCACCACCACCACCACCACCACCACCATCATCATCATCATCTCCACCACCACCACCACCACCTCCACCACCACCACCACCACCACCACCACCACCACCACCACCACCACCACCACCACACCACTTCCACCTTCACCACCACCACCACCACCACCACCACCGCATCATCAGGCTTCTTCTTATCTTATTATCTTTCTCCGCCTTCTTTTCCTTCAGCTTGATATAGTGAATAAACTAAAATTGACGATTAAAATTATGATTAGCGTACATGCTCGTTTTTCCTCTGTGATGATGTTTGCACTTTTTTTCTTTCTCCTCCTCCAGCTCCTTCTCCAGGTCCTCCTTCTGGCTCCTCTTTGTCGATCTTCTCTTTCCTAGTTATTCTTTCTTCTTAATCTCCATCCCTGTTCCCTCCTTTTTCTCCATATCCTTTTCGATCGGTTCACCATCCTCCGCCTATAGGCCTACCCCAGCCTCGACCACAACTGGGCGGAGCTATAGAAAAATTCCTAAGCTAACACGACTAATAATAATAATACTTAGTAGTAAAATGTGTTAATAGGATAAATGTAGGCACGAGTTGCAGACATCCGAGTAGAAACTTAAGTTACCATTACATACCGAAATTAGCTAGGCCTATAATAGACTAACTAGTGCATATTACGTAGGTTCTACTGCTCCTACGGTGGCCGTTTGGGGACTTCATGACAATTTGTAACACGAGGCTCAACGAAGTGGCTTTGACTACGCTTTTTCTATTCTGTGCTTTGACCTACTAAATGTGGCTGGCTTGCAGATTAACCTGTAAGAAAAATGCGTCACCGTTCTGTGAAAGCATTCAGCACAGTGATGTTGACGATGCAGTTGTGTAAGACCGGCGTTCCATGATCTCTTTGTTTGCAGCTTATACGAAGAACAATGCGAAGAAGATGGATGCGAAAAATGCGAGGAAGACGATGATGAAAAGGAAGAATTAAAAGAACATTCGAAAGAACAATGCGAAGAGGGAAGCGAGGAATATGCGAAGAATGGGAAGAAGAATGCGAAAAAATGCGAAGAATGCGAAAAAGAATGCGAAAAATGCGAAGAAGAATGCGAAGAATGCGAAGAAGAATGCGAAGAAGAATGCGAAGAAGAAGAATGTGAAGATGAATGCGAAGAAGAATGAAAAGAATCATACAAAGAAGAATGCGAGGAAGAAGAGGAGGTGGAGGAGGAAGAGAAGGAGGAGGAGGAGGAAGAGAAGGAGGAGGAGGAGGTGGAAGAAGAGAAGGAAGAGGAGGAAGAAGAAGAACAGGAGGAGGAGGAGGCGGAGGAGGGAAGAAGAAGATGAAGATGAAGAAGAAAAGCCCATAAATGATTAATTTACCCCAAGATGCAGCGAAGGGTATGAAGTGCTCGCGACTTCGTGTTTCCAAGCGATCGACACTGGATGGCGATTGGCTAATCTTCGCCCTAACTGTCTTATCTTCCTACTGAGAGCGCACGGCCAATGTACACATTATAACTAAGTAGACTAGAGGGCGCAAGAGGGAAAAAATTGCCGAAATTTTTTATGCTTTTATATGCGAAATACAAAAGAAACTTAACTTTTGTCAAATGGAAACCCCTCGAAAATGTTTCCTGGCTACGTTACTGCTGTGCGATGACCTTGAGCAAGTCCTTCACCCATGTAAGCCTAAAATTGCTCAGCGGAATCGATGTTCCGTCGTATAGTCGTGTGTGCACATATCTGAACTCCGGAGTGCAGTATCAAATACAGTTGTATTGTATTGTATCCCATCAGGACTGCAGTGGTTGACTTTTAACTTGGCAACCCGCAGTGGGTTAAACAATTTTCTTTAAAATTCCGACTTAGGCCGGCCTAAGTTGTAATCTTTGTGTAGACGATTGTGATTTCCGTTAAGCTGGCTACGTTTATCATAACAGTACTCATGTAATGATGTAGACCTTGCAATAAAGCCCCAATTGATTCTAATAAGAATCAATGGATTAATGTTGTTCTGCTTATACTCGCCTTCTTCTTCTTGTTTGACGTGGTCAGACCTTTCCTAGAAATGTTTTGCAAAATAGCCTCGTGTAGTTTTTGTTGCCCTTTCGACCTCGCTATTTTATTTATTGTCCGACTGCAGACACGTTTGCTGTTGCTTCCTCTCTTACGTGTTTGTTTTCGCGCCAATTTGTTCGCGCCAATTCCGTCAACGTACAAAGAACTCATAAATAATACAATATAGGCCCTACAATACGACTGCATCTGATACTGCACTCATTCCAGAGTTCAGACATGCAAACACGTCTATACGATGGAACAGAGGCTTGTAACCCTCACCTGGAATGGGAGAACATTCAGAACAACCCCCCCACTCTGGTCAACTTATGTATAAGAGACTCAGAAGTAACTCATCACTGTAAATCAATGTATGCGTTAAATCCCCCACTTCTGGCAACCGTGAAAGATCGCTCTCCCAACCGCCCCTCCCCATTGGTAGACGCCACTGTGAGGGAACATCGATGCCGCCTATCAATTCTAGGCCTAAGTGGATGAAGGACTTGCTCAAGGTCATAACACAGTGACCGTCTGAGTGGAGGAGGCTCGAACAGACCGAGCGCTCTGTCCATTCCACCACGGTGCCCCACTATTGAGAGGCTCGATATTCTACTTCAGTGCATCTCATACACATAGGTGGTGTCTAAAAGACAAACGCAGCAATGGCAGTGGGCAGAGCTTCTCATTTGAGGCGATCGATCGATCGATCTCCTTCGATGGTCGATCGCCTAGCAAAGGTCTGGTCGATCGGTAAATCGATCGATAAATCGATCGCACTCGATGAGTTAGACTCCAAGGGGAACCTGGAGCCAGACCATTATTTCATTATCTAATTTACTTTACTTGTGAAAGTTCAGGCAAGAATCAATACAACATTGCATCGACAAGGCTTAGCAGAGGAGGCTTATCGACGGTATACATGTAGTTTGCGTATAGGCTACTCTAGTCTCTAGCACGGTTAATAAGTTTGCGTATACTCTAGCAGTTAATGGACAACCATAATTATAATATGCAGCTATTATACGAATACGATACAAAAATACGCTGTAGGCCAGAGGTGGATTAAAGCATGTTCAACATGTTCGGCCGAACAGGGGCCCCCACACTTGAGGGGCCCCACATATAAAAAAGAATTTTTTTCAATATTTAATCATTATTGATATTTGTTAAGTCTAATAGTAAAAATGTGCAAAAAACTCAGAATAAATTATTCTAAAATGCTTATTTTAATATACACAAGAAACACAATTTTGCACATGCGTGGGCCTATTAAAGTTTCCGTTATCAGGCAGATTCATCTCAAAATCAGCCGAAAATCAAATGATTCCGTTTGCCGACCTATAGCAGTCATGTTCATGAACAGACAAATTAAACATCACCTTTACCGGTTAATCAAAAACAGAGACTCAAGGACACCGTTCCAAATATTGAGATAGCACTGCGAATATATCTTGTTCCCATGGTGACAAACTGCGGCCGTGAACGTTCGTTTTCAAAACTCAAATTGATTAAAAACAGACTGAGAGCGTCAATGTCGAAGACAGACTCGTTAGTTTGACATTGTTGAGCATCGAAAGTGACATGATACAATACAGTACCATACTTAAAAATTCAGAAGTGCACATTGA
This sequence comes from Aporrectodea caliginosa, assembly GCA_020284085.1. NCBI lineage: Eukaryota > Metazoa > Annelida > Clitellata > Crassiclitellata > Lumbricidae > Aporrectodea > Aporrectodea caliginosa. The sequence continues at coordinate 603,815 of JACEVL010000372.1, forward strand.
AGTCGGGCAACCATTAAGAGGTAGACTGGAATAGCTAAGGTTTTAAGTTTAGAGCGAACATGAGGAGGTAGAGATCCAGATGGAGGGACCGGAAACTGTGACAAGACAAGGCGTATACCAGGAACAACAATAGGCCTACTTTCCGGCAGAATGATGCTGATCGAAGAGAGGAGCGGCCTTTAACAGAGCTGCATAATGTGACCATGGAAGATAAGTAGAAAGGCAGATGATCTGTGCATGCTTTGAACATGAGGAGTGCCAGCTTGAAGCGGACACGCTCACAGACAGGAAGCCAGTGTAGAGAACGAAGAACAGATGTGATATGGTCTCGATAAGAGTCCAAGACACAGTCTTGCCGCCTGATGCAGTATTCTAGTTAGAGAAAGCAGTATGCATTCAGGAAGACCATATATAGTACCGAGTTGCAGTAGTCAAGTCGCGTCAGAATAAGGCAGTTGATCAGTGTTTTCAGTTATACTGCGTCAAGAATAGAGCGACGGTGTCTGATTCTACTGAACGTGAGCTACATTTTATGACAGCCAAAAGGCTAGCAAAGTATACATATGTAAATTCCATCAATTTGAGCGATATTGATTGTCATTGTTAATTCATAATTTGTTGTTGCTCTTAACTCTCTGTTAGCCTTGCTATACAAAATGTAAAATGCGAACACTGTGACCATCGGCTAAGACTATATTGTTAGCCTAAGCCTATTAGGCCTATTTTTATTTTCTGTATTGTGGTAAGCCTGCAATTGTATACTCTTTTACCATGAGTCACTATAATAATATTGTTAAACAGTAACAGATTTATACTTTAAGTTAAAGTCTTTAACTAGACTGGATAATTATAAACCCTACTGATATTGTACAAAAAGAAAGAAGGTACGAATTAATAGTAGAAAAATGTTGATGCGTTGAACATAACATGTTTTATGTCTATTTTGTTGTGATTCTATGGGGCTGGGCCCCCACAGTTTTACTGAACAGGGCCACCACATTTGTTCATCCGGCCCTGCTGTAGGCTACACTAAAGGTTCCGAAGTCGACCGCTCATCGATCGCCTTATTCGCCTACTCAATCGAGCGCGATCGATTTTAAAATCGCCTTCTATTTTCAAATGCAGTAGGCCAACGTCTATAATATTAATATGCAATTCCCGTGCGTGTGGTCGGTGTTCAAATGTAGTGTAGGCACTGTAGGGACGTATCCGGCTTCTGTGTCTGCTGCGCGACGTGCGCGTGTCCACGGGCCTATACATGTATTGGCCTTAATTCGCGGGTTTTTATGGGCCAATCAGTGGGTTGCTTAAGTCGATACAGTATACAGAGAGGGATGATACAAGGCGCGAGAACAAACTCTTTCAAGCGCCAGTGCGTTTTTGTTCGCGCGTCTATGTAGTTACTCGTCGCTAGAGGTCGTGAGGGCTGTTGCTCGTTTTATCAATTGGAGGTGAAAAGGACAGTGAGGTACCGTCGAAGAGTTTCTCTGAGCCGAGAAGTTACGCTCTGATGACAAGGATTGGCACCAGGCTTCATGGGCCACTGATTCTCAAGATATGCACTTATTTCTCGCCTTTGTTTTGCTTCAGGTGGTTGTGGAAGATGTCACAGGTGAGTTCCTCGTTTTCTCAAGTACTTTTTACAAGAAGGCAGTTTTTAAAATTAAAAAGGCAAAGAGTTATTAGTTAGGATTGATTGTTTAGACGGTAATTGTGTGATGACCCCTCTGACCCTCTGGAAACCGGACTCGGACCTCCTTCGGACTACCCTCTGACTCGACGCAGCGCTCGTGAATAAGCTGGTGCCCTGTGCTTGGCTTTCGAGTGGCGCTTTAGAAGTTTGGATATTACCATTACGATTGTCTGATTCCAAGTTCATTCAAAAGCTTTGGACAGAAGCAATCATAAAGTCAGGGCTTAATTAGAATTACTGATGAATTGCTATAAAGAAGACGTGATTCGTACATTGTCCCTGTATCAAATAAGAACCTATACGTTAGTCATTATTTATGGTGTTTGCAATGAGTACTTTGCTTAAGTTAGTAGGCTAATAAGCTACTTTATCCCAAAAAGTCTCGCCATTTCTTTTGTGTACACTCTATGAATAATTGAATTGGGATCAATAAAATAAAATGACTGATTGATTACTTGAGCCTATTTTTGTTTTCTCGGCATCGGTATTAATACATGAGAGTGGTGATAATCATTTCCGTCCTTGCCATTGTATCTGCCATCATTTGTTATCCCGAGGCTTTTTGCTACTGAACTGCAGCAGTTTTAACTTCTACATGCCACTGGAACTAAGATTTGAAGATATCCGTCATTCATTTAAGAGATTTATACAGCGCCCCTTCAAGGTTGTCTACTCGGTACCGGCCCGCTATTCCGGGGGTCCGCTATTCCGGGGGTCCACTATTCCGGGGGTCCGCTATTCCGGGGGTCCGCTATTCCGGGGATCCGCTATTCCGGGTCCACTATTCCGGGGTCCGCTATTCCGGGGGTCCGCTATTCCGGGGATCCGCCTGACTAAGCCATTCTGGTTCTGGGCTCCATTTATAATAATGAGTAATAATGAGCAATGCACGTAGGCCTATAATTCATATTGTAATAATTATCAGTAGGCCTATTATTATCGTTGTTCTTATTAGGCTGTCATTATTACTTTTACTGCAATTGTTGTCATTACTACTGTAACGGAAATCGGCCTTCGTCTCAGGTGCCGAGTGCAGGCAGCGTGTCGCTCAGATGAGAGCGTAAGTAATGCCTCCGTCGTCTTTCGAAGGGTTTCAACGTCTGCCAGTCGATGGGCCGTAGCAAGCAATGTCAACCACCCCCGAAAGGATTCAACACCGAAGAGTTTAATAACGATCTTTATTCAATCACCACGACATAGGTCTTCATCAACCTCGACAAGATCAGTAACTAACATCAATCTCAAAAACCTCTTCTTCTCTTCCAAACTCACTCTCTTAACTAAAAATAAAATTGTTTCGGCTTAACGACACTTTTTCATATCGAAGATGATTAGTGTCGGAGGCAGAAAGCAACCTCGTACTCCACGTTTAAATTGCGACCGAGCCACCCGCAGTAAAGATCCGAGAAATTAATCTCTGATAAACCGACCCGACCGGGAAGCGAACCCGGGGCGCCGGCGTGACGAGCGGGCACCAACCCACTCGGCCACTCAGGATCTCTCTCTCTTAACTATGTTGTATTACTGCTTAACGACACTTTTTTTCATATCGGAGATGATCAGTGTCGGAGGCAGAAAGCAACCTCGTACTCCACGTTTATATTGCGACCGAGCCACCCGCAGTAAAGATCCGAGAAATTAATCTCTGATAAACCGACCCGACCGGGAAGCGAACCCGGGGCGCCAGCGCGGCCAGCGGGCACCAACCCACTCGGCCACTCAGGATCTCTTTTGTTGGCGCTCTCCATTCTACGTCCCACCGTCCCTCCCGTTCGTCTCTCGCGGCGATCGTGTGTGGCTGACTTGTCGCTTCCCCTCCCATCCCATAGACGTCTTAATAATAGCTAGCTATTATACAGAAGTCCATGCCCATCCCCTTATAGAAATGTCGAAGGAACCACACGTCATGATCAAGCGTTGCGGGCGCCACACTATTCTTGTACCGTTAACTACACAGGAGCCCTCTATTTATACCCAGTAGGAGGTCGAGGCTGAAGGCCAAGGAGGCCAAGGCTAGAGACAGGAGGCCAAGAAGGCCAAGGCTAGAGAAAGGAGGCCAAGGCAGGAGGCCAAGGAGGCCAAGGCTAGTGAAAGGAGGCCAAGGCAGGAGGCCAAGGCTAGAGAAAGGAGGCCAAGGAGGCCAAGGCAGGAGGCCAAGCCAAGGCAACACAGAGAGCGCCACCGGCATGGGAGAAGGAGGCCAAGCCAACACAGAGAGCGCCACCGGCGGGGGAGAAGGAGGCCAAGCCAACACAGACAGCGCCACCGGCGGAGGAGAAGGAGGCCAAGCCAACACAGAGAGCGCCACCGGCGGGGGAGAAGGAGACCAAGCCAAGGCAACCCGCCGGCGGGGGAGAAGGAGGCCAAGAAAGGAGGCCAACCCGGGGAACCACCCGGGCGCCACACTATTCTTGTACTGATTACTGATGTGTACTAATTAATAATATAAACGCACAGAAATCTCTGCGCCTGCGTGCGTGCGTGCCGTTACGCTGTTTGCCTGTTAAGCTGTTTTCGCCTTCATTGGCAGCGACAATACGGCTTACGTCATTCCACGTCATCGTAATAATTGCAAACGTTGTCATAGCAACGCTTGATCATGACGTGTGGTTCCTTCGACATTTCTATAAGGGGATGGGCATGGACTTCTGTATAATAGCTAGCTATTATTAAGACGTCTATGGGATGGGGAGGGGAAGCGACAAGTCAGCCACACACGATCGCCGCGAGAGACGAACGGGAGGGACGGTGGGACGTAGAATGGAGGAAATGAGGTACGGTGGGCAGGGATGGACGGCAGGAAAGTACGGGAGGGAGAGATCTCGAGCGAGGAAGACAGTGGAGAGGCAAGCACGCTCGAATGCTGCGTGGGGTCGCTCGAGGCTGGCACAGCCAGCGAGTAATCACCGTTAGATGTCGCTTGAATGATGAGGGGAGGGGAGGGTCAATACCGCGTGGGGTTGGTCGAGACTGGCGCAGCCAGCGGGGAGTCACCGTTAGAGGTCGCAAGATTTCTTTTGCTCTTCTGTATATTAAATTCGACGCCAGGGGCGCTCCGTTTCAAAGAGAGCACAGTTAGAAAAGATAATATTATGCATGTGTAGGGGAGGGGAGCTGGAGATTGAAATTTAAACCGTCGCATAGATTCAAATTTGCGTGTAATAAAGTCGGTAGGTGGCGACCTCTAACGGTGACTCAACGCTGGCTGCGCCAGTCTCGACCAACCCCACGCGGTATTGACCCTCCCCTCCCCTCATCATTCAAGCGACATCTAACGGTGATTACTCGCTGGCTGTGCCAGCCTCGAGCGACCCCACGCAGCATTCGAGCGTGCTTGCCTCTCCACTGTCTTCCTCCCTCTCTCCCTCCCGTACTTTCCTGCCGTCCATCCCTGCCCACCGTACCTCATTTCCTCCATTCCACGTCCCACCGTCCCTCCCGTTCGTCCCTCACGGCGATCGTGCGTGGCTGACTTGTCGCTTCCCATCCCATAGACGTCTTGATAATAGCTAGCTATTATATAGAAGTCCATGCCCATCCCCTTATAGAAATGTCGAAGGACCCACACGTCATGATCAAGCGTTGCTATGACAACGTTTGCAATTATTACGATGACGTGGAATAACGTAAGCCGTATTGTCGCTGCCAATGAAGGCGAAAACAGCTTAACAGGCAAACAGCGTAACGGCACGCACGCACGCAGGCGCAGAGATTTCTGCGCGTTTATATTATTAATACATGTACATATGTTATATATTTGGATATAAGTGTGTATATATAAGTGTGTATATATACACTGTGTCCCGATGAAAAGTGGACCCCTAGAAAAAGTGTCATAACTCGGTCAAAATTGTTAACATTTGCATGAAATTTTAAATACAACACCAGTAGCCATATCTACACCAAATCCTGACGCCGTTTGAAAATGTTGGTCAATTTGTCACTTTTATGAACGTTTGAGATGCAGCACTGAAAAAAGGAAGTTTCCAACATACAAGAGCCACAAGAAGGTGAACTTCAGCTACATCTGGTGTTCAAAATGTCCTCCTTGTTCACGGACACACGACCGTAGACGTGGACGCCACTGTTTGATGGCCCGGTCGATGATCACGTGGTCAAACAATTTCCACTCTTGAGGAGACGTTCAGCAGGCACCTGTTTCTTGCACGTTCCAGCCGCCGCATAAAGGCGATCCCGCATTCGTGACGTCGATCACCTGATCTCGTCTGATTGAAGAGTGGCAGTTGTTTGACCACGTGATCATCGACCAGGCCATCAAACAGTGGCGTCCACGTCTACGGTCGTGTGGCTGTGAACAAGGAGGACATTTTGAACACCAGATGTAGCTGAAGTTCACCTTCTTGTGGCTCTTGTATGTTGGAAACTTCCTTTTTCAGTGCTGCATCTCAAACGTTCATAAAAGTGACACATTCACCATGATTTCCAAACGGCGTTAGGGTTTGGTGTAGATATGGCTACTGTTGTTATATTTAAAATTTATTTGTCAAAATACATAAAGTTTATGTATCTATACTTTATATATGGGTCCACTTTTCATCGGGACATAGTGTATATATGATATATATGTGTGCATATGTATATTACACATATGTATATATATATATATTTATTTTGTATATGTATATAAATGTACTATATGTATATATGTATATATATATATGTATATATATGTACATGTATATATATATGTATATGTATATATGTATATATGTATATATGTATGTAAATATATATAATATAGGTATGTGTAAGTAAATATATATGTTTATGCATGTGTATATATGTATATAGGCTGTATACATACACACCTGTATATATATATGCATGAATATATATATACTTACATGTATAATATATATATATTTACATGTAAAGTATATATATATATGTATAACTACATACATACATGTATATATACATGAATACTTATATTATATATACTTACACATACATATATGCATACTTATGTACACATATACATAGATATGTACATAGACATATGTACATGCACACATATATTTACATAAGTACATATATATATATATATATATATGTACATATACATGTACATATACACATACATCTATAATTCTATATACATATATACATGCATGTATAAATATAGATACATATTACATACTAAATATTATTATATACATATAGATATGTATATATATATATACATATTCACACACATATATATTTCATGTATATACTTATATCCATATGTATATATATATATAACATTTGTACATGTATATAGATATAAATACATATATATATACAAACATATATACATATACAAACATATATATAGATATATACATATACATGCATATATATAAACATATACATATATGTTTTACCATCGAACCTTCGGGCTATATGACCTGTTCCCCATCTGATTATATTTGTCTGTTCATTAGTCCGGAATAGCGGACCCCGGAATAGCGGACCCCCGGAATAGTGGACCCCGGAATAGTGGACCCCGGAATAGCGGACCCCGGAATAGTGGACCCCGTAATAAGCGGCCCCCCGGAATAGCGGCCCAGGAACAGTCTACTCAGGAGTGCTCCTGACCCAACCCCGGCTAAACAGAACATGCAGTCATTCACTTATGTATACTAGTAGAGGGGCATATAAAGGGAGCAATGAGCATTGAATTCTTTCAAGACTTTGAATAGTATGAATTCAGAAGTAGGCCTAAATATTTAAATTGCTTGAAGAAAAAAACTGCTTAGTAAATACCCTTTTAGTCTTGTGTGACTACAAATTTCCTATGTCACTTGTTATGAAGGGCAGAAAGAATAGACCTGAAAATCTTTGAAAAGTATGAAACATTGCATACATTAGACACCGGTGCAATAGAGAGTTACCATTTACGATTACAATTACCACGATATTCTTATTCTTTTCTATTCATCTTGTTGTAATTCTTTGCAGATTATTAATGTATTCAAAAACACTGGGGTCAGATTAGCTGCTTAGCAGGCCCCATGCAAACTATATACTGGAGCTCCTGTTGTTGGATGATAGGATGCTTTGGACATCGTATAAGTGAACTGTAGATGAATATGTTGCAGCAACTGGTTGCATGCTTGACTCTTCCATTGTGCCAGGTGGTTCTGATGCAGATTCTAATTTAAAATCAAAACTAATGACTTGTTCATATGAATGACTAGATGGCATAATGAATTTTGTCAATTTTTTCAATCAAGTCCGGGGCCATTCTCAGCAGGGGCTCAATGTATTTTGCATATACAGTATTTTACATACTGGCTAATCCGGCTCTAGGCACCTGGATTTTAATTTTATGCATTGTAAAAAATCAATACAAATTGCATGACAGACTTACAAAATAAGTTAGAATCAGATAAGGCATCTCATAGACTGCAGGCTTTTATGGGACATCTATATAATATGTAGCTAGCATTTGCATCCAGCAGAGCAGTGCATTTCGCTAATAGAATATGTGCACGTGCTGTAAACATTTGCCCCTATATTTTATCTTTCCCCAGTCACCTGAAGCTATATAGTCGTAATCGTAATCGTAAACTCGATATTTCTACAGCACCCACAAAAGCGAAGTCGCGGGAACCAGCTTATTCACAGGCGCTTAACCAAAACAGAATCGATAGGCAGGGGGTCAAAATCCAGGGAGTCAGGCAGGCAGACAGTCAGACGGCTAAGGTGGATGATGCTTAGAGTTGAAATGGCAAGGTAGGTGAGGGGAAGAGAAGGAATCGGGATAGGATTTGTGAAGTGGCGGCGCTACAGCAGGTCGCAGCAGGTCATTTGACCTGCTAATTTTGCTCCCGACCTGCTTAATGACCTGCCTAAAATTCCTTGGAATTTATAATATCTTCTTTTAATTTCAAACATCAACATCTGTCCCATAGAATCACGATCACTATTGCAATTATTAGATCTAAACGATATTTTTACGTTTATGTCAACAGAAGTCTATGTTGTAAACTCTAAAATTGAAATGCTTACCGGTATGCAGTCTTTGCCGCCGTTACGTAAACAATTAGTGGAAATAAATATAATAGGGCGTCGTCGATTACTTCGCGAAAGTAACCTTTTTGCGTCGATGCCTTTTCAGTTGTTTACGAATTGCATCAACGTTATAATTATACATTAGCAAAGGTATGAATAAATAACAATGAGGCGCTGCAACATTGAAGATTTCTTCGGAAATAAATCGGGCGGAAAACGCGTTAAGCAGAATGATATGACTGTTAGCCTAATGCCGACGTTGGTAGTAGTTAGGCCCTCCAGAAATTCGCGATTCTGCGCCGCGCAATTTTCGCGCAAAAATCCAACTCTCGCGCAACGGCGCAAAAATTAGCAATGTACGCAATTTTCGCGCAAAATACCCTAACAGATCGCTGTTTTCTTCACTTGATTCGTAATTTGTGTTCGTAATTCGCGCAATTGGACTTTAAATGACTAAAAATCCACTGCGATGCGTAGTAAATTCAACATAGCAACCACAGCGTCGATCTAAATATAGATAGGCCTATCGATGGTCGAGCGACAATTGAAAAACCACGGAATGGGACTATAGTATTGAAGTTATAGAGGAATTAGTAATTAAGGAATATGTTTCTGTTTTCAATGCACAGACTCTTAGTCTCAAAAATTCTACAACTTGAATGCGACAAAATTCGTTAGACATTGTGTGCCAAAAACAGTCACGCGACAGCGTGCATTGACCCTTCGCATAGTGCCAATGTGTCGGCTCGTTATCGAGCACATTAATTCATAGACGTTATATCACGAAGATGAAGGGCTACCATCCTGGTGATTGATCATACAAGAAACTCGTCAGTCAGTGTAAAAATTCTGCAAGCATCAATAATTTTTAGGAAGCCAAACTATACACTAAATACCGAAAACACTGTTAAATACTTTGGCACACTCATTAATGCAAAAATAACGTACTTATACCACTTTTTACTTTGCGCAAAATGCGCGCAAAATTAGCGTTTTTGCCGCGCAATTTTTTCAATTTCTTGGCGCAAATTTCTGTGGGGCCTAGGCTTAGTTCTGAGCGATAATAATGCTAGCGAATTGCAGGAGTTAAACGATGTTTCTGTAAATGCTGAAAACGTGGGTCATGCGAATCGTGCAATCCCGTGCATCTCATTAGCATACATGTTCATTATGTTCTGAGTAGCTCATCAGTACTTCAAATCTAGTAAAGTAACTAAAGTTTAACGTTTTAATGCTGAATTCTCTTAAATTTATTTGAATATGCTACAACAATTGGACTATTATAAGCGTTCAATAATAATTTCCTTCGTTATATTTACATGTATATATATATATATATATATATATATATATATATATATATTATAGACCTATATGCATCTGATGCTTGATGCGTCTCAAACATTAATACGTTCTTCGACCTGCTGAATAACTCCCATGACCCTGGTGACGACCTGCTGAAATTATATAGCTGGCGCCGATACTGGATTTGTGAAAAAGCAGTGTTTTCAGTTTTGAGTGGAAGACCTGTGGAGAGATAGCAAGAGGTGAGGTTTGGTGAGTTCATAGGATGGATCGGATATTTGTCGTAGCACAGGCGGGAGTTTGTTCCAAAGAGGCGGGACAGCTATGGCTATGGAACGATTTGCAAATTTAAGCGATGAGGTGACGGAAGGGCGGAGCAGTGTGAGGGTGGAAGATGAACGGGTTGAACGAAGAGGTTGGACCGAGAACAACTGACGGAGATACGAGGGCTGAGAGGATTGAAGTGTATTGTAGGTGAGGGATAGGACTTTATATTCTATTCGTTCAGGAATTTTGAGCCAGTGGAGTGATTTCAAGACAGGTGTGATGTGGTGGTGTTTGGGGGTTTTGGTGACAGCACGGGCGAGGGCATTCTGAATGGCTTGGAGGCGATTAATTTGAGTGGTATCTATGTTGAGAAAGAGAGCATTGCAGTATAGGCCTATAGATGCATCTGGTTGTGAAAAAAGACCCTCTTTACATGATTATTATTATGTACTGACCTAAAATACATGTATGTTTGCGTAAATATAAATGTACATTTTAAATTTATGTAGGCCTAGTGCCTCTTTGGAGAAACAAAGCGGAGGCACTTGAAGACTTATTTTGAGTTTTGTAAATTATTCAGGTTAAAGTCGTTAAACTGTCTGTTGATCCTGCAGTTTGAGAAATTATAGAAGATAAAAGTGCTCTGTCAGGAATATAAAAGGTTTAAATACAGGTAGAAATTATATATCCAGAAAACCCAGACCTCATCTCATTGGTGTTGATATGGATGTAAAAATGTAAAACATTCTTTAACACTTTAATGATGAGTATGTACTAAAAGTGACTGGGAAACCAATGCAGCTCGTTGTTAAAGTGTTAAGAGTGAGTGTTTATTTATGAGTGGAAACAATTAACTAATTAACTGTTCAGGAGGTTTGGTTACCATACTATAACATGAGTTTTGAGTTCTATATTATCTCTTTTACAATCGATACACTTTACATTCTTTAACCCTTTAACGACGAGCGTGTATTAAAATGTATGGGAAACCATAGGCAGCTCGTCGTTCAAGGGTTAATAGCCAGTTCCTCCTAACTTACACTTTAAGGCTATGGTTGTATCGATTGAAACAGTACTATCAGGCTAAAGTATTTAACAAATAAATAGAAAATTCTGGAATGAAGCTACTTCAGTTTCTTTGACAGTTTGCATCAATACCTTTTTGGTGTTAGGCCAAAGAAGCCATGCCATGGAAGGGCCTAATGATCCCTTTACTTTTCAATGATAGAAAGGGTTATAAACAGTCATCTCATCTCTTTCTCCTTTCCTGTCCTGTTAGCACACAGCTTTCAGTCTTCTGTAATGGCCCAGATCCTTGTTATCCCAATCAATCAATCAATCAATCAATCAATCAATCAATCAATCAATCAATCAATCAATCAATCAATCAATCAAGTTTGTTTATTCCCAAATGATTTTTGTATCTCCTGCGCTTTTTTAGTTTATCCATGTACCATTTATGTGTATGGGGATGTGTTTATGTGTGTTTATATGCATATATACGTACATATATGACATATATGTATATGTTGTATTTGTTTATTTAATAAAACAACAGGCAAAATGCTTTTGGTTAATATATTATTTTCTTAATGATGTTCTCCATGACCTTGCACGTAACTCTGATTAAACTGACTGTTATATAGCTATCATTATGTGGTTCTTAATCTTAGATTATATAATTGAATCTACTCAAGTCTAATCTGACTAGGGTTGCTAACAATACTTGAAAAAAGTATAGGCAGTACCAATACCAATACTTCCTAATAAAAGTATTGGCAATAGCCTACCAATACCAATCTCTCTCTCTCTCTCTTCAACCGTCCTCGATACGAGGGTTGGTCGCATTGTAGACGATTCTTCTCCATCCTCTCCTGTCCTCGGTTTCTCGCAGCAACCTTTCCGTTGATAATTCCAACCATTCGCCCACATTGTCCATCCACCTCTTCCTTGGTTTCCCTCTTGCTCTTGCTCCCAGTATCGTTCCTTGCATAATTTCTTTCTCTAGACATTCACCTTGTTTCCTCATTATGTGCCCAAAGTAAGACATCTTTCTTCTTTTGATTGATTCCAGTAAATTCCTTTCCACTCCCGCCGTCTCTAACGCCCATTCATTTGTTTTTTCTCTATCCATGATATACCCAGTATTTTTCGTATGCATTTAATTTCAAATGCTTTTATTCTCTCCTCATCCCTCTTTTTGATTGTCCAGCTCTCGCAGCCATACATCATCACTGGCCATATAAATGTCCTCATTAATTTAATCTTTGTGTTAATTTTTATGTTATGGCTTTTCCACAGTTTCATCAGATCTACTCCTATTCCAAGTCCTCTTGCAGTTCTTATTCTTATCTCCCTGCTGCAATCCACGTCTTCTGTTATGAGTGATCCTAAGTACACGAAGGTTTCCACTTGTTCTATCATACTGTCTTGTACATTTTTAATAATATAATTCTATTCTATTCTATTCTCTTTACGGACGTGTAAAGCGCCTCTCACAGTACAACCTAATCAGAGGCACTTCCAGTGCGAAGGGCCCCTCAAAAAAAGAAAAGTCTTAAGAGAACGAGCAGAAACAGTAGTGCCCCTGATAACATCACAGCACGAGTTAAAGCAGGAAGGTCATTCCACAGCAAAATATGCTAAATAATATAATGCTAAATAATAAAAATAATAAAATAATATGCTAAAGACTGCCTTTTGTTAACTAATTGCACATGTTCCCTTTACTTCCATTGTTAAAAAAGATCAACCACTCTTACACCTAGCTATAGGATGCTGTGACTGCTGTCCTTATAGCTCTTTTGATATATAATGGTTCTAGCAGTTTGGGGGGATGGGATTAAACAGGACACATAGGCCAACTTTCTAGAGGAATGTCAATGATTTGGCTGCTTCCATTTACCTGCTCTGCTTTTCCGATTGTCTTAACCTTTTTGTTCCTCATGTGAGAATGGCCATAGCCCAGGCCTTTGCCTGCATTGGCCATTCGATATGGAATCAACTTCCTCCCCTGCTTGTTTGCACAACCATACTATCCGGTGGTCCTGCTACATCTTTTTGCTACCTTAAAACTTGTCTTTATTCTCGAGGAATGCCACACTGAGAGCGTCTCTGATTGGTGTGCACTCTGAGAGGCACTTTTTTAACCTTTAAATACAGTACAATACAATACAATTTAGCCCAATAATTACGACAATTTCTATGGCGCCGTAATACGGCCATGCCGTTAGCCCGTTACAAGGGCGCCAATGAGCCCACATGAATTGATATAAAGGAGAAAGGGTTTGAATGACACAGATTGTGGGCTCACTTTGGAACCATAAGGATCCGGTATATATAAAGTATTATACTCTCTGTGTGAATAGAAATACCTTCTGTTAAATCACCTAAATGCTTGTTGAGTGGGTTTGGGATACACAGAAGCTGATTCACTTGGGCCGAATATGTCCCTCAGATTGTTAACAGATGCCCTATTAAAAATAGTCCTCATTGTCACTAAGTCTCCATAAATGCTCATCAGTGTCAACATTAATTGTGATGACTTTATTCGCTCATTTTTCTGTACTGGTGAATCATTTGAGGACGTCATCAAATCCCAGGCATTTGATTGCTGCCTTAATTATAAAAGTATCAAAAGTGTTGGCACAGAAGGGGCAAGGGAAGCCATGGCCCCTCTTTTGACCCAAAAGATAAAAATTTGCCACAATTTTTTTATCTTTGGGGTCAAAAGAGGTGACAAGTGTTCTGGGAAGGAAATGGAAGGGAAGTATGTTATCGATCTAAGGTATTCAGAAGTTACATTTTCCACAGAAGGTTAGTCCTTTACTACTACAGTTCCTAAGGACTTTAGTTTATGGAAACCTTATAATTATTACTATAATATATTGGTGTATATTAAGTGGGGGCTTGTACCTCTCTCAGGTCTCCCCTGTTCCTTAGCCAATGCACCTAAATGTAATAATAATAAGTCAAGTTATAATTGTTATATGCATTGTGTTTCTGGGAAATAAAAGTTTGTCAGTTTTTAGTTGTAAAAAAAATATAAATATATTATATTTATATAGTCTTATGTATATATATATATATATTTATATATGTAATTTTATATATATATAATCTGGTATATTTAAATTGGAGAAACTAATGTTAGCTGTGCAGTGTATTTCATATATCTTGACTCGCTGAACAAGATTTATAGGTGTATTATAAAGGGTTACACAATATGAAGACATACATTAATGAGTTTGTCTCTTAGTGTCACTGAAAACCAAAATGAAAAGCACTTGCATTTGTACATATATGTACAGACTTACTTGCATACTGGCAGATACATGCACACTTGCATATCTATGTGTACATACATACACAGATACATACACGCAAATGTACAATTGTACATGCATCTACATTTGCATGTATGTACATTTATGCAAACATAGATACATATACCGGTATGCATGCACAAATTCATGCATGCATACATAATGTAGTTTGTACAGGTATGTGTACTGACATGCAGGTAAATACATGCATACATACACATGCATACAAGCATATCACATAATATATAAATACATATTTAGTTTGTAGCAGAATGCATTGTATTTGAGAGGTGCTTAAAGTCTTGTATTATGTATCTTGATACATACTTAAAATGCATACAAAATCTATCCAAATACTACACACATTTTCCTATAGACCCCAAACAGGAGACCTGGTAGATAAAAATTTGGATAGGTCGTCCAAGGTGGTTAATTGTTGCTTGTCTATTGGCAAACAATGACAGCAGAGGCAAAACTATTACAACAATTAAAATCATTTGTAGGCCTATATCTCTGCCTATGCTCTGCTTCTTATAAGGCCATGATGTTGACATCTGGATAACAAAGGGCATTCTTTTGTTCTGACATGTATAAGTTTAGATGAGTTGTATTTGGATGGTGTTGAGGCATGATGTGCTGTTTTAAGGATGTGGTAGCTGATTGGTTTGAGTGCATGCCTTGTAAGGTGGAGAGTGGAGGTTCTAGCTTCCCATGTTAATGTGTAGGTTTCTATAGCAAGTTGTTCACTCACAATAATGCTCAGTGCTGTTGATTGATGCTTGGTCATTATTTAGCGGTGCTTACTAAATGAATAATAATAATAATTAGTATTATTATTAGAAGTAGAGCATAGGCAGAGATATAGGCCTACAAATAATTTGAGAGGCTCTGAGTAGGTTATCTTGGATGACACTCTTGCCTGAAGTTTTCACAGACCTGGTTCGATTCTCATAAGGCCCCTGGTTTAGCTCATGACTTCATTCCCTAGGTGGCAGCAAAAGTACAATGAGCGTATGCCTTGCATGGCTGCAACTTTGTTGATTTATGTCGTCTATAATTTGTGTTCTTGTGAATTGTTTAATCGTCGTAACATGTACAGTGCAGTGCGTTTGTCAGGCGATTCATTAAAGAAGAAATATTGTGATTATTATTATTAGATCTGACAAGAGAACTGTGTAACAATTGGACGGCATTTAGCGTACTTGGGAAAAAGTAGCCATGAGGATGAGTTATGATACCAAACATAGCAGAGCTTTGTGGTGAATAAATATGATCTTGAAAATTTAAATTCTTAATAAAGGTCTCTCATATTTGTTTCTTACTTAGAAACAGAGGGTAAGAAACCTGCTCATAATTGCTGTTTAGTGGTTCTATGTGGTAAAGCAATTCACAGATACATGTGTATTCTTATGCGTATGTGGTTGTTCATGACCTGTGATTGGTCCTATATAGGTCAGTTTTGTGGTCTAATTACAAACCAATTATACATATTTAACCAGGTAGTAATTTGAGTGGTTTCTTTTTTCGGCTTAGTGACTTAGTATCACAATGCTGCCATTGTGTCATTTGTCATTGTTCTTTTTTAGAGGCTTTGTGGCCATACTTTTACTGTCTTGGTATGGGAGATAGCTGGTTATTTATATCACAAAGCAGTTCTTAGGTTAGTGTCATTCCTCAAGTTGGGTATCTCAATTCCTTACCAGTGCACAAATGTATTTCAAAGTTTCTATTCTGCCCTGTTAGTTATATCAGCCATAAATTATTGCATCAGATTTATACTCCTGGGAAGAAGCAAATAAAATACTGAAGGAGTTTCATAAATATTGCAGCCAGGTTTTACAGAGTTGCAACTTACTTGTGTGAGCATTGCATACCATTATTTGCACACAAATTTTCATAATTCCATAGACATATCAAAACTTTGACTTATGTATGTATGTATGTATATTCGTTTATTTCAGAAAACAACAGGCAGAATGCTGTAGGTTAACAATAACAGTTGACAGTATGGCTACTTATGGATGGGTTAATTAGTACATGTTCTATAGCTGTTGGCGATAGGGATACCTCAGTTTAATACAGCTAATAACAAATTTAAATTTAGGATAACAATGAAAAGTTTTGAAATTTAAAAAATGCAGTGCTATAGACCTGGTTTTATCCCTGACCTGTTTGTGTGAATGTGCTTTTTTGCATGTTGTTTTAACAGTGGGCTTTGATCTTTGATTAGCAGACTATCGTATGATACACTCATTTATCATTACAGGTTTATCCAGCAGAAATGTTCTGATTCCGGACATCACTCTAAACCGCACAGAATTGAACGTAACGTCTGGCAGTAACATCACGCTGAGATGCACTGGTGATCAGCCAGTGACATGGCAATACCCACAAATGAACTCATCCCTGGTATGTAGGATTGCATCGAGAAATGTTAATACTTTGAAGCATCGCATATAAGTTAACGTGGCTGCATTTCATTTCAGCTGTACGTTTTGCGGTTTTAGCGCTCTGGCATGATTCGTTTATTTGTTCCTAGTCATCCGGGGTTTTGCAGAGTTTTGCCGTGTCTCGTTGGTATTATGAAATATATCAAATGGTAATCATGTGATGATGGCGGTGACACCATGCTGAGAGTTTTATTTCTACCTCGAAGGCTCTGCACTCAAACTGATTAAGATAGCTGTCGCATACGTCAGGCTGAGAAAGGCCTTTTGAATTGACTGTAGACACGGATGAGTGATGAAAATGCACCACTCTGATCATGAGCAGCAAGTGATGAAAGCTGGAAGACCTGGCAGTTGGTTCATGACCCAAGTTATCTATCAGCTGATGCCAATCGCCTTACCCTCTGCTCCTCGCACCACATCATCACGTCCTAATCAATGCTTGGTGTGGCTATGGTAACAATAGCTGATTGTTTTGCATCCTCTATTAGGGTTGCTGGATAGTGTAGCGGTTGGTTAGCATGCTGGACTGTCAGTCAAGAGGTCAGGGTTCGAATACCTGCTAGGACAGAGATACAGTTGGAGATTTCTGCTCCACATGTGCCCATTAGCAAACTCAACTATAATGAGTACACTGACCATACACAGTCGGTGGGAAGATGAGACTGTGAGGAAGAGGACTGGCCATCCTTCCTCATATGCCAAGGCTAAGAAAATGAAGTCGCTAACACTTCATACCCACGGCTGCCTCAGGGGTAGCTTAAAGGACTGCTCTTCTTCTATTTTAATCCTATTCTATATAACCATATTCATAGACTTGCCATCAATCTTATTTTTTCATTTACCGTACTTGATGTCACTTTTAGCAGTTTTATATGGCCAATGGACTGATTTGTTTTCTAGTAGAACTTGTTTATCCTTTTGTGCCATGAATTGTCTTTTTTCTAGTAGCAGTTTGTTCCTATGCTGTAAAAATTAATATCATTTCTGAATATTCTTCCAGAACTCAGGTCATGCATATACTCTTCTGCAGAATGGTTCATGTTAATTCAGTGATTTACAAATTTCTTATTGAGTTAGGCATGGCATGTATAATTGTATATGGCATGTATATGTAGTGTTTAACGCCTACAAATGTACGCGGTCACCTGCATAATGTATGACAGCTAGCCTATCATGACAAACTGTCATTGTGTTCCATTTTCTAAGTTCTCTCAGGCTTCGTGACACTGATTTAGTGAAATAATGATTAATGAATGATGCCACCAAATTGCCTGAGAAATAAAACGAGATTTGACATATTTAACTGTGCCTGATTGTTACAGAGAGAGGAGAGTCGATAACAAAGCAGTATAATTAAGCCAATAAAATGGTAAATAACAGCTAAATGGCTGTACAAAGAACTGATTTGTCATATTAATGTGCTGACACAATTTGGAAACAATTCTTATCAAGTCATTTTGTAACCTTAGGTT
This sequence comes from Aporrectodea caliginosa, assembly GCA_020284085.1. Taxonomy (NCBI): domain Eukaryota; kingdom Metazoa; phylum Annelida; class Clitellata; order Crassiclitellata; family Lumbricidae; genus Aporrectodea; species Aporrectodea caliginosa. The sequence goes on from JACEVL010000372.1 coordinate 622,347, forward strand.
CGATGTAAGCAACTTAATTCCAGACAGATTAAAAAGCAGACTGACTATTACGTTGTTACAATAAGTGTGAGGACTTTGCATGCAATTCTAGCAGCTTTGCAAACAACCGGTGTAGAGTTCCGCCAGCATGTTTTACACTGAACATAATTGTTTGAGCATAATATGAGTGTGAGACTGCCGGAATCTGGTGCCAGCATTTTATGATTTGAATCAAACTGTGTAATGGTTCCTAGACTTTATTATCTTCTAAAATCTTGTGAATGAATCAACGCATTAGCTTATGCCTGTAATGACCAGCCAACGAACACTGACTGTATAATGCACAACATTGCACACACATTGAGACCATGGCAGCCCAGTACTAAAACGCTAACATCTAGACACTTCTGAACTACCTTTGAAAATCCTATCAAGGTAGAGTACTATAAGCAAAGCAGCAAACCTTTCTTAATGGTAGGTACATATTTAACGCTTTACAGACTAGGGTGTACTGAAAGCTACTGGGGAAACAATACTCCTTGTTCTTAAAGGATTAAATAAGAAGTATCTCCTGGTGTGACATAGTCAACTAGCATTGTACTCATTTCCACTTCAGGTTGGTGAACACATCCAAGATTATCTGTACCTATAGCATCTCCTCTTCAGCCGGTTTAACCTAGTGGTAACTGGATCACCATAGAAGCACATTACCACTTGGGCCACTCCTTCAGATTGAAAATCATCAGATGTGGTCATGTTTAACACTTTAATTGTGAGAGTGTACTGAAAGCAACTGGGAAACCAATGCAGCTCATCAGTGTAGGCCTAATGTAAACCCAAGAAGTTGGAATTCCTACTCAAGAACCACAGATTTAAAGAATTTTTCAATGTTTATATTTTATTAAAATTCATGTTTTAGCATTTTGAATTGTCAATAAAATATTTATTATTTGTTTACTTGAACATTTTAAATTATTTGCAAAATGAATAGTGCATGAAACTAAACAAACCAAACAGTTGGCCTACTTTATTATGCATTTCCTGTTGGTGCTCTGCCTCCTTTCTGTAAATAACTGTGATTCTTAGAAGTGTGACATCATCTAAGTAGGCCAGTTTGGATGTTGAGGTAATTAAGTACTTGGATCTTCAATGCTTGGAAGATATATATATCAGGTTAAATGATGAAGTATTAAAGTCTGATGCTTAACTAGTTCTTTCATTTAGTCTCCAGATGTTGAAGCAATCTTTTATACAGCAGGAGCCCAATAGACTTGACTCACTTTTCAATCTGTGCTGGTAGCCTTGATGTATTCTGTCTCCTTTTGGGCAGTCTTCTATGGGTGGTCTTTGTCCCTGTGCTTCCTTGATTCGTCTTTTACCACATTGAATTAAATGGTTGTGAAAAATTATTAAAATCTAAACCTGCATAATAGAAAATCAAAATATCACTAATCTGAGCAGATATTACATGAATGTAATTCTAACTGGGTCATAAAGATGTAGTTTTTGTGTTACCTTAAATTGTGCCAGTTGTAATACTTGATGTAGCTTAGGTTTCACATAAATTGGGTGGATTTGGGAAGGGCGAGCGACATACATCCCTTAAAATTGGCTGACCAATGTTTATCCGGTTTTCCTTGTTGCCTCCCAGACTCCAGTGTTACTTCTACTCCAACTCCAAATCCCCAGTTCCACTCACAGGTCATTCAGCCCACCCTTAGCAAAGATATCAAGGGTAGAATTACATAACAATGAAGCCTCCCGGAGAGTAGGTATATGAAGAGGCGCTATATAACTTCTGGAATGAATGAAGAATGAATTTTGATTTTTTATGATTTACTACATAACTCACTTTGGCGCTAAGAAATGATGTGGAAACAACTTAATGCTCAAACATTACAAAATTTGTGTGGACCCAAAAGATATAATGTATACATTTCTCTCCACTTTCCAGAAGCCTTCTGCAGAACAGAATATATGTACTGATTCGTAATTCATAGCAAAACAACTACTCTACCTAGAATTTGGCCCTCTGATGATTAGAAGATAATTTACAGCCAGACATGGTTGGAGTCGAAATGAACCCTTGACCCTTTGAAATAGGCCTACATGTAAACATCACCTTTTTAAGAACTTCTGAAGCCTGCTGTTTACATGTAGTTCAAAGGGTCAACGTGGATAAAATGGCTTGGTGACGAGGAGTGTATTGCACATAATAACTGAATACCTAACCCTTAGGAAACAAAAGCTACACTCTGAGCAAGAAATGCAGTCTTTAAACCATGTTTATTGTATCTATCTATTTATCAAAGGCAATCTGTTCAAATATGTGGGCCAGCACTCTAAGCAAGAACTGCAGTCTTTAAACCATATTAAATTTTATCCTATTTATCGAAGGCAATCTGTTCAAATATGTGGGCCAACTGCACTGTGCTACCAGAGGTATTCAGGAGACATGAAGCCAAATGCCTTCAAGAGCAGCAGCAGGCACCGACCGCATGTCAATCAATCGGATCTTAAATCTGTCCTCCTCATGAGAGGGGTTGATACACGTGTTGGGGTTTTATCAAGGAGGGTGCAGCTGCTGCCGCTCTGGCGAACCTGTCACTAAGTGCATCCTGTTGATAAGTGACTTGTTCCTGTTGGAGATCCGTCTGCTACAGGGAACGGTTCTTGGCTAATCCGTTTGGTTGGCTGACTGTCTCCGACTCAGAGCTCCCAACATCCTCCTGCACTCCGGGAGGCTTTTCATTGTTATGTTTACAACAATGCACTTGCTATTGCTCACCTGCGGTTTATCCAATGATATCAAATTTATTGTTTGGTACTATTGTCTTTTGTTATAATGATTAAACATACCAAAACAACTGTTGCACTAATTGCTAACTATTTAATTAATTAGTCCTCTATGCTAGCGTTCTATGACAATGTCCACCCTCATTCGAACTTTATGGTCAACTGTGCAACGAGTAAAATTAACACCTATTATTTCTATAAACTCTATGACATTGTTCCTGATTGCGGTGTGCCAATCAGAGTTGTCTTTCTCAATAAACGAATATAATTATTAATTACAATGAAGAAATAAACAATAATAGCATACAACAAAAAATAGTAGTAACTAACTAACTGTATAATTAACTAATTATGATGAATATATATATATATATATAATAGGATCAGTATTTGTGTCTGTCATCCATGGGATCCAGTGTATTCAACAGAACTATGAATGCTGTTCTGGTTTTACTGAACATCCCAGTTAATAAATCATCATTTCAGGATTTCTGAAGTTGTTTATTGAAACTGGCACCCCATGTTTTAGGACTCTCTGCTTGAAAGGCATTAATGTGATGCTCTTCATAACTTCATTGTGCTATTGAGAGTCTGTCAACGCCAATTAGATTCACTCTTCTATGTTTATCGTTTGATGGCCCAAAATTAGTCACTTAAACTAAGACAGTTAGATCAGGTAACAAGAGAGGGACTGGGGCGGGGAGATGGTTGAATGGTTACACGGTTGCACCAAGATCAGAAGACGAAGATTAGATACCCGGTAGCCCCATAAGGTTGATGTGGTCTTCCATTCCATAGGGGCGACTAAAATGAGCAGTTGGACCGATGGGTGCCTTGCAGGCCTTGCATTAACTGTAAAAGAGTCTTTTGATTTTTGTCTGTATTATTATTTAAATCAACGGTTCAATCATGACAGTTCCTCCTGGAGTCAAAATTCAAACTTTGCAACCACGAATATGTGAACTGCTCTGAGCAGCTATATTCAGCATCATTTGTATCTGTAGTGTTTGAAATTCTTAGTCCCTGTAAGCTGAGGTAGGGTGACCACGTGTTCTCCTGGATTGTCCTGGACGGTCCAGGACAATGAAATGTATAGCTCTCTTCCCAATGAGCCCAGCTCCTAATTGAAATTGACTTAGATTGGAGATGCTGTTGTGTCCCAGAATTAGGGATGTTAAACGATAATCGGAAATCCGATTATCGGTTTAGAAAACGATTATCGGTTTTCATTATTGACAAAACGATTATCGAATTCTGCCTCACATATATAAAACGGAGACTTCCACAGCCAACGATGTAATAATAGAGACCTCACAGCGACGTATTATTGCCTCTTATATATAAAACGGTCTTCCACAGTCAGCGAGGTAATAGTAGAACCCCCACAGCGACATATTACTGCTACATATATAAATGGAGACTTCCACAGTCAATGAGGTAATAGTAGAACCCCACAACGTATTATTGCCTCGTATATAAGGTGGTCTTCCACAGCCAACGAGGTAATAGTAGAACCCCGTACGTGTATGTACGTTACGGTACGTAGCGACTATCGGTTTTCAGTAACTTGCATTATATGATAATATGTTAAATTTTATATGAAGGCGAATAAAAAACGATAATCGGTTTAAAATCGGATTTCTAAAACCGATAATCGGTTTGCCAAAAAAAACCGATATTAACAACCCTACCCAGAATGACGGAAAAGAAATGTTGTCACCCTAAGCTTACGCAGTAGACTCTATTTTCTGTACTAGAAATTGATGTGAGAAATACCTTTTTCCAACATCTTGCCATGGTTTTTACCAAAATCCCACTGCCCTCAAGGACAGTTTGGGCTAATAGTATTGAAGACGTAATTATTATATTTTCCAGAGATGCTGTTTGTTTGAAATATACTCTATCCTATTTTTATTCTTTGTGAAATATTTTTGCAGTGGTATGGATAAATAATAGAAAAATTAATTTCTCAGTGGTTGCAGACCACTGAGATGTACATGTATTATGCTTTAGTATTGCCAAATGTACTGCCTTTTATTCGTTTAGTATTTTTTACATTCTTATGTTAACCAGGTATTAGGTGGTATAAGCTTTTAGCTTTTTCCTGGCTTCCTGTTGCGCAGTGACTGATCTGTTTTCTGTCATGATGTGTACTGTCATCTGTTCTGTTTCCTGTTGCAATAAATAAATAAAAAAAATAAAAAAAAATGTTTTTCCTAACTGTTTAACACTTTAACAACAAGCTGCATTGGTTTCTCAGTCACTTAGCACATGCTAGCCGTTAAAATGTTAAAAGTTTATTAAAGTACAAGATTTTTTTATTTTTCATTACAGAGGATATCAAGCGATCAATTTTACCAACCAGGAAACTCATCTAAACCTTATGAAAGCGTCTTGAAATTGAGTCAGATGGTGACATTGGATACTGGTTTTTACACTTGCATCTATTCCAATACCTTATTTGCAGAATACAAAGCAAGGATTTACATATATGTCTATGGTGAGTAAGTTGGATTAACATATTAATCTTATTTGCTGTCACACAATGGACATATGCAATGTCTTAGCTTATTATTATTACTAGATGTTTGCCCATCCTAAGACAGTTGAGAAGATTTTAAAAAATCATCCCATGTGCCACACATTGGACAGTAGACTATCGCAGACCGCAGCTTTCATTACATGGAAATTTGAATCTACACAATGGTTTAAAAACATTTAGGATGGGCAATGATCTTGTAGGAACATCCATGGGTGGCCATGTTCTTAACTCATAGTGCTATAGCAGTGCCACCTAGTAAAATTAAATGAGTCGAAATCCATAGGTGGACATTTTCTTAGCGCATAGTGTGATCACAGTGCCACCTACTGAAATGAATTGAGTATAGTTTATTTTGACCTTCATAATAACGTATAGGATAGCAGTGCCAGCTACCGAAACGAAATGAGTGTAGTAACGTAAAAAAGTTCACTTCATGATTTCGTGACTTCATGATATTTCTGTTCATTTATATTATTAATTTCTGAATCTGTTAAGCACCGCTATCTAAATGACTAATGACTAAGCATCAATCAATGGCACTGAGCAATTGTGAGTGAAGTACTTGCTCAGGGTCCCTACACAGTAACCATCTCGGAGGAGGATCGAACCTGTACTCTGCGTGTTTCAGGACAAGAATTCTAACCAATAATTGGCTATGTGCCCTACATCAGTAACTGTTATATAGAGTACTTAAATATCCTCTCAATTTAAATACTTATAATTAGGGTGTGACCAAATCTTGATCTGGAAATCAGTTTGCACCAGATTTTGCCCTAGACCGATTAATCGGAATCGGTGCATCCCAGGACTACCGATCCAAATACCAAAAGTTGTAATATTTTTGACCAAAAACAATTTCTTTCTTCATTAAAACAAAATAGTAACCTGTTTTGGAGACCTCCTGAAGTAATCTTTCATCTTTATCATTGAAAGTCTGTGTTAGATAATGAAATTGTGAGTCGACGCATCAACAAAATGCAGTCGCGGAGTAATAAACGGTGCCTAGAGCCAGATAAAAATAAATATTGCCAATTAATCAGATCGAATCCGGATTCGGCAAAAAAGCAGGCCATAAATTATATCCGAATTCAGAAATCTTATAATTATTAGTTCTGCAGTATGGCTACACTTAACCAGTTTAATATTCCTAAAAGCGTTAACACAAAAACTGACGACGATTAGTTTCAGAAACTATGTGTCATGTGAAAAATCTATTTGGCTTATTAGTATTGATTTGAACTGAATTTGATTATTGTATGTAGTAATTGGAGCAGCAAAGAAGCTGTTTCATTAACTGATTAATCATCCACATTTGTTTACAGATGGCGTGAAATTACTGGTTCCGTTAAACAAGCCAACCTTTATCATGGCTTCAGAAGGAAAGAATGTGACAATTCCCTGTCGTCTAACTCATCCTCTTGCTCAAGCAAAGCTAATGAAAGGGAGGCAAACTGTTCGACTGGGACCACTTTTCACCTATGACTCAAAAACTGGCTTTACAGCTTTCTTTGTAGATTCTTACTTCAATGGGATGTTTCAGTGTCAGGCCATGCTTGGTGATAAAAAAACTGACGAAATGGTAATCATGATCTTTAAAGGTAAGTTACGTAGTCTTTGTTTTTTGCCAAAGTTGAGTTGTGCTTTTCTACCATATATTGAACTCTAAAACAAGAAATTTAAGCTAATGTAGTAAAAAAAAGTTTATTGTAAGAATGTGCAACATATGAGTTTGATGCCTCTTGCCAAATATATCTGATGAGCAAGTTGAATGTGTAGTTAGTCCCAAGGAAACCTAGCAGTGCAATCCAACTGGAAAAAGAAAGAGTCATTTATGATCTCAGTGTTATAACCTTACCCTGATCCATGCAGTCCACTGCCGTGTGACTTCTTTCAACTGAAGCACAATCTCCCATGGCAACTTTTCTGCCTCCTTCTATTCTATTTTCTGTGGTCTTCAAGCAACTGGATCTTGTTCTTACCATACTTGGTTTCTCTAGACAACCCCTCTGACTTGACACAGTGCTCATGAATAAGCTGGTACGTGCTTCTGAAATTTTTCAAGTTACTATTTATAATTTTATAACTTTTACTTATATCTATCTTTTATTAATACAGTACTTAATAAAAGCTCAGTCAAAGAAACAGGTGGTTGGCGACGGTCGGTGTTCCCTCTAATTCTGTTTTGTCAATTCTGTTCAATCTAGAAATTTTGCTTATGTTGGCCCCTCTAGTTGAAACTGTTTTACACAGGAATTGTGGTGTGAGCAACTCAGTCTTTCTTTTCCCCTTTTCAGAAGTCCATTTCATTTTCTGGCGATAGCACTGACTTGGGTCGGGAGTGCCTCTGAATCAATGAGGGCCAATAAGTGCTAGATTACAATTACATTGAACAATGACAACATATAATTGTTGCACAGTCAACAGATGGTTGTGTGTGATGTTCTCAAAAGTCATGTGTGTGTTACTAAGAGGGAACTTTGGTGACGTTTACTTTCTGGTACATTTATGTAATTCCTAGTTCAATTGGTCATTGTTCTGTTAATAAATTTTAAGTTTGATGCGATAGTTTTTTCGGTTTAGAAGCGACATGGTTTCCACCAAAAGTCAGTTTAACTGCTGACCATACGGAGGCACTCGTTGGAGAAACAGTCAAGTTCAGCTGTGTGGCACAATTCCAGCGAGGATCCACCATTCACTTAAGCTGGAATTGTCCCCCTGTATGTCCATCTGTTTTACATTCTGATCTCTGAGTTATTTAATGATGTATCAAGCTTTAATATTCATTACAGCAGCTGATCCCAAAAATGATTTTCATTTAGGAGGAGCAAAACTGTTGAAAGTGCTTTTAAATTGCATTTAATTCTGAGCAAGAGAATGAGTGAATGCTGATGTTCATGCCATCATCTGGTTGGAAGTATACCTAGGTTTGGGCAATGTACAACTTCATGTGGGAGGAATTGCCTTGGTTGCCGATGCACAATTGCTTTGAGTTCAAGATCTTAATGCTTGTGCATAATTGTGGGCTGTGTTCCATCTTATCTTAGGGCAACGTGTATCTCTTTCTCATCCATTACTGCCTGATATTTGTTACAAGTTGTAACCTGTCAGCTTGATACTCACAATAAATTAAATTGATTGATTGATTGATTGATTGGCAGTAGATTTCTTCACTCTGCTGAACAGCGTGACCTGGTTGCTCCCTCAGCTAGAGGTTGAGGTGGGAGATGGTTAATGGTAACATGCTGGGACGAAGATCAGAAGGACGCGGGTTCGATACCCACTAGCCCATAAGGTTTATTCATCCTTGTTCTCCCTAGGGAGCCACTGTAAAATCAGCAGTAGGACAGATGGGTGCCTTGCAGGCTGCTATACAGTTAAATTTGACTCCTGTTAAACTTGTTATCATCTGTTACTACTATATCGTGTAATCCTACTGGGTAATTGTCAGTTTGAATAAGAAAATGAATATTATTATTATCATTAGAACATCCACAGTGCAACACAGAACTTTTGCTATGGTCGGTCCAACTTTATGGAATTAGTTGCCTTACATCCTGTGACACTCAATGAGCTCCTTGGTCTTTCTTTACCTCTATTCCATAAGCGCCTGAAGACCATTTTGTTCGATCTTCGTTTTCCATCATTAGGTCGGAAACGCCTCAATTATCTCTAAAAAGAGGTGCTATATAATTATAATGTATATACACAATTCAGGACAGTAGAGCTCGAATACCATCACATGATACATGTACAATCTCTGCAGCAGTTTAAAGATGATAAACGGGAACTTGTAATCGATTATAATATAAATTAAAATCAGTTGATGAGTTTTACAATTTCTAGTTGGAGTTATCAGACAACTGGAACAGTTCGAGCAGTGGCAGAACTACTAAGTTAAATGATGAAGGCATTTCCGTCAACGAAGTCACAACCGTAAAGGTTATTGAAGCTGCAGACAAATCCAATGGACGAAAACACTGCTGTACGGCTAGTGACTACAACAATAGAATGTCTAGAAAGGAGATGAACCTCATTGTTCTGGGTAGGCAACTGAGAAGCAGACTTATCTAAATCTAAAATCCTATCTTACTGGTGCGATCTTGTTTTTTGTGTATTACTTATCATCTTCCGTAGTGTTGGTAAGTATGATAAAATGCATGTGCACGGTTGAAGTTTCAACCTCGATGAAATGTCCAGGGGAAATGTCTGGGTATTGTGCATGTACTCAAGGGTGTAGAAATTGCATTGGGTCTGTGACCTAATAATTTCAAGATGGTCTCAGGACTTATTTTCAAATATCTTGGTCTTGTTAAGCAATTTTTGGGAACGTCTTGATCGACCTTGTCTCATTTCATGTTGGAGATGTTATGCACATAGGAGCATTTTTATTCAATTAAATCCAATCAAGTAGTATGTTGGGGATCTAGCCTAGGACATTTTCCCCAGACATTTTAGTTATGTCTGATTAGAAACTTTATTAAAATTCTGAAGTGGTTCATACATGTGTCTCTACTTGATAATTAATACAGCTATTTAAATGGTTAATGATTAATTGAAATACCCAACAAAATGCACTTTCTTGTCAATATTTATGCTAGGTTAGTGATCAAAGGGGGAAATGTCCAGGGGTGAATTGTCCTTTGGGGATATGTCTGGGGGAAATGTCCAGAGGGAAATGTCTGGGTATTATGCATGTACTCAAGGGTGTAGAAATTGCATTGGGTATGTGACCTAATAATTATTGCCAACAATGATGTTTAAGGAAACAGAAACAATTTAGATAATTTGGTTAATTGCTTCGTGAATTGAGTTTCTTTGGGTTACATTCTGTTATGTCTCATATGTAACTAATTATAATTAGAAATTTCAATAGTTCTGCTTCAATACAAACTAATTAGAGGTGTTTTGTAAGCTGAAGTAAATGACGTTAAACTGTAATTCAGAACAGAATGTTCATCAGTTAACAACAGTGCCCCAACAACTAGAAAGTCCCAAGGGAAATTAGGGCATATTTCCACTTGCACAAGTGGTCCAACCGATGGATTTCCATCCAGGATCCAGAGCTAAAAGTAGACGCCAATTTCGGAGTTCCTGTACATTGTTTCATCGAGGAATCAATGGAGACAGTTGTTAAACTGTCACTGTTGCCTCATCATCCGGCAATCCCTGACAGTTGGTTGATGCATGTACAGACGTAGTATGAGCCAGTTGATCTGTGTTGGATAATTTTGTGCAAGATGAAGAAACTTCCAAGTAGGCCTACATGTAACAGAATTATTCAAAACAGTTTCAATACGACCACATACACAGAAACAGACTAGATTGATTGTGATAATTAGATTCAGAAGTATATTTTATGGTTTTTGGGAGAAAATTAAAATCTGTGTTTTGGCCAAAATTGCCTGTTGCAAGACCAAAACTGACCAAATTTACTTTGAAAAAATACAAAGTGTGCAAAATAGTATAACCTAGTCATAAGTTACCAGTTTTCAAATGAAGTACAATTTTACTGCATTTGGGAATTCAGAAACTTGTTGAAATTGCTACAGCATAACTATTTCAGATTAACACTTTTAAAATTGTGCTTGGATGTTTTCCATTTTCAGAAAAGTCATATGTAAACCTGACTGCTGAGAACAAGAAAGTGGAGGTGGTACCTTTTGCACCTGTTGCTACATTGTCTGCGTCGATCAGTGCATATCCTAAGCCGGTGTTAGCTTGGTACAAAGACGGATGGCCTCTGAGAATCAACGGAAGGTAAGAAATTTTTCCACTGAGTTTTCCATCACAAACTGATCTGTGTGATTGGCATCTGTCTAAATACCATCCTTTGAAAGTAACTGATATATTTTACAGGTTAACAAGATACTTGCATACCTACCATATGCATTGTTGTAATTTGGATTTATCAAAGACAGTAAACTGGCCATGTTCATTGTTCAACCTACCCTGTTATCAAATTGTGTTGAGAGTGTTAAAATTATGACAAAGATTGTGTTTATATTATCTAATTCTGTTATAGGTCTAATCAGCTTGTTTTAATAGTTTTAGCACATTTATTAAAGATTTTATCATGTTTGCACAAACTGTACTTTCAGCTTTAACTTTTATGAGAAACTCAATGAGAAAATTTGTTATGGGGAAACTATTTAAGATATTCAAACTTCTTTGACAACTGAGGTGTTCCAACAAATTAAGAGCAGTAGATAATAACTGCTCTGATATAATATTATTTTAAGTGAAACTACAATGACATATCTAGTACAGGGATTTAGCGAGACTTAAATTCAAGAGGAGGCAACTTCACAAACCATTGGTAAAATCCTGGTCATTGGGTTCATTAGTCAATCGAAGTTCCAGTATATAAAAAGAGCAAGAACCTCCTCGTGCCTCAATGTGGCTATGCCTATGATCTATTAACAAAATTGCATTCTGCTACTAGCATCTGTCTGATATTGTATTGTAATTAGTAATTTATATAGCGCCGCTCACAGCCGAGGCCATTCAGTAGCGCTCCCAGTGCGAGAACCTCGAGAGAAGAAATATGTTTTAAGAGAGAGAGAGATGAAGACAATGATCCAGAAAGGAAAGTCTCACGCAAAGTGAAGTGAAGGGCATTCCATAAAGAGGGCCCAATGATGGCAAAGGATCGAGTTTGAGCAATCGTAGTCCTAGCTCGTGGGACAAAGAAGTCAGATCGGTCCAGAGATCGTAAAAGCCGATGAGAAGATGCAGAAAGAGGAGGACGAATGACATCCCTGAGGTATTTTGGAGCAAGTCCCAGTTTGGATTTGAGGACCAAAGCAAGGACTTTAAACTGAATGCGGTCAGAGAGAGGAAGCCAATGCAGTTGGTTAACCATGAATGATGATATATGGGAGTATTTAGGAAGGTGAGCAATCAATCGAGCAGCAGTATTGAGAACAGATTGAATAGGGTATAGACGGACTTTGGGAAGACCAATAAGTAGGGAGTTGCAATAATCAATTCTGGAGCAGACAAATGCATGGACAATGGATGCCATGGTAGAGAGAGGAACAGATCTGCGAATAACCCTGAGACGCCGTAGGTGAAAGTAAGAGGATCGTGATATATCCACAAGGTGCATTTTACCAGTAGGTCTAGTTTTTATTTACCATGAGAAATCACATGTTAATTATATAAGCCTTCAGTTGAACTCTGTATGAATATGCTTTACTGTATATTTTTAAAACATATTTTAGAAAGACAGTAAGTTTCACAATGAGGGATGTTGAATTTGACCAGAATGCATTTGATACAAAAATTGTGATGAGTTGGGTGTAAGACCGTTCACTGAATTGAACCTTAATTTTTAGTGCCAGATTAACGTCTGAGGAGGGAAATTTATCGATTTCTGAGCTACAGCTTTCCGATGCAGGTCGCTACACACTGGTGGCTTCAAACAGAGATGCCAATGCCACAATCGACTTCATTCTTGTGGTTAAAGGTAGCATAACAATTTTGTTAGTTTCAGTTGTATCATTTAGAATATGACAATGTAATTAGAACAGGATTTTAAAAGTTTGATATTTTAATTATGCTTCCAAGCCTTTTTTCATTTTGGTTGCTTTCGTAATGTTTTTTGAGTACAAAAACTATTTTATTGTAATTGCAATTTATATAGTGCCACCTCAAGAGAAACTCATCAGACCTTACAAAATGAAATCATGATCTGACAGAATGGTCTTCAAGCACTTGCTAAAGAGATGCAGAGAAAGGCTGAGTGAGAAGTACATGTTGCAGGTTGTTAGGCAACTTATTCCAGAAGGATTGGCCGACCACAGAACATTTTTTATGCTGGACGGTGGAAGTGCGAGCTGGTGGAACAACCATGTTGCCTTGTTTAGCAGAACGGAGAAATCTGCATCTTGATATGGAAGAGACTCAGACACGAAGATTCTTCAGATAAGATGGAGCACAGCCTGCTAGACAATTGCGCTTGACCATCAAGATCTTAAACTCAGTGTGCAATTTCATAAGTAACCAGCACAGCTGCTCTCACATGAAACTGAAAAAGCAACCAAATCTTTTAATGACAAATTAAGTTGTTTCTTGAAATATTGGAATCCAATTAGGAATAGAACAGCTATGGTGCCTCTGGAGGCTCTGGGTAAGCTGTTAATCTATGGTTGTTTTTAAAAAGAATCAAACCATGCAAACCTCAGTCTGATGTTCTATTTAAAATCCAGACTCATGGGAATAGGGAAACTGCCTTTGGGGAAACTAATGATAGTTGAGTGTGTTTGGGTACCACACGTTTTGTTATTCTTCCCCCTTTTGACCTGTGAAGTTTATTGAATGATCATGTGTAGTATCAGTTCATTTAAAACTTATAAAAGGCTGAGCAAATTATGAATTTCAAGTTTAGTTTAAACCATTTCAGTAATGTTAAACTTTCAGAGATGGATCAAGGTGGCCTAATCCAGACATGCCTGCATAATTTTTGAGGCATGTCAGGGAGTTGCCTCTCCATCGGTTAGTGCAAGGTTGATGTGCGTAAGTGAAAAGATAATCATAAAGGGAGCATTTAAACAATCATCAGGTCAAACTTCAAAGGGTCTTGAAAAATCTTAGAAATTGGTAAATACTGTACTAAAAAATCCTGTAGAATGTTAATAGAATCTGAGAAATTGAGAAAACCTAAAGGATAAAAATTTCAGATAACCTAAAAAGGTTGTAAATACTGTACTAAAAAATCCTGTAGAATGTTAATAGAATCTGAGAAATTGAGAAAACCTAAAGGATAAAAAATTCAGATAACCTAAAAAGGTTGTAAAAATGCTGCTTACATAAAAGGTCATCACCAGTTTTGACATCAGAAAATGGATTGGATGTGAAAAGCGTAAAAAATTCTGATGACTTAAAACTGTGTCAAAAGTAGATCTATCTGGCACAGTAGACTGTTTGCAGTTCCAAGATATTATTTCTTTTTAATATAAATGCTTGCTTTGTAATGATATGGCTTTATCATAATCACAATAGCTATAGACAAGTTTCAAGACTGTGGATGATTGTATTTAATACTTTTGGCAGAACTTATTTCTAATTTTCATTTCTTTCTCTTGCAGTTGCTCCTTTGGTGAGTGTATCCGGTACAAGCAAGGTTTATTCTCTGCACGAGAAGTACACTGTGGTCTGCACTGTATCTGGAATTCCATTCCCTGCTGTGAATTGGACATGGCAGCCATGCAACCTTACGTCCTGTTCTCTCGTAGAGAACAACTGGAAACATGTAAACGAATCACGGAATCTTCCTCAGGTAATTGCAACTGTGTACACAGCCAATGTTACTGTGCAGAAATGCCTTGTAGGCCTAATACAACTTAGGCCATAAAAATTTATGGTACTTATCAGCATGCTGGTGTAGAAAAGTGACATGGTAAACAGTTTCTTTTTGCGGGCAATGGGTGAACCCCAAAAATCAGTGTAACAAATCGTTGGTTAGTTACTGTTTAAATACACTGTTTCATGACAAAGATGATTAGTATTGCCGTCCTCTTTTCGCCGGTGAACATGTGCTGACCAGTACTGTTCTATAAGTATATCAAGATGGTAATGTTCTTCTGAATTACTTGAAAAGGTACTTTTTGTAGGTACTGACAACTTTATTTCCAGAAGCACAATGCATATAACAATTAACAACAATTATAATAATTGACTATTACATATCGGTGCATTGGCTAGGGAACAGGGGAGACCCAAAAGGGGCACAAGCCCCGCTTAATTAGGGTCACCCTTTTTTACAATAATCATTTATGGCTGGCAAGAGGGTAACTGTGGATGGTATACCAAGATGGTAATACTGTTCTTTGTACATCATTTGTTCTAGGCGTATCAAAAGGGTAATACTGTTCATTTTACATAATTTGTTCTAGGTATATGAAGAGGGTAATACTGTCAATCTCACAGTAGAAGCAGCTGAGTCTGGTCTCTTCCGATGTCTAGCCTCAAATAGCGAGGGCACTGCTCAGGCAGTTGCAAGATTTATTGTCTCAGGTCAGTTGAAAACTTCTAAATTCAGTCATTTTTCACTCACAATGATGTGCAGTCTTGATACAGTCTCAAGACAGTATTTGAATATCCTGGTCTTGGTCTTGAGAGCTTCTGCCTCATATTGGTCTTGCCTGTATCGTCTTGGTCTTTGCACAAGTCATTAATTTTATTGACAGAAATGAAAAGAAGTTGTAGTATATCTTTGCCTTGACAGAAAAGACTGTCTTTGATCTTATTCTTTAAGGTTTCTGTCTTCATGTTGAGGATTCTTGTCTTGTTTGTTTCATCTTAGTCTTGAGGACTCTTGTCTTTGTTGTTTCGTATTGGTCTTTAGGATTCTTGTCTTGATTGTTTCATCTTAGTCTTGAGGACTCTTGTCTTGGTTGTTTCGTATTGGTCTTTAGGATTCTTGTCTTGATTGTTTCATCTTAGTCTTGAGGTTTCTTGTCTTGTTGTTTTATTTTGGTCTTGAGGACTCTTGTCTTGGTTGTTTCGTATTGGTCTTTAGGATTGCTGTCTTGGTTATTTCATCTTGGTCTTGAGGTTTCTTGTCTTGTTGTTTTATTTTGGTCTTGAGGATTCTTGTCTTGGTTGTTTCATTATTGATCTTGAGGATTCTTGCCTTCATCTTTCACTCTTGGTCTTAAGATTACTTGCTCTGACCAAAACAGTGATAAGCTTAATGAATTGTTAGTTCTTCATGCCTAATATGCTAATCGTAAATCATTCATCAGCATGAAGCTGATGCTAAATGAACAGAGAAGCAGAATATAATTAAGCTTCAACCACAAATTCAAGTTTTCTCCTGATTTCATTTTGATCAGCTAAATTTGTGACGATTTTCAAATAGGTTTCCTCTGCATTTACTTTCAAGTTTAAATTTAACAATATTAACACTTTTTCTACTTGTTGACACTTGAATTAGGTTAAAATTCAAATCCATTGTGAGAATAGTCAAAGAGTGAATAGTTATGTTCTTTATGTTTAGACTTTGGTGGCATATTAGATGTCCTTCAGTTAACCGATGACATCATTGAAGGCGATGATGTCATGGTAACTTGCAAGGCCAACATACACTCTGCCAGTGCATCGACGCTGCACTGGATATATGGCAACAGTAGCTATAGCAACGAAACCGAGCAACTGTTCAACCGAACTGGAGTCGCCATTACCTTTAGAGAGTAAGGAAAATCTTGTTATATTATAAGTAAATTAGAAGAATATCTCTCTACGTCAGAGGTGTCAAACCTTTTTTATGATGAGCCAGTGGCAATATTTTCCAGCAAGTGGCGGGCCAGGGTGACAAAGGAGCCTTGGTAGCTTACCATAATTATGTGAGTTTATGCCTAGATGCTCAATCAGATGTTTACTATATGAGGTTTAATGTTAACGTTTATTTTGTTTGCTATGTTATTAACTTTGAGAAAATTAGTCGAATTTAATGCTAGATCAAAATAGGATATGACAAATGTTGCCTTGTAATGAACCTGCTCTGGCACGTCATGTTGGTTGTTGTATTTTAGAAATGAATATTCTGTTTCAAGCACTCTGAAGTTGACTAATTTGCAACTTTATGACAAAGGAATTTATATTTGTCGATGTAAAAGACTGGATGGTGATGAAATTCTGTCTTTCGAATGGCGCCTTGACATCAGCCGTAAGACTTTTTTGTGAGGTTGATACTAAAATTTGTACAGGTTTGTGTACTGAAAACTAAAGCTGACCATTGTGTTGGGACTTACTATTTTTATTGTTTTTTATGCACTGAGATTACAAGGATCCCTCAGGGACATCAAAATTACTTAGAAACAGATTTGTCTGGAATTATTTAGAAACAGATTTGTCTGGAATTGGCCCTATTCACAGAATTTCTGTGGTATTACAGTGTACTAACGTACAAAGAATCAACTCGACTCAATAGCACCAATAGTACAATGGAATGGGTCTTATTATTATTATTTTATTATTTCTCCTAAGGCAAGAACGATCTCTGAGGAATGAAAAAATTAAATTAAGGAGTAAAAATGTCAGTTCTGGAAAATCAGGATTGTCCTTAAAATTGCCTGGAAAAGTGTTTCTGAAGACAACATTTGGTGTATGATTTGCACAGATGGAAAAATGTTGGAATTGTGCTTCTGTGGACATGGTTGTGATCACCTCACATACATTGAACACCTGAAAGAGATGATCACCGAAGGGGAGAAGGCATTGTAGAAGGCAATGGCAGTATTAAATCAGCATTTATTGTGGTAGCGATGCATTGAATAGGATAACTGGTTTCTCTCGGGCCACCGTGAGCGTAAGTAAGAGTGTACCCTAACTCAGGAATGCGTGCTAGGCCACTGTGTTTCATTAGACTGAGTGTCAACTGCTGATAACTCCTCTTTTCCTTGCCTATTTCTTTACATTGTTTTTTGTCTCTGCATTTCTCCTGCTTTCTATTTAGCTTTAAAGCCAACTACCATAGACTTCTGCATGCACTTCAGCTTTACTTAGTGCTGTTGAGTTGTACAGTAGTGCAGTGATACAACAGAAGTTCTCTGGTTAGATTAAACTAACAGTTGGCGGCCAGTTATTTAAGCATAGGGTTCCAGAAATGAGAATTATAATGGGAATAAGAAACTGTTCTGTAGAATATGAAATGCTATTTGTTTATCGAAATGTATGCATGTTGTTGAAACATTAAAGAACTTATGTATTTACTGCAGCAATTGAAGTCCCAACATTCACTGCATCTCTGGATGGATCTGTTCAGCTGTTTCTTGGTACAAGATATGTGCTCAGGTGCCTTGCATCTGGACGTCCAGTACCTAAGATAAACTGGTACAAAGATGGCCACTTGTTGAATGCAGTGGAAGATACAGCCTATCGTCTCAGCGATGACGGATCTGTGTAAGCTCGTCAACTATTTTGTGTGGTCTGTATTGTATTGTATTGTATTATATCTATCAATTTATATAGCGCCTCTCGCCGTGCACACCAATCAGAGGCGCTCTGGTTGCGTATATACTCATGTAAATCATGCTTAGTAATTCTAATTATAATTTCTAATGTCTTCGAATATCTTTTTTTTTTTATGCAGTTATTGCTTTTGCTGCCGTTATTTGTACCTGTATAATTTCTTTGTAAATGTTTTGTTAAGTCAGATTACAGTCTTGCAATTCCATATTATGCTGAGGACTAGTGTTGGCAAAGAAGTTTAATGAATGAGTGATTACCTCACCGCAGTGCAAAGCATTACCCTGCACTTTCTCACTGGGATTTCAAAATTGAAGTTTTCAGAAATGCAAAAAGTTTACGAGTGACTTGTAAGACAATCAGCTGAACTTGAAAATACTTGTATAATACATTTAGTGATGCTTTTGTAGACACTGATGCTTGGGTATGAGGCATTTAGGAAAATAGTGAATGGTGCATATCGAAAGAAGCTCAGTTATCACTCTAAAAAACTAGTTCTTAACTGTGTTTGTGTGCCTTGTAGATTGACGTTGCTAAGCGTGAATGAGAGTGATGCTGGCACATACGCCTGTGAAGCAGTCAGCCGTGGCGGCTCCATTATAAGCAACTTAACACTATATGTGCTAAGTAAGTCTTCTTGCTATCTTTGTGATCATTGTTACAAACATTTATACCACGTGCAAATTCACACAGAAATGCGAAATTGAGGTGCAGTTAGTCAGTCACCAGGTGAAGAGCAGTTAGATGCTCAGGTGTTTGAAAGCCAATGAGAAATAGTGAGTTTTGAGGCGTTTCTTAAAGGAAGAGATAAAGTTCTAGCATTGAATGGACAGTGGTAGGCAATCCATTCCTTGGGGCAGCAACATGGAATGCATGAGAGCCCTTGACAGTGCTACAGCGAGACTCGGGCTAAAGATCCATTTCTCAAGATTGCAGATTGCGGGCAGGAATGTACGGAGATAATAGTGGTTGAAAGTAGGTGGGAGTGCTCGTTGGAAGGGTTTTTCTAGGTTAAACAGGTCAGTTTAAATCTTATTCTGAATACAGCAGGAACCCAATGCAGCTGACCAAGCAAGGTTAAGGAGTCTGTATGAGTATCATGCAGACCAGGGAATTTTGGATGCATAAAGCCTGTTGACTTCAAGATCTGAGATACCTGCAAACACAGAGTTGGCATAATTGAGACAAGAGCAGACAAGAGAGCAGGCTATGGTCTGCGACATGTTTGGTAAGAGGGTGTGACGTCGTGTGACATGGGGGTGGGGGGTCTGAGTAGTGTGACGTCACATCAGGTCTATGTTATTAAATTTAACAATTAACAACAATTTATTTTAATAATAACAGCACTAATTTTGAGGATTAAATTTTCATTATTTTTAAATTATTTTAATGTATACGGGCACCATTATTAATAATTTTCTAATTATTTCAATATTTGGTCACCGTTAGATTTTAAAATAGTCATGCTTTCGCTATTTGTTCCATGAAGGAGCATTTTGCTTCGCCATGGAAATTTTTAAGGGGGGGCCAGAGCTTTGTGACGTCATTTTCAGAGGGGTCTTACTTTTTGTGACGAAGTGTGACGAGGGGTTAAAAATCGGCCAAAATAGCGTGGCGTCATTTATGGACGGCCCCTAAGAGCAGACCTTATGTGATGTATTGCCTTGAGATAATGAAAACAAGATCTGCAAAGGTTTATTACGTGGGTCGAAATGTATGATTACTATCAAGAGTCACCCAGTGTTATTTCAGTTATGGCTTTTCAGTTACAGTTACAGTTATAGTTATCTAATTTATGATTTTTCAGTTAAAGTTATAGTTACAGTTAACTGAAATCAGATTTTTCAGTTTAAGTTATTTTTTGTTATTTTTCAGTTACAGTTTCAGTTATTTCTCTTTAATTTTCAGTTATAGCATCAGTTATTTTTTTCACAAGTCATGACTAATGACACACTGACCACAAGTATTCTGAACAGTTACCAGAAATATTTATGCAGCAAATCAACGTATTGTCGGTTTACTTTAAGGAAAACACGACGTTCCAGGTTAACACTTGCTCTGTTCCGACAATTAACGTGCCACACTCGTGGTTTTCAACATCCTTGCCAGCAACGGTGTGACATTCTTCACTGGCTCCCGCTTAGGCAGCATATCGAATATAGGGTAGCTGCCTTAGTTTGGCGCTGCCTGCTGGGTCTCGCTCCTGCATACCTTATTGAGCTTTGTAGCCCCACCCTTAGTGTTCGAGGCTCGCGCTCCCTCCGTTCAGCTGAACAGGGTCTTCTTTCTGTCCCTTTGCTCGTACCTCCACCAGGCAGAGCCGTGCTTTCTCTGTGATCGGCCCTCGACCTGGAATGGCCTCCCTCTGACACTCCGCTCCCTTCCTAGAACCCCTTCTCAGTCATTCCTCTCTCAACTAAAAATGATCTTATTTGGCGGCGCTTGGGTTGGGAGCGCCTCTGAGTAGTTCCCTTGAAGAGGCGCTATATAAATTCTAGTAATGAATGAATGAATGAATGAACCCAACATTGACTTTTGTCGTCTGCGGCTTCGTAAACAAAATGTTCCCACATGCCACTTTCTACTTTTCGACCACTACTAGGCTTAAACATTATTCTCGTAGTCGTGGATTGTTTTACGAATTTACGGTTTAGCGCCAACGACAACACAATGAAGGGAAAAGGAACCGGAAGTGAAACGAACATAGAAAACAGAAAGTAACCAGAAGTGAAACTAGCATAGAAAACTGAAAAGAAACCAGAAGTGAAATGAGCATAGAAAACTGAAAAGAAACCAGAAGTGAAATGAGTATAGAAAACTGACCGTAGACTAGAGTAGGATTACAATTCAAAAAGTAAATAAGAAAAACACTCATGTTTTATTTTTGAGCTAACTTTTGTTATTTTTCAGTTATACAGTTTTCGTTTTTCAGTTACTATTACAGTTTCAGTTATTCAGTATTTTTCAGTTTCAGTTACAGTTACAGTTAACTGACCAACATTTTTCAGTTATTTTGCTATTTCAGTTACAGTTACAGTTAATAAATAACACTGGAGTCACCCCAAGTGCTTTTGATACCATGAGTAGTCTAGTTTCAAAAGGTAGTAACGGAGATTGTAAAGCACCAGGTTCTTAATGTGCTAGCTGTTCACCACTACTTCAGAGTTTTCTCTTTCCAGTATGTTATGTGAATTTTTAAAGTAATTATAAATTATTATTTATTTTAATTTACAAAGAAAGTTTATGTGGTTGTTGAACGGCTGTCATTATATTATGCCTGATCTTTGGATTAGAGACTTCACAACCATATGAACTAGCATGTGAAGACTTACGTTGATACTGAATTATGTCGTGCTTCACAGGGGAATGAGTGGAGAAAATGACCAGAGAGTTTTGGATGAGAACCAAATTCCTAATGGAATAAACAAGTCAAAGTATGTTTTCTGCATGATTTCAGATGGTTCAAATGCTGATTCTTCGGCAGCAGGACTGTTCGGTGATACACCCATGACGAAGAAGGTTGTTATCGTGGTAACAGTGCTTGGCATTGCCTTGACCTTGATCTGCTTTGTTGGATTCTTAGGACCAAGAACTTGTAGACAGGTAAGTCAAATAATTTCATAGAGAACTACCACTATGATTATAAAAGATTATGATCAAAAGATATTTGTGTGTTAAGCAAAAGTTAACTTTAAAATCAATTAGAGACCATGAAACTGCTTTATTGGTTGTCATCTACTTTTAAATACTGATATTCTAATAAAATCTAATGGAGAGATCTAAGAAAATGCATCTTAAGGTGAGCTGAAATTGTTTTGTGAGCTATTTGTGGCAGTAAAGATGCAGTAGTAATACTATTACCGGTAATCAGATACATCCAGAAGTAACTTAGTGATTAGCATACTTTTTCTTATCTTACAGATACAATTAAACGCTTGCTGTACACTGTACAGTTACCACTGACACCTGTTCTTCCTCCAGCATTTGATAATTGGCAAGTTTTGCATGATGGATAGTACTTAATTAAATATCTGTCTGTGTTTGTTCATGGTCTTTTCGAGTAATGCATAGCCATGTGTTGTATGGCATTTCTAACAGTCATCATTTGTGTTGCTATTGTGTTTAGTCGAGAATTATAAAGCTTCGTCGATTTCCATTACTTCACACCAGACTCAATGCCAAGTACAATCCAGAACTAACAATAAACGAACAGGCCGACATGCTATCGTACGACGAAAACAAATGGGAATTTCCGAAAAATCATCTTAAATTCGGTAATTTCTTGCGATGTATGCATTTAATCTGAGCTGAAGACTTATGTAGTGCCATTAACATTTATGATACAAGGCATCGGTTTTGAAGTTGTACTCTAGAACTGAGCAGCTACATGACATCTGTGAACAGTCGTACATGTTTGCATGCCTAGTACATACTTAGGCCAAAAAAATATAGGTGTGTTTCCGGTAACAGTGGTTTTAAAATCTGGGTAGGTAGGTAAAAATTTTATTTTGTAAAATATTTTTATGCAATGCTGCATCGTTGTATAATAATAAACGAATATATCGTCATCATATTTCACCTTGCTGAGGCCAAAAAATATTTTCATGCAATGGAAAGCAATGTTATCAATGTCGCATAGGTTAAATTCATGTGTCAATTAAAAAAAAAATTTTTAATTAAAAAAAAAATTTTTTTAAATTATTTTTTCTGAAAAAAAAATTTTTCACAAAATTTTCACAGTCGGGCCTAAAAAAGTGACTCGGTCGGGTTACCGGAAACACAACATAATTTTGTTTTGGCCTTACGTTAATAGCAGTTTAAAAAAATAGGATTACTTCTGTGATTACTTATAATAATTTTCTGATCTAGCCTATATTATCCCAATGGTGATTATTTATTCGTACCCATTGCCGTCAAATGGCTTGCACAAGGAACTGATAACAGCGATGATGATGATAATTATCCCTATCAAAGCAACAATTTTAATACCTCGGTCATCAACTGATAAGTTTTACAAACGTTGAGTAGTAAATGGGTGTTTCTTTAATTATTTTCAGATACTTTGTTGGGAAATGGTGCCTTTGGATGTGTGTATCGTGCTGTAGCATCTGGTCTCAATGGGTCAGAAATGACTGTTGTTGCTGTGAAAATGACCAGAGGTAAGCTACCATATGGATAACTCTGAGAGGCTCTTTAACCCTTTAACAATGACTGTGTACTAAAATGTATTGGAAACCAATGCAGCTCGTCATTAAAGGGTTAAAGGCATTGTACCTATATACATCTAGATGCATGTACATAAGCGTATGGACCAACATATATGTACATGTATGCTTATACTACACTGGAGCTGCTGCCGTTTCTGTGCGATTATCTAAATAGATAAATTGTGTGATGATTTGTTAATTTAAATTAGATATCTTTGTACGTATTATTAATTCAAACTGACATACCACAGTATAATTACAAGTCATAGTATGAACAGATGATTACAAGTTATTACAGGAGTCAAATTTAACTTTATGGCAGCCATGCAAGGTATGAATCTGTCCTGCTGCTCATTTTACCGATGCCACCTAGCGAATGGACCTTTGGGGTAGCATGAATTGATCTTGCGCTCATGCTGATCTTCTGCTCCTCATGCCAGAGTGTTGCTATTCACCTAAATGCGCTCCCAAAATGCTACATTGTACTAGCTGTAACCAATATCTATCATGCACATCTCTGTGGGTCCATTATCTGTGGAACAATCTGCAGGACTTACGATCACTAGTGTCGTTAACAGTTTGGGAAGTGTTTTCTGCTCGACTTAAGACTCATTTGTTCGGTGATTCCTAGGTAGCCATGCCGTAGCACCCTTGTGAGTTACTTAAAGGGTGCTATGCAAGTGCTATGATACATGCATAAATACTTCCATCTGCAATCTCTGCAGAATACACCCTATGCTTGACTTTCGAAGTGCCTGCACCATTGATTTCTGTGAAACAACAGCTTTTATGTGATGCACAGGAATTTAAGAGATTTATGTAACTTTGGATGATGGTATATTGCTTGAGTACTGCCTGTTCGAGAGTGTTTGTTTTCTTGGAGATTTTCTGTGCAAATGTAGACTTTTGTTTATCAGATGATGGTAACATTGATCAGCTGAAAGCTCTCGCATCTGAGCTCAAAGTTCTGACACATATTGGCTCACACATAAACATCCTGAATGTTCTTGGTGCCATTACTTCGGAACTTGAAAATGGTATATTACCATTGTTTGTCTTATGTAAAGCAAGTATAAACCGTTAAGTTGCAAGAAATTCAATGAAAATCATGAACATCGCCATTCGTGACTTCTACTCAGTTATCATGCCCTTGTGGTATCCAGTGATGGCTCTTCTAGTTTTCTGAGCAATGTTCGCATATTAACTTTTGTTCTCCGTTGCATGGTTGCATTTATAAAGTTTAATTATTTAAAATCTTAGCCTTGAGATGTAGTTTACTGCAATACTTTCTGTTATCTATTTTTTCATACATTCAGATTCTAGTTTTCTGAATTAAA
Source organism: Aporrectodea caliginosa (assembly GCA_020284085.1). Lineage (NCBI taxonomy): Eukaryota > Metazoa > Annelida > Clitellata > Crassiclitellata > Lumbricidae > Aporrectodea > Aporrectodea caliginosa. Next base: position 647,180 of record JACEVL010000372.1, read on the forward strand.
GTTAACATTGATAAATTTTGAGTAAAGCATTATTGAGATTTCTAGTTCAGCACCATACTTTATTGCTGTTGCAATTGTAGAAAATACACTCCTTTTCAGTCAAATGACATGGGTGTTTGTTAGGTTTAGCCCAGTGGAGACATGTTGATGGAGGCATATATTAAATGGGATAAACAAGTAATTTACCCTAGCCTACACTTCAACTATTATAATTGTATTGTATTGTTGTATTGTATTGTGTTTGATCATTTATAAAGTGCTTCTTACAGTAAGCCTTTCATAAGCCTATAATGACGATAGTTTGCATTTTCTTACTCTACTTCCTGTTTCTCTCAGGGCGTCTCTACATTATCATGGAGTACTGTCGCTATGGCAACCTACGAAACCACCTGATCAGCAGTCGTCAATATTACATCGATTCAGCCAATGACTTGCTAAAAGACATAGATCCTCAGGAAACTAGTGATTCCAGTGACCATCAAGCTAAATTAATTGACGCGTCTAACGAAGACCAATTCTTCAGCAACCATTTAGCTCTGACCATAAAAGACCTCATCTGCTTCGCTTTTCAAGTGGCACGAGGAATGGAATACCTCGAGTCAAGAAAGGCAGGACATTTTTGGCACTTGGAATCCTAGTTTCATACAGTTAGATATCTATTTAACATTTATATAGCACCATGTCTAAGAAGCTCCCCAGTGGGATTTCAAACTAATCATCACCGACATAAATAGCTTTCATATTAATGTTATTAATATACGTTTCACGATCTGTCTGTTTGTTTGTCACAGATACGCCTCTGAATAGTTATTCCGCAAGATGAGCTTTATCAATTATTTGATACGATTATTAATTGAGTAGGTGTTATGACAGAATCCTTAGCATCCTCTTGTGGAGATAATATTTTATACATCAGCATTCAGTTGAAGTGATGAAGTACTAGATGCTGCAGCATGCCTGAGGCTTAACTCATTAGAAGTCTGGAGCCAGAAGATTTTGACAGGCTTCCAGCAAGTTGTTTCAGTTGCAGCATATGCTACACCAGAGATTAATGTTAACATGACACTGTTATTTTAGCAGCTAAAAGTGACGGAGACTATTCGCCATTCATTCATTCATTCATAAATTTATATAGCGCCCCTTCCAGAGGACTACTCAGAGACATTGTTAAAGTATTAGGTGTCTTGTGAAATTTCTTAACCATTGATCATAAATCATAATGGAAAAGGTTTTTCACAAAGGTTTCTACAATTTCTAGGTGTTGTTGTCTCAAATGTTTTCTGCCAAAAACAGAACCTGAGGATTCAACATGAGGATCACTTATCATAGCCAGAAAGCATGCATTGTATTTGAATTTGAACAGTGTTTTGTGTATTCATTGGTCAGTGTTTATAAAGATGTTTTATTGTTGTTAAAGTACATACATCGTGATCTGGCAACAAGAAATATATTAATGGCAGACAACAATGTTGTGAAAATCTGTGATTTTGGCCTTGCTAAAGACTGCTACATGAATGGAAAATACCTGAAACAATCACGTGTGAGTATTTACTTTACTTTCAAGTATTTCAACCTTATTTAGTGAATAGTTAAGTGCTGAGGTGGATAATGGAGAGACAAAGGGAGTATGGACAGAAAGTATACATATGCTTCATTGATTATAGCAAACGTTTGACTGCATTAATATGAATTGATGTGGAAAACCTTGGGAGAAATGGGAATATGAAACACTTGATACAACTTCTTAGGGGTCTGTGCGAAGATCAGATAGCGGTGATAAGGACTGAATATGGAGTTTCAGGATTGCGGCAAGGATGCAAAGGTCATATGGAAGGAAAGCAATGAACAAGAGATACTGATGACGCGATTTGGTAGAACAAGGAGAGTGAAAGACAATATAAAGAAGACAAAGATCATGACAACAGAGGAGGAGGACAGTTTTGTAGTAATGGAGAGGAAATAGAAACGGTAACTAGCTTCACGTTTTTGCGATCAGTAATAGAAAAAGAGGGAAAGTGTGATATGGAAATAAATCGTAGAGTAGCGATAGGAAAAACTGCAATGAATGGTATGGAAAAATATGGAAGGACAAACATGTGAGTCTAGACACGAAAAAAAGATTGGTGAAGGCTCTGATCATACCAACAGTAACATACGGGAGTGAGACATGGACAATGACCAAGAAAATGAAAAAAAGATTAACGCATGCAATGGATATGGAGGAAGATGCTCAACGATTGGGTGCGCAGTGAAGAGACTACAACAAACAGTGCTAAGAGCAAAGTTTAGGTTCTTTAGTCATGCCATCATTTGAAATGATGTTTCTTGGATGGACGAGATCATGAAACAAGTGGAATATCTGAGAGATGCGACGGACAGAAGGAAATGGAGAGGCTTGATCATGATGGTCGCTAGAGTTCCAAGAACTGACAGCACAAGGTAACAAGGTAAAAGTGCTGTATTCAGAGTTTATTCAAAGGTCATAGAAAGCCAAGACTAACGCATTCAAGAGGAGACTAAAAGTAAGAGCACCTTCATGCCTTTTCAGTGGTTGGTCCATTTACCTGCAATGGCATCTCTTCAGTGACCAGTGTTTATCTGTGTACTCTTCTGGCCAGAAACACTGTTATGCACTTATAACCAATACTTGAAAACTGTTTCTTCAGAGGGAACTGTTATATAAATGAAATGATCTTAATAAAGAGATTAAATGAAGGGGTGGTGAATAATTATAATCAATCAATTTTTGTTTATTCTATCGAGACAGGATTACATAGATGCAACTTGTTTACAATCGTGTATAGAGTCTCTATAGCTCTTCAATTTACTTATGTCATTGGCCTCCTCACTAGAATTTTAACACAGCTATGGAACGTTATTATGCAGATAGATGAAACCAGTCGATGATTCGGTCGAATATTCGGTCCCTACAAAGTAACGCAGAGAAGACAAAACAATGGTTATTGGAGAAGAAACCAAAGAGAACAAAGACCAAGACATAGCCTTAGTAGACAAGACCTACAACATTATTTAGCTGTTTTGTTTAGCATTAACTTCAGAAAAAATCATGATAAAAAGACAGAACTTGTCTCACTGTTCTTATTTCTTTGCTTTTCTTCAGACTCCAGTTCCGGTTAAATGGATGGCTTTGGAGTCACTTACTCATCAGATCTACACCTCTAAATCTGATGTGTAAGTGTGAAAATTTATATGATTCTTATAGCTGTATTTTTCTCTTATGTGGCATAAAACAAGTTAGCTTTTTTGCAGACTTTCATGTAAAACATTTAATGACAGAAAAATTGTCAAAGAATTTTTGCAAGTGGAATCAAACACTTGATATAGAAGTGCTGCCTTTTTGTGATCCTTTTACCAGGAAAGGGAAAATTTGCTATATTTTCTAAATGGCTGCTTTAAAATCCATTTCTTTTTGCTGCTTTCTGCATAATTTACCATGAATACAAAGTTTACCTGTCCCCGGAATCTATTATGATGAATAAATGTAATAAATTTTGATAACATTTTAAATTTATAGATGGTCATATGGTGTACTACTGTGGGAACTGTTTACCCTTGGTGAGTTATTTATCAAGGACTTTCTTACTCTGGTATAAACATGTTCAAACATTCAACAGCATTTTATGAAATTTATTATTGTTGTTGCTATCAATGTGAACATAATCATCATCCATCATCCATCATCATCATCATCATCATCAGCATTTTATCATCATAATCATCATCATCATCATCATCATCATCATCATCATCATTGTCATCAAGAACATCTGTGTTTAGCTATCAGCAGTAAATATCATAGATTTTTACAGAAAATATTTCAAATTTTTGTGCATTGTCTATTTATTTTAACCACTTATTACACTCACTGATTTGATTGGTTTGATCTAAAAAAATAACTTAAATAACAAATAAACAAACCCTAAGAAATAAAAGAATAACCATAGATTAAAGTTTTTATTACATTTTCCACCATTCTGGAAAATGTTTGGCTACAAAGGTGAACAACACTAAAAATCTCAACGTCATCAAGACCATTGAGACGCGTTCTGTTTTTCTATCATTACTGCCATTACTATCATTGATCATGTATATTATATTAATATTATTATTATCATGAACAGCGTAGATTTAAATAGCAGTAAATTCTATGCAATTTATTCCAGGTGGAAATCCTTATCCAACATTTGAAATGGACGAAAGTTTTATTACGAGACTTAAGGAAGGATATCGACTGGAGAAACCTGCATTAGCAGATGAAAAAATGTAAGACATTTAGTGAAAAAAATTGTCGAATAAGTCTTTTCATGTTAGGCTTTATTTGAACATTTACGCAGTACTTTTGAAGAACTTTTAGAAGACAGTTCTCAAGAAGTTAAATAAGTAAGTAAGTAAGTACATTCTTTATTACTTTACTTGCAAACACACAGTGGGACATACAACAGGAAACATTGTTATAATACACAGTGGTTTTTTCAGCCGGAGCGGTCCGGAACGGCGTTCCGGAACCTTTTTTCAGCTATTAAAAAATAATTTACTTAATTTAAATTTTTAATAAAAAATTATATAAAATTATTTGGATACTTTAATCTAATTTAATTGCTGTCAGTGTTTATTGATATTGATAATATATGAAATAGAAATATCAGCATAAAATATGTCTCCAAACTTTTTCTGAATTTGTTGAGTTCCAGAACCTTTTTTTCTAGAAAAAAGCACTGGGTATTATTCAAATTAATAATTATTAATTAAAGATGTAAATTAAATGAGAAGGTCAGTGAAAGGATGAATGTTTTAGTTGAGTAACAATGGGAAGTTCAGCTGTAGGTGAATGATGCAGAAAACTAGAAATAGAGTTCAATATCAAGCTGTCATACATTAAGAACATTAGTTTTCTGGTTTCCGTAACATATTGAACTTCAACGTGACAGCTTGGGAACAAGGTTTCTGACTATGGTTTCACTGGAGTCACTTCTAGTTAAATTCATTCTCTGTGTGGATCATGTTAGCAGTGCTATATCAATATAGATTAAATTTGAACAGTACCAATGGATTGAGTCTCGTCCTTGAATGAATTGTGACACGTTCAGAGTTCTTGGTGAGTGGTTGATCATTCCTTTGGTTGATGGTGGAAAGTGCTGCATCTGAACAACCCTCAAAGAACTATTTTGTCATGCAGGGTGGAGCATTTATCACTAACTGGTTGGGAAGTGAATTTCAAGTGAATTTACTGCTATAATATAATAGAATGATTGAATGGATGAACGAATACATGCATGGCTGGCTGGCTGAATGACATACATATAAATAATGTGTAGATACTTTGTACTGGTTATGGTTATTATTACTATCAGCTTAAATTTGTGCAGTGGTGAGAAGTTTTGTGAGCACTGTTCGCTTATTAACTTTTGTTCTTAGTGACTTTAACATCTGTTATGCTAGCATATGCAGTGCTTTTTTGTGAGATACTTAAAAGGCACTAGTTATAGTAAGTGTCCACGCACGTGTTTATAGTCGGTAAACTGTGTAGGCCTACAGGAAATTTATTCTTCAAACCATAAAGATCTGTTTCATAACAGGTACAGCTATATGCTCCATTGTTGGAACTCGAATCCTGATTGTCGACCGACGTTTTCACACCTTGTAGACTGCACTGGCAGTCTGCTGGAAGCCAGCGTCAGACAGGTATTGCAGTGTTGACAAATGAACAAGAGATTTTAAACTCATCTAAATTTTTAGAGAAAATTGAAAGTAAGTAAAAGAGCTGTATGTATTATGTATTTAAATCCAGTCAACACAGCTATAAGAAGTGAAAAGATATATCAGTCTGTTTGAGTGACATACTTTGGGGCGCCAGCTATGTGTACAATTTCAGCAGGTCACGTCAGGGTCTTGAGAGTTACTCAGCAGGTCGAAGCAATTAACATTTGAGTTTGACCATAATGTAAGAGATGAGTTTGACACATCAAGCAAAGGCGGCAAAGAATACTCAAGCATTTCAATTTTAGAGTTTACAACATAGACTTCTATTGACATACTAGATAAAACATAAAAAAGTCGGTTAGATATATTAATTGCAATAGTGATCTTATGGGACAGACGTTGATGTTTTAAATGTAAGGAAGATATTAAAAATTGAAAAGAATTTTACACAGCACTAGGTAGTAAGTAGGCAGGTCATCAGGCAGGTCAAAAATAAAATAGGCAGGTCAAATGACCTACCGTGACCCATGGTAACGCCGCCACTGGTGACATAGTAACATCATACACTTTTGATATTAACTCTACAACTCTGTAGCATTAGAAAATTAAAGAATAATTCATGTGCATTTTGCCCTTCTAAGTCAGTTGTTTTTTTATTTCACAGCACTATATTGATCTGAAAAGTCTGACAAATGAAGATTCCATTAGTTACATGCGTATCAATGACACATCCGGACTTCTGGAATCCGTAGACAATGCCGAAGTTGTAAACCTGGAGATTTCAGAGGTTTCAAAAGACAAAGAGGCAGTACGAGAGGCCAAGCCATCACTGGATAGTGGATTCTTTACTTTGCCCAAAACCGACGACAGACCTGGGAACGATGTGCCCGATTCTCCGGATTGGATTCATACGATGCCCACATTTCACAATGATACCAATCAGCATGAAGGATGCGACAGAGAAGGTAATGTTCTAAAGTGCCATACGCTGGACAACCAGTCATGTCTGGTGCAGACGTTCAGACCAAATACGGTGAAGAGGAACAGCAAGGGCTCAACATCATCTTCTGGGTCCTCCAGTGGATTTCAGTCAGACACAATAATCGAGGATAACGTCACAAAGACCTCGAACACACAAGCTTCCCAGAAGGCTTCTGCTTGACTTGTTCTGGAAACAAAAACTGCTAACACAACATCCTGTTGTGGTGAACTCTCCCGTATTTTCCAATAAAATTTGGTTCAATTCCACACAAATTTAAGGCTTCAAAATAGGAGATCCAAGCTTTCTAAAATGAACTTATGAGTTAAGTTCATTTTCACAATGAGTAAAATAAACAGTTTGCCAATTGCTAAAAGCTATTCTTGACAAATAAATAGTACTGTTCTTGTAATAATAGTGGTAATCATATTAGAATTAGAATTAGCTCCTGAAATTTGCTAATCGATTAGAATTAGAATTAGCAAAAGGTTCTAGCTAATCGATTAGAATTAGAATGAGCAGCAGCTAATCGATTAGCAATTAGAATTAGATTTCGATAGTCGATAGTTCGATACATATATTTGCTTCATGAATTTGTCAAATTGTAACCATTGCACGGCAAGTTACTACAGCAAGTTCTTGTAGCCTATTACAATACCTAAAGGTTTAGCCTATTACAATGCTTAAAGCTGTAGCCTATTACGTACAATGCCTAAAGCTGTAGCCTATTACAATATCTAAAGCTGCACAACTGCTATGTGTGAGAACAGTCCAAAAGCCAGCAAGCAACACCACATCGGTTAATACATGCTGCAATTATTGACATCGCTACTGAATAAGTTCACTATTGCATTTTGCAATTAGCATGTCTTGAGTCAGTGCATCACTTAGCCTACAGCGCCTAGCGTTTACGATGTAGCCACAAAACTAAATACGCGTTCCATGGCAGCTGAGGTTGCAGGAACACAGTGATGCTGTAGATGAAGAACATGAAGACATGCAAATCTTTCAGGGTTGCATGAGCAGAATGGACAGATAACCATAAACAGATCATTGCAGGTTTTAAACAGCCTTCAGATAAATAAGTAAGTAAGGAATTCTTGAAAACTCAATATTAATAAACTCATTCTTAATGAATGCGTTCTGAGCTTAATTTTCACACATCTAATCGATCAGCTAATCGATTTTCAATTAGAATTAGCTGAAAATTGCTAATCGATTAGAATTAGAATTAGCATCAGACGACAGCTAATCGATTAGAATTAGAATTAGCTGTTTGTCTAATCGATTAGCTAATCAATTAGCATCTAATCGATTAGTTACCCATCTCTGCTGTTCTTGTAATAATAGTGGTAATCATATTCTGTAATTCCAAAAGCTGGTGACATAGAGGCCATAACTTATACAATGTAAATGAAAACTGTCTCATATTAATGGCATTGCATAAAGTGACAGCTTAGTTTATTGTCAAAAACCATAAACTTGTTGTATTTCATATAAGGGTAAAGAGTTCAGTGTTGCTGTACAATTCCAATTCGTTGCTGCAACTTTTGTGCACATTATTTTGTTTTTTAATTTAAGCGACGCTATGGTTAACAAATGTCATTACAGTATGTTGTGGTAAGTCATAATTATTACAGTACTATGAAATGACTTAAATCATCTGACATTATTGTTGTACATATTCTGTTAATGACTTCCAAAGGTTTTGTGTTTTTACTACAGTTGTCACTGCGACTGCAAACTTGACTAGATCAGTCTACCGGTACAGATTTTGTGCTATGGAAAAGTTTGTTGTTGTCTGCGTTCAAATATAAATATGGATGTGTTGCCGTCAGAGATAATATGTTGGATATTTAACAAAGAGTGCCAAAACAAATCTGTTAATTAAGAATGTGGCTGTGCCAGTAATTTTACCATGGTTCTCTCATGCATATCATATGAGAATAAAGCGGTTTCAGCCCGTGATTTCGTAAGAGGCAGCAACCTTTTCTCTTGTAGTCATTGCCTTATTTATCAAATTACAGTAACTGTTTCGATCTTTGAATTCTTTTGCCATTTCCTTATGTAAAGGAAGAATGTAAAACACCACTGTAGAAGTAAGCTATCTCCAGTGTTGCTGTAAACAAGAGACAGTTGCTTTAACATATAACCTTACAGCTTGTATGAATGGGACTATTGTACTTTGACTTTCAGTACTTCCCTCAACAGAGTCAGACATTAACTGTGGTAATTTTGCTACACATTTGTAAGAATGAGCTTTTTATTGTTAAGCAGCGACTGAAATATGAAATAATTTTTTACATAATGTACTTAATATATATCGTCAACATTATAAATGTAATTTCTACATTTCTTCAGAACTCACTTTGAAGTGCCTATAAAGTGTAGGCCTAACCTTATTTTGTGCCTTTACACAGTTACTGACCCATTTTGGTTCACTTGAGTTTGGTATATAGTTTATATACATGTAGTAACTGAGAATTACAGATAAAAAAATTATGAAGGGCTATTTATTAAGTTGTTACGGCAACAATGCCTCCAGTTAAAATTGTTATTCTTTTGTGTGCTTCCAAATGATTTTGACACTGTTAAAAATAAACTTAAGCATGTTTTAAATTTTGTGATTAGATTTATCTAAAATATACAGAATGAGTAACATTCATCTTCATTGAAACATTTCACCCAATCCATGTTGCATTTGTAAAACCAGCAGTAAATATGAGCTGAAGGTTATTCATTTGCTAGTTTTAATGCAAACAGTTCAAATGTCAGCTAAAAGCTGAGGCCATTCACACTTTAACGACAAGAGTGTACTAAAAGCAACTGGGAAACCAATGCAGCTCGTCGTTAAAGTTATTACAGCTTAAGTTTTACATAAGTTGCTCCCACCAAGAAAATCAACTACCTATGCCCTTCGCCCACGGTCTCGTGACAGAGTCTTGACTCTTATCGACAATAATATGAGGAAAACATTTTTAGGAAGAATGCTGTACTTCTATTGATTTTGTGTTTGTCCTATGATGTTTGTACACTGGAGTTTGGCTCTTCTGCAACCGGTTTAATAAAGAATATATACTTACTTAAGTTGCAGTGTTCTATTATTTGAATAATAAGTTCTTGCACTATATGGTGAGGTCCAGTTGTGGAACTGCTGTGGTCATTTGCAGCTCTGCCAAAAAATCTAATAACTCTGGAAGTGTGCATATGAAGACCAAGTGTTCTAGCTTCTGAGGGTGCATGCTAAATGAGTGAACTGCTACAGTACTGACATTAACCTCTTCTATACCGCTGCCTCTTGGAGGCATATCAAGAGTTGTATTACAAAAAGGTGTCACTTATGAATTATAATGTGGCCAAATTCTAAAGATTCATTTTTCTCAGCTCAAGTGCTTCATACCCACTGGCTTCTGTTTTCACTGAACAAGCAAGGGCTCATCAATTAAGGATGTCTGCAGAGGGGCATGGAGCGTTTGCCAAAATGCGGACAAGGGGATGGAGGGGTTGTGCCCAATGCAGATGTCCACATGTAAACTTGGTACTTGGTTGTTTCAGTACAACCTGTGCCTAATAGACCAACTTCAGTAAGATAGCAAACTGTCTGTAATGGACTGGATCCATAGGCGTAGCTACATTGAGCTGGCTTTTTTTATATAAAACTTCAATTGACCCCAATGACCAGGATTTTGCCAATGGTCTCTGAAGTTGCCTCCTCTTGAATTTAAGCCTTGCTATGTGCCTGACTGGATCTAAATTATTAGGCCATTTGGCGAATGCAGAAGCTTCAAATTAGCCAACTCTAAACCACAGCTGTCAATAAGATTAAGCTACCTTACAAGGTTGACAGGGTAGCTTAATCTAGGCCTTTTGACTCTGTTGAAGTGCAGATGTCTGCAAAGGGTGATTGGAAGGGGATTGCATTTGCTGACAAATGTAGACAACAGGAGGGACATATCGACAGTAAGTCATTTCTTGTGGACTTCTTCAACTTATGGATGACCACCGTGGATTTCCAGTGGATGACAAATTTTTAATGCAGTTTCATGTGAAGCAAACATCAATTGATGCCTTGTGCAACATGTTAACGGTGCAATAGAAGTCTGTAGATAACAATTGGGGTCACTAAATATTATAGCTCAATTAAATTTGGGCGTTTTGTATGCATGCAATAAGTCAAGTTTTTTAATTTATGCATGCAATAAGGAAAGTTTTGGTCCCAAATTACGCAAAAAGCAATTGAAGACTTCTTAAATGTTTAACGACAAGAGTGTACTAAAAGCGACTGGGAAACCAATGCAGCTCATCATTGAATTGTTAATAATTCACTGCAGGTGGGATACATGTATTTTGAGATCAATTAAAAACCGTTATGTTACCATTCAACTATGGGTCATTCCGTCTCAATTCAAGAAATTTTTCATAAAGTTCCAGGTCGACCATCTCGGATTTCAATGAAAATTTCAGAGAATGTTTATTATGGTATTAGAGGAAGTTAGCCAAAATTTTTGATCAATATCTTAAGTAGTTTTGAAGATATTGAGCTTCAAAGAGGTATGGGGTGACCTCGTTTTTGACGTTTTGGAACGCACGTCTAAATTTGTAGTGACTTTCACAAGCTCATAACTTCATTAATATTGCAGATAATTCAAAGAAATTTTCAGGATATTTAGTCTTTGTTGTTTAGATGAAATTCTGAAGAAAAGAATGATCAGTGTTGAAAACTGTTAGATTATGACCCATCTGAAAATGGCAAAAAAAACTCGTGCATGATCTGATGATCATACTTTGCAGCTCTGCCATGGCCAAATTGATCTTTTATTACAGAATGTTTTAACAACTCATAATGCTAATATACTTTCTCTACAGAAATATGCAGAAATTTTGCATTTCTGATGCATGTCTCCTACCATATGGCCTTCCAAAAATGGAAAATTGTATTCCGAAGACAATTTTCAAAGCCAAAGATCATCATGTGGGATAGGTCATGGAGCAATGCAACTTGCATCATTGGAAAGAGCAGCTCAGAGACTGTAAGTTCACCAAAAATGGTGATGGTGTCTCTTCTTATTCATTTTATACCTTTATTTCAGACGTGGCAGTGTTTCCTGCATTCGCGAGTTTATAATGGGGTCATTTCCATAGCATTATATTGTGAAAAATTTCTGTAATGAGTCAGTTTACTCAGATTTCAATCTCTACATCTTCCTCAGTTCTTGAAGTTATTTGGTAGATATCTACCACAGTGAGTCATATGAAAGAAAGATATCTAAATATATACATGTCCAAATAATAAAACGTCTAAATTGGCTTCTGTGCAATATTAACAAATTTATAGATTAAAAACCACAAGTGACACCACCCAGATTCTTGCATATTTGGAAAGAGCACAACAAACTGACCACATGAAGGAAATGTCAGTCCTCTGGCTCATTTCCTGGCCTAGATATGACAGTCCAAACTTGGTGGATCATGTCATTTTGTCGCGATCCATTTTTTGCATATGAACTACAAAAATTAATATCTCAGCAGAATTTTGACATATTCTGCTCAAATACCCAGAGCTATTCCTAATTTTGCATGTAGTTTATGTATAAAAATTATCCAAAGAATCCAGCTGTGGTGGTAAAATTTTATTTTTATGGTTGATTAAATGTGCAATAACCGATAATTTAATGAAATTTTCAGGATATTTAGTCTTTGTTGTTAAATGAAATGCTGAAGAAATTATGATCAGTGTTGAAAGCTGTGATGTTATGACCCATCTGAAAATGATAAGAAAAACATTTGCATATCTGATGATCATACTTTGCAGCCAGGGCATGGCTGATATTAATTTTTGAAGTTCTTAATAAGCAAAAAACGGATCGCGACAAAATGACATGATCCACCAAGTTTGGACTGTCATATCTAGGCCAGGAAATGAGCCAGAGGACTGACATTTCCTTCATGTGGTCAGTTTGTTGTGCTCTTTCCAAATATGCAAGAATCTGGGTGGTGTCACTTGTGGTTTTTAATCTATAAATTTGTTAATATTGCACAGAAGCCAATTTAGACGTTTTATTATTTGGACATGTATATATTTAGATATCTTTCTTTCATATGACTCACTGTGGTAGATATCTACCAAATAACTTCAAGAACTGAGGAAGATGTAGAGATTGAAATCTGAGTAAACTGACTCATTACAGAAATTTTTCACAATATAATGCTATGGAAATGACCCCATTATAAACTCGCGAATGCAGGAAACACTGCCACGTCTGAAATAAAGGTATAAAATGAACAAGAAGAGACACCATCACCATTTTTGGTGAACTTACAGTCTCTGAGCTGCTCTTTCCAATGATGCAAGTTGCATTGCTCCATGACCTATCCCACATGATGATCTTTGGCTTTGAAAATTGTCTTCGGAATACAATTTTCCATTTTTGGAAGGCCATATGGTAGGAGACATGCATCAGAAATGCAAAATTTCTGCATATTTCTGTAGAGAAAGTATATTAGCATTATGAGTTGTTAAAACATTCTGTAATAAAAGATCAATTTGGCCATGGCAGAGCTGCAAAGTATGATCATCAGATCATGCACAAGTTTTTTTTGCCATTTTCAGATGGGTCATAATCTAACAGTTTTCAACACTGATCATTCTTTTCTTCAGAATTTCATCTAAACAACAAAGACTAAATATCCTGAAAAAATCTTTGAATTATCTGCAATATTAATGAAGTTATGAGCTTGTGAAAGTCACTACAAATTTAGACGTGCGTTCCAAAACGTCAAAAACGAGGTCACCCCATACCTCTTTGAAGCTCAATATCTTCAAAACTACTTAAGATATTGATCTAAAATTTTTGCTAGTTTCCTCTAATACCATAATAAACATTCTGTAAAATTTTCATTGAAATCCGAGATGGTCGACCTGGAGCCACTAAGTCTTGTTGAATTGAGGTGGAATGACCCCTATCTCCCCACAAATTATTTTCAGCTACAAAGGTCACAGTCCATTAGAGTAAATCCTTTCTAGTTTAGAAAAGGAGATAATACAGAATCCAAGGCTGGAATTACCATAACGGTTTTTAATTGTGGCAATCCAGATTATTATTATGTTTTGAGTTACTGTACTCAGTAATCACTGATCAGTGTTATAGTAAACAATTATTTTAAACTCCAATATAATGTGAAATTCAATTAATGTTTTTGTCAATTTTCTGTGTAACTTTACTGCTTACACCAGTCTGAGGATAACAGAATATTATATTTTTATGAACTACATAAACTAGTACATTATAATATTTTGTACAAAAGCGATAAAATATATTATGTTGTGTGAATTATAATAGCCTTGCTATATCCTAAATTGAACATGTGCACATGACGAGCATTTAATGCTAAAAATGAAGACTTAATTTAGGGACTCATAAATAGTATCTAAAACACTGAAAATGTTCCCAAACATTATCATATCCCAAAAACAAATAAACTTTTTGGCTGGTGAGGCTCAAGACTTTAAAAAAAAATTGGGGGACACCCTAGTAGCCATCTATCCTTTCTGTCAGTCTTATGAATGTCTGTGTGCCATACAGTTGAAAAATTTTAGTTTAGTTACAAAGAACTATGCAAGACCCTTGAATAAAATGAAAAACATGCAGCGGACTGCTGTTTATTCCTGTTGTCAATCACAAACAAGAGTTTTCTTTATGCTGAGCTGCATTTGCAGCCAACGTTTTCATACTACATCATGGGTAAAATGCATGAACCAAAAGCAGTATACAGCCTAAGCCAAACTGGGTTTAGAAATTTGATAACAATCATCTGAAGATAATTCTTAAAGCTCGAGTCAAACGTGAATTCACGTCCACTAATGTCAAAATCTCTGATTGCTTGCTGTGAAACTATATCAAACTGCAGTATTAGGCGGCAACATAAAAACAATGCTTATCCTTTGTTGTTAACAAAGTTTTAACACTGATAATGCTCCAATTCTGATGGACTTTACATTGTCATCCTCTGAATTACGGACAGTTCCCCGTATTTCGTTATGAGCTCGTGTCTCTGCTGTTAGCAAGACGCACAGAAATCGAAAAAAGAAAATTCCATTGTTGAAGCGATGAAAACAGGATGATAATGTTCCAACTTCACTGGATTTTAATGCCATTTGAATTCATCAGTGATCGGTTTCGTGGGTTGACCAGGGCCGCTCGACCGTCCCTGGACTTGTGGAGAGACACTCTTTTCGAACCGATTAACTATGTAGTTACTGGTGTCGATGAACCTTTCAACGCAGTTCACGATGCAGCTTTCCGTCCTTCGATCCAGTCGCTGTCCGGGAGCCCCTTGAACACATGTGTCCCAACATTCTTCAGTCAACGACTGAACAAGCTGTTGGAAACGTTGCTTCTGCGTCTCACCCTCTATGAATCGCTGCATCTGTAGATCTTCAAACTCCGACATCTTCACACGGAATAGTTAGTAATGTTTAAGTGTCAAACTGTCTTAAAAGTGATACTTTAAAGCGTGTCCTTGGATGAATTTTATCTTATGCAACTAATCGCTAACGAACGGAAATAAGAATTCTTTCAAAGGGCATTCGGTCCTTGATATTGCACTATAATATAAGTGTGAGTAAGTAAATAATTTTCAAGAAAGTCTCTTATTGTATTGTATTGTATTGTATTGTATTGTATTTGAACACTTGTTATAGCGCCCCTACCAGATTTCCATTCAGAGGCGCTCCCGACTACTGCGCGGACACTGAATCGGGTGTTCTAGTTTCTGAGGGCGCATGCTAACTGAGTGAACTGATACAGCAACAGTTTACAAGTACATGTAGTACTGACATTAGCCTCTTCTATACCACTGTCTCTTCGAGACATATGAAGAGCTGTATTAGAAAAAAGTGTCACTTATTAATTATAATGTGGCCAAATTCTAAAGATTCATTTTTCTCAGCTCCAGTGCTTCATACCCACTGGCTTTTGTTTTAACTGACCAAGCAAGGGCTCATCCATTAAGGATGTCTGCAGAGGGGCATGGAGCACACAAGGGGATGGAGGGGTTGTGCCAAATGCAGATGTCCACATCTAAACTTATAATATTTTGTACAAAAGCGATAAAATATATTATGCTGTGTGAATTATAATAGCCTTGCTATATCCTAAATTGAAACATGTGCACATGACGAGCATTTAATGCTAAAAATGAAGACTTAATTTAGGGACTCATAAATAGTATCTAAAAAAACTGAAAATGTTCCATATCCTAAAAACAAATAAACTTTTTGGCTGGTGAGGCTCAAGACTTGAAAAAAAATTGGGGGACACCCCAGTAGCCATCTATCCTTTCTGTAATTTTTATGAATGTGGGGGTCAGCCCAAATCCCCAAAAACGCTGAAAAGAGACAAAAGCCCGATTTCCTGAAAACAGTTTTCTAGAAAACGGCAGAGCTATTCAAAGTTAAATTGTAAACATGACAAAGACCTAGCGTGGCCTTGATGTATACGATATACTGCCTATTCAAATATGTATTTGTTAATGATGTTCATTCGGGTCGGACTTAGAAAATCAATTTCGGGGATCCGGCCGAAATTCCTTTCGGGGATTCGGGTTTTTGGCCCGCACCCTGAATGTGTGCCATACAGTTGAAAATTTTTAGTTTAGTTACAAAGAACTATGCAAGACCCTTGAATAAAACGAAAAACATGCAGCGGACTGCTGTTTATTCCTGTTGTCAATCACAAACAAGAGTCTTCTTTATGCTGAGCTGCACTTGCAGCCAACGTTTTCATACTACATCATGGGTAAAATGCATGAACCAAAAGCAGTATATAGCCTAATGCCAAACTGGGTTTAGAAATTTGATAACAATCATCTGAAGATAATTCTTAAAGCTCGAGTCAAACGTGAATTCACATCCACTAATGTCAAATCTCTGATTGCTTGCTATGAAACTACATCAAACTGCAGTATTAGCCTGCAACATAGAAACCATGCTTATCCTTTGTTGTTAACAAAGTTTTAACACTGATAATGCTCCAATTTTGCTGGACTCTTAACATTGTCACCCTCTGAATTACGGGCAGTTCCCAGTATTTCGTTATGAGTTCGTGTTTCTGCTGGTAGCAAGAGGCACAGAAATCGAGAAAAGAAAATTCCATTGTAGAAGCGATAAAAACAGGATGATAATGTTCCAACTTCACTGGATTTTAATGCCATTTGAATTCATCAGTGATCGGTTTCGTGGGTTGACCAGGGCCGCTCGACCGTCCCTGGACTTGTGGAGAGACACTCTTTTCGAACCGATTAACTATGTAGTTACTGGTGTCGATGAACCTTTCAACGCAGTTCACGATGCAGCTTTCCGTCCTTCGATCCAGTCGCTGTCCGGGAGCCCCTTGAACACATGTGTCCCAACATTCTTCAGTCAACGAGTGAACAAGCTGTTGGAAACGTTGCTTCTGCGTCTCACCCTCTATGAATCGTTGCATCTGTAGATCTTCAAACTCCGACATTTTCACACGTAATAGTTAGTAATGTTTAACTGTAAAAACTGTCTTAAAAGTGATACTTTAAAGCGTGTCCTTGGATGAATTTTATCTTATGCAACTTATCGCAAACGAACGGAAATAAGAATCAGTGTTGCCAGGTACTTTCCCGAAATCCCGCCCAAAGGCTTCCCAAAAGTAGCCCAATATAAATTATAACGTAAACAAAATGAGAATAGCTGAAAATGATCAGAATTTATGTAATCATTTACTTCTATTTGAACTTTGGTAACTTGTTTCATCGTAAAGTTCAAAAATTGAATGCATCTGAACGACGTCAAAGGTGACAAAGCAAAACACCCTAGTTCTAAACTGTTGGTCGGCACTGCGCTGACATACACCGGCCAGGAAGCTTTATGTTCAGTCTCAAGTCAACCAGGTCAGCGATCGTTGCGCTCAACTACCTGTGGAGATATTATGTACTATGTAGGTGCCGCGCATTGTATCTCATCATGACCAGTAATCGTAATCGTAATCGTAATCGTAATCTCCAAACTTCTAAAGCGCCACTCGAAAGCCAAGCGCAGGGCACCAGCTTATTCACGAGCGCTGCGTCTAGTCAGAAGGGTTGTCCAAAAGAGTAGTCCGAGGAGGTCCGAGTCCGGTTTCCAGAGGATCAGAGGGGTCAGAGTAGCTGCTAAGGTGGGTGTCGTTTAGGTCGAGAGTTTGAAGGTAGATGATCAGTTGATTCGGGGTAAGAGTTCTTGAAGAGGAGAGACTTTAGTTTCGAGTGGAAAGCCTTGGCGGTGATGGATAGAGGAGCCTGATGCGGATGATGGTGGGTGATTGGGGATGATGGTTGAGGAACCGAACAAGTGCGGAATTCAGGAGGTAGGTCGTTCCAGAGACGTGGTGCAGTGTTGGATATTGCTCGGTTGGAGAACTTGAGATGAGTAGTGACAGGAGGTCGAAAGAGAGAGTGAGAACGGAGGAAGATCGGGTAGTGCGGGTTGGCTGGATGGTGAAGAGGTCGCGAAGATATCTGGGCTGGGAGTGTTGTAGAGAGTTGTAGGTTAGTGATAAGACTTTGAAGTGAATTCGCTCTGGGATTTTTAACCAATGGAGTGATTTGAGAATGGGAGTGATATGATGATGCTTGGGCGTTCTGGTGACGGCCCTGGCTAATGAGTTTTGGATGAGCTGCAGACGCTTTAGTTGGGTAGATTCAAGGTTGAGAAAGAGGGAATTGCAATAGTCGAGCTTTGAGTGGACAATGGAGGTAGCAATGGTGGAGGCAGTTTTGAAGTCGAGCATGGGTCGGATGCGGCGGAGGTCACGAATGTGCATGAAACAGGAGCGCGAGAGGTTAGATATGTGGTTAGAGAAGGAGAGATGTGGATCAAAGGTTACACCAAGATTGCGGACAGGGGCATCGGAGGTGAAGGTAAGAGATGAAGAGTTAGTGGATAGGTGTATTGAAGGGTCAGGGATTTTCTTGATTTGGTCAGGAAGGCCTAGGATGATGAATTCTGTTTTGGAAGGGTTCAGGCAGAGGAGGTTGGACGACATCCATTGAGAGACTAGGTTAACCACATTGAGTAGTTTGGCAATGGAGGTGGAAAAAGAGCTTGGGGAGAAGGATATGTAGAGTTGGGTGTCGTCTGCGTAGAGATGGTGGTCAACAGAGGAGGATTGTATGAGATGGCTTAATGGTGTGGTATACAGAATGAAGAGCAGTGGACCCAGGACGGAGCCTTGAGGGACACCACAAGAAAGTGGGAGGGGTTGCGAACAGTGGCTGGAGGCTTTAACAGAGAAGGATCTGGAAGACAAGTAGGACTGGAACCATTGTAGAGCAGTGCCAGAGACGCCAAACCAAGATGACAGTCGATGAAGAAGGAGGCTGTGGTCAATGGTGTCGAATGCGGCGGAGATGTCGAGGAGACAGAGGCAGGAGACTTGCTGATGGCTGACGGCAGAGACCAGTTTATTGTAGAGAGAGACGAGTAGAGTTTCTGTGGAGTGGTGTTTAGTGAAGCCAGATTGGTGGGGGTTGAGCAGTGAGTTTGAAGAGAGGTAGTCGTTGAGCCGGGTAAGGACAATTCGTTCAGTTAATTTTGATAGAAAGGAAAGATTTGAGATGGGACGGTAGTTAGATAGGTTTTCCTTGTCAAGATTTGCTTTTTTGAGAAGGGGAGAGACGAGAGAGTGCTTGAAAGCCATAGGGAAGTTACCAGTGGAGAGCGAGAGATTGATGATTTTGGTGATTACAGGAACGAGGACAGAAGCACAGTCTTTTAGGAGAGAGGTGGGGATAGGATCAAGTTCGCATTGCTTGTTGGGAAGAGAGTTTAGGAGGAGTGACACTTCTGTTTCAGTGGCAGGAGAGAAAATTGGGAGAGATGATTGAGAGGCAGGAGGAATAGGGTTTGGAAAGGGGAGTGAATCAGTGCTGGAGGAGTTGGAGGCTAGAAGAGATTGTAGTGTGAAGCGAAGGGATGAGATTTTATCCGAGAAGAATGAGCAGAAGGTATCAGCGATAGAGGGGGAGGGAATGGAGCTGGGTAGTGGAGAGGGAGATTTGCGATGGAGAAGAGAATTTACAGCTCTCCAGAGATGCCTTGGATTGGAGGAGCTGGAATGGATTAGTGAGGAGTAGTACCTCTTTTTGGCAGCAGCGATCAGTTTATGGTATCTATTGGTGACAGATTTGAGGGTAGTAAGGGCTTTTGCTCTAGAAGTTGGGTCAGTAGTGCTCTGGTAGGCGTGCTCAAGGTGCCTGCGGAAGGTTTTAAAAGCTTGGAGGTAGGAGGTGAACCAAGGGTTACTGGTATGTGAGCTGCGCTTGGTTTTGAGTGGTGCGTGGATGTCAAGGAGGTCAGAAAGTGTGGAATTGTAGCAAGACAGGAGGTCGTCAAGAGAAGACGGAGGGTTAAGAACCAGTCGAGAGTGAAGGATGTCTTTGGTGAAGGCCTGATAGTCAATGGACCCGATGAGACGGAATGAGTGAGTGGAAGGAGGGGCCGAGGAAAAGGCTTAATTTCAAGGTCGGCCATGATTAGGTAATGGTCAGTAATATTGAGAACAGAGTGTGATAACTTGGGTGATAAGAGGGAGGAGGCAGAAGTGATTACAAGGTCGACCGTGTGGTTTTTGATGTGAGTTGGGAAGTTGACATGTTGAATGAGATTTGCTGATGAGAGGAGGTTCAGAAAGTCGGATGCTAGAGAGTCAGATGGATTGTCACCATGGATGTTGAAGTCGCCGGTGAGCAGGAATTCATTGGGAGTAGTGGCAGCGAGTGAGAGGAGAGAGCCAAATTCATCTAGAAAGACAGAGGGCTTTGAGGAATAGGCAGACGAGGTAGGAGGACGGTAGATATTGAAGACTGTTAGTAGGTGTTGTTCAGTAAATGAAATACATGTAATTGAATTACGTAATTGAATTACATGTTCTGTAATTGTAATTGTAATTGAATTACATTTTAAGTTCAGTAATTGTACTTCAATTACAATATTGCATGTTATTTGTAATTGAATGAAGTGTAAATTACGAATTACAAATTACATTGATAAAGTCAGCAACGAATCCAGCCTGCCGGGTTGACCCCTTTACTTATTGAACAAACTGCTCTGCATCATGACTGCAGGTCAATATAATTGTCAACATTATTCTACACTCCTCCTACAATCTTGCCGCACACTTTTATAGACTTCTGGTGCAAGGGCTGTCAGACTATCCATGCAGTCATGCACTCATTCTTAGCTAGCCTACTGCGGCTGCCTACAGATAGCAGAGCTTTCATCTTCAGCTCCAGTTGAGCGTCTCTTTAGCACTGCTGGACAAATGCACAATCAACAAAGTTCTCTAACAGACTATCATTTTTAAAAACTTCTACTCCTAAATTCAAATAAACCCTAACTTGTTTTAATCGATCATAATTGTAAATCGTATTTTGGATACTT
This sequence comes from Aporrectodea caliginosa, assembly GCA_020284085.1. Taxonomy (NCBI): domain Eukaryota; kingdom Metazoa; phylum Annelida; class Clitellata; order Crassiclitellata; family Lumbricidae; genus Aporrectodea; species Aporrectodea caliginosa. The sequence goes on from JACEVL010000372.1 coordinate 668,326, forward strand.
GACAAACTTATAATACAATTTAATGTATAGATTACAATTTACAGGCCTTTGGCACATTGACTGTTTTAGTTTAAAAATAGAGTACATTAAAAATTATTGAAAAAAATTATAAATCATTTGCCAATTTTAAAGGAACTATTGAAAAGTAATTGGTAATTGAATTACAGTCAAAATGTAATTATAATTCAATTACTTTCACAATCAAGTAATTGTAATTGTAATTCAATTACATTTACAAGTATGTAATTGCAATCATAATTGAATTACATTGGCAATGTAATTGATACAACACTGGAGACAGGTCGACATAGATCAGACAAGGAGGATGGAGTGCAACCAAGAAGGTACCGCTCTTTCTGCTGGATATATAACAGCTGATATCAACGTGTGAAATTTAGGAAAGCAACTGTAATTTTACAACGAACAACACAGCAATTCGAATAATGGTTGATATTTTTAGACAAAGAACGTTGATTCACTTGATTCGTAGATATATCCTGCATCAAGTAGTCAAATTGTTTTGATAATCGAAGTTAAATTTCGAAAATTCCAGTCAGGATGATCGTTCCCAAAGCCATCTCAAATGTCCTCCAGTTCAAGAATTAGGCTACTCATAGCAGAATATCGTCTGTTTTCGTTTGCGTCACATCTCGATTGGATGATTGCACTTGTCTGATATTCGTCATCTTCTTTTCGTTGCAGAACACTGCAAAAAAAGTTTAGAAGTTAGTCGAATGACACATTCCTCTTTGTTGCAAACTAACCTATTACTCGCAGAACATCTGCGCCCTAATGTGACAAAGCATGTGCCTTCTGGAGAAATCCTTTCTTCATTCCTGTTTCTCCCTCTCCCCTCACTCCTCTACCGAACAGTACTAAATGGACTGCCGACAAACCGAAAGACCGTCTCGTATAGCCTTGCAAAATGGACCAGTGACCACGGTTACACGTGTCTCAGCCTTACATGTATATTATGTCGAGAGAAAGAGAGAGACAGAGAGACAGAAGACAGAGACTGGGAGAGACAGTGACAGAGTCAGACAGGGAGACATAGAATAAATGAATGAATGAATGAATAATATTAGATTAGCGTGCTAGACGTCAATACTTTAATTAGAGGCAATTTGAGAGAGAGAGAGAGACAGACAGACAATTTAGACAGACAGACAGACAGACAGACAGACAGACAGACAGACAGATAGACAGACAGACAGACACACACACACACAGAGACAAAGAGACAGAGCATTTCGTATGAGTCCATCTCAAAGTCCATATCAGTGTATACCTACTAGACTAGAATAATAAAATAATTAGCATTTGATCTCATCAGCTCTTGCATACATTAAACTTCCGATATACTGTACCTTCGGGTGATCTTTATCGTCTTTAAGTAGAATTTCTTTCGGATTCTACTGTAGTTGCCCTGCCTCGATTCAACCTCTGCCTCTTCTTTCTTCTAACCCAGTCCCTCTCATCCTCATTCTCATCCCTCTGCCCCTTCTTTCTTCTCCTACCCTCTTCCCTCTCATCCTCATTCTCATCCCTCTGCCCCTTCTTTCTTCTCCTACCCTCTTCCCTCTCATCCTCATTCTCATCCCTAGGCTCATCGACAAGACAATACAAAATTAAGAAAATAAAAAAACAAATTCAAAAGTAATAATACGGGGCTTGCGGGGTTTAATGCCACGCCAGTGGCCCTCCTGCCATAATGAGCTTACGGGTTTTAACACCACGCCAGCGGCCCGCCAGGACTACAACAAATAAACCCCTAATACATAACAAAACACACGATAGAGCCATAGGGCAACCCACCACACCCATCACAATCTGCCTCAGTCTCGTCACACCCATCCCTTCTCGCCTCAATCTCGTCACACCCATCCCTTCTCGCCTCAATCTCGTCACACCCATCCCTTCTAGCCTCAATCTCGTCACACCCATCCCATATAGCCTCCGTTGCCTCACCGGTTCCTAAAGAAACACAGGAAACCCACGAAGATTAATATTATTACACGTTAAGACAGGTTGCAGTATCATTACAGAAAAGAATAAAGTACCGGATTCCCCTGCGATGGAGCCTTGTTTGGTTTCCTTTTGTCGCAAGGACGTTGATTGATTTTTTTTAATATTCATGCAATATAAATGGACACTTTACGTTACCGTCACCTAGCGATATTTATTACAGCTTGTCATTATAAAATGGTTTAAGCTACATACAATAGATGCACTAGTGCACTATTAAGGCTTTCTCAGCAGGCCCATGTAAGGTCAAACAGGTCAGCGATCGTTGCGCTCAGCTGTTCGTGATGCCATGCAGGCGCAGAGCTTCTGTCCATCAACTCGAACTGACTGTGTCATCTCTCATGTCTCGGATCTTCCTCTTGAAACACTCTTCCGCTGTATGTACGTGCTATTGCATTTAATTCTCTTCAGCACTCCTGGGCAAATCGATCGCCCAAGCTCAATCAACTAACATACTATCATTTTGAAAATCTTCTACTCTTAAATTCAAATAAACTCTATTGTTAACTTGTTTTAACGGATCACATTTGTAAACCGTATATTTCGGATACTTGACAAACTTACAATACAACTGAATGTAGATTACAATTTACAGGCTATTGGCCCACTTGATGTTTTAGTTTAAAATGGGGGACTCTGTGAGCAGTTCCTTTAAGCGGCGATAGGCGTCGCCAATATGTGATGTGGTCCAACCTTTACAACACTTTAGCGTAAATAAACCATAGACATCATATATTAAATGTAAGATGTCTATGAAATAAACCTACCGCACAACAGAGCACACAATTTACCTAGAGTAGCCAAACTATATCCCATCCTGGCGCCACCTATAGCAGCCATTTTACAGAGTCCCCCATTGAGTAAATTAAAAATTAGAAAAAATCTAAATCATTTGCCAATTTTAAAGGAATAATTGAAAATTAATTGGTAATTGAATAACAATCAAAATGTAATTGTAATTAAATAACTTCCACAATCAAGTAATTGTAACTGAAATTCAAATACACTTACAAGCATGCAATTGCAATTATATAATTGAAGTACATTTGCAATGTAATTGATACAACACTGATAATGTATGTATGTATGTATGTATGTATGTATGTATGTATGTATGTATGTATATACGCATGTATGTATGTATGTATGTATGTATGTATGTATGTATGTATGTATGTATGTATGTATGTATGTATGTATGAGCACTTGCTATAGCGCCCCTTCAAGATTTTTACTCAGAGGCGCTCCCGACTACAGCGCGGACACTGAATCGGAGTTTCACGTCGAAGCGCATGAGCAATTGCGAGTGAAGGACTTGCCCAGGGTCCCTACGCGGCGGCTTGAGGTGGATTCGAACCCGCAACCATCAGGCTGCAAGGCACCGAACATACCCTACACCACCGCGCCCCACAATGACTCGGTTCTTCCTTTTGGAACAGTCTTCAGCTTTACGCATGCTGCTGAATAATTATATATCTTCATTCAGGAAACACTTTAAAAATGGCTTAAACTGCACATCAATATCTAGATGAGTAAGATATGCATGCTTGCAGCGCCTTTGTGAGGTAGCCGACTAAATGACGCTATATTAAGTGGCTTGATGTAAACAAGCAAAAAATACATTACATTATAATAATAATAATAATAATAATAATAATAATAATAATAATAATAATAATATAATAATAATAATAATCTTTTCTTTATTAAGCGCCTGACAAACGCACTGTGCGCTGTACATTTGCATGTTATGCAATTGAAACAATCTTAACTACTAACAGAACATGGACAGCCCTGCAATACACGGCACTCCCTAGCAGCCTTACATGCAAACATGCATTCATATATACATTATACATAGAAGCTTACACACATACATACGTACATACTTACTTACGATACGTTAGCGTACTTACTACTTTACATACATACATACATACATACACACATGCATACATACATCATACATACATACATACATATACATACATACATACATACATACATACATACATACATACATACACCAAGCACTTCTTGGCTGACTATACGCAATCATGTCTTACCCTCATACTTGTCCCTTCCAGAGAAATCAGTCAGATGATCCGAGAGACTGAACAACCCGACGTTGACGAACATCAACGTTTCTTAGTTGAGAGATCATCATCTGACAAAGATGCATGCAGAATGTTGAAGTTCGAAGAAAAAGAAAACGGAAGAAGAGAAGAAAAAGAAGCAGGAAGAGGAAGAGGAGAAAGAGGAGGAGGAGGAGGGTGAAGACAAAGAGGTGGAGGAGAAGATGGTGGAGAATAGAAGGAAGAGAGGGAGAAGGAGCACTAAGAGAGGAGTAGGAGTGGAAGAAGGAGGAGAGAAGAGAGAAGAGGAAGGAGTAAGAGATAATGAAAGAGGAGGATACGAAGAAGAGCAGTCCCTTGAGATAGCTTGAGAGATAGCTATGGATATGAAGGAGTGTAAGCGATTTCATTAATTTTTCTTAGCCTTGGCATATGAGGGTCGACGGCCAGTCCTCTCCCTAGCCGTCTGATCTTCTTACACAGTATACGGTCAGTTTACTCATTATAGCTGAGTTGGAACTTAAGGCGAGATAAACTTTTTAACTAAAGAGAAAGAAAATACATAATTTCAAAAAATAAGAAAATGACCAACGAGAAAATATGGTACAACATTACCAAGAATGTATATTTCTTCCAAGATTTGAAGAAATTGGAATCAATTTAGTAATTGTAGGCTAATTAGTAGTTCTGTATCACAGCAGTGTCTAACGCAAGAGGCATCAGCCGATGGCGCACAAAAACCAAACCGTAAAATATTAAATATTAAAATAATAATTATAATTTAATATTAATTGTATGGGTAATCCTGGCAACGGCGGTCCCAAGTTATGAAATGAAAGAAGTCTACAAAATTATTTGATATTGTCACTTTAAAATGGATTTCGCTGGATTGATGAAAAGAACTGTTTCACTTTAAATGGAAGCTGGATTGATGAAAATAACTGTTTCCTAAATGGAAGTGGGATTGATGAAAACATTCCTGTGTTGAAATAGAAGCTGGATTGATCGAAAAAAAAATTCCTCGTAAATAGGAAGCTGGATACCAAGTTGGTTGCATGGATGAAACTAAGTTTCCATTCAATAGAAGCTGGATGAAAATAATGCTTTCAGTAATTAGAAGCTGGATTCCTGAGAATATATAGCACGTTTTAGCGAAACTAGGCCTACAAGAAAGCGGCCTCTGTTGATTTCTTTCATTTCATAATTTGGGACCGCCGTTGCCAGGATTACTATGTTTCGATAATATTCTTCATTGTGTGTTTTGATGTGGTTTTTTGCCTTCGATTGCCGAACATGAAGCTGAGTGAGTACGTGCTACTCAAATTGCATGACCGTTTTGAGTTTGACGCGTAAACTGTGTTCTTATCCTCTTCTCAAGTGTTACGTGTGATGACATCATCATTCGGTAATTCCGTATACTACTTCGAATATAAACATTGACATAGGACGTACTCTTACGGCTACTAAAATGCCTCGACTTTCATATAGTAGGAGCTTCTGTATGGCCGACCGTGACTGGAACCTATTTAATGTAGGCCTACTATCAACAGAAGGATTATTACAATGGTAGGCCTATCGTGGTACACGAGCTGGTGTACATTTCGCGCGTCGTAGAAGATCGTCACCGAGCTTCGACGTATATCGTCGCTCCTGAGGGACATGGGATGAATCATGCCCTGGCTAACAGGCCACATACCCGTCCTGTTGGGTCGAGGACGAGATCGTGATCGGAGTCGTCATCCTGTGGTATGACTTTGCCAATGCTGGTCAGCGCGCCATTATTAACGCAATAATACGTATACTCAGGGCCTACTACGTAGGGGGGATGGAATCAGACTGCTTCCAATTTGTGCCAGAGGGGGAAAGTTCCCCCCCTAGTGAAATGGATGTTGCTGTACAACTGACAGTACTGACTCAACTGTCAACTGTTGCAATGTATTACCACAAACTAATTTCTTTAGTTAAACTATATAACTATTTTTTAACTAAAATAAAAAATTTAACTAAAAGTTGGGAACTGATTTTGTAAATAGGCTAAGTTTTAACTAAAAATTTTCAGTGAAACTGTTTCCAACTTTTAAAGAAACTTTTTGACAAACGTGAAACATAGGCTATTCACAATAACAGGTTAGGTGTCATGTAATAATGCAGAGAGGGTCAATGACAGTTTCACTTTCAAGCTATGTAATGTGTACTAGACTAATAATAATCCTACTACAGTTCTACCAGAAAATGATGGACAGTTGCTAATGTAAACAATGATGCATCATGCAATGCAATGCAGTTCAACTGACTTAGTAATAAAACCAGTTACTCTGATTACTCATGACAAAAATGATCAGCAAGACCACTGTCAAATTTGTATCTGGATCGTAAGAAAAGAAGGTGATCAAGGGTTTCGTCAGACATTCGGCATCAGTTTAACCTCAGTGAAGGAAATAGTGACTAATAAACTATTGATTTTTACTGAAGTAGCCTTTAATTCATTAAAGTTGACACTCAGTCAACCCATAAAGAATAATAAACACCAATGTTCTTATTTACACAGTTTTACACTGCACCCAAGGATCTATATTAATTTTAGTCCTTGCATTGCATGACTGCACCGTAATACATTAAACATATTCTATGCAGAGGCAACACCAGTGTTAATAAGTAATTAAAGGTCGCGTTGAGGTGGTGACAGTGTTCACTGTTCATTGCAGAAGATGGTTGCTTAGTTGCTGATTTTTTAACTTACGGTAAACTTTCTAGCTAATAACTAAAAAATATTAGTTAAACTTTTTAGTTAATAACTAAAAATAGGCCTTAGTTAAACCTTTGTTTTAGCTAAACTATTTTTTTAGTTAAACTTCTGCCTTTACTAAAAAAAATTAGTTTGACTAAAGTGTGCAACTTTTTAATTAACTTTTGCCCATCACTGTCGACTGTAATCAAGTCTCTGGACTGTAAAGTTTATGAATTATGGTATTAATGGTATTATTTCATTCTGTTTGTAATCTTTGCATACTCTAAAGGTGGTACGGCGACAACATATTTTTGTCGTACCACTTTTTGTCTACTAAAAGCTAGAAAATACTTTTAATCAATTTAAATGTGTATTTTAGAGAACGAAAGAAGGCACAAAGCACTGTCAACATATGCAAAAAGTGTCAGCTTCTGGGGGACTCCGTCCCCCATACCCCTAAATTCCCATTTTCCCAGATTACTTTTTAAAATAGTGGTGACGCATACTGAGTAAGGGGGATTGCTTCCAGCTTACAGGGGGGGATAGTAGGCCCTGCGTATACTGATTAATGGTACGGCTCAAGTTTAAGCCTGCCGACCAGAAGATGTTCAATGACCCCTGTGGCCGTGATGATTCTTCTCTTTTCTCATCCGTGCTTCACAACCACAGCCATGTCCAGTGGCGTAGCCAGACCTCTTTTCAAGAGGAGGCACAAGAGGAGGCAAAATGTACCCATGGAGCAAACAAGAGGAGGCAAAATTTATCCATGGAGCAATAGACGAAAATCGTAGACTTTTTTTTCCTGACGACCTTTTTTTTAGGGGTAGTATAATTCACAGCAATTACTTTTTAAGCATGTCTGAAACTAACAGTTGCTTTTTCAGCATGTCTGAAACTAACAGTTGCAAAGCTTCTGCCGCCATTATTTTAAGTATAGAGAACATCAGTATGTGAACGTAAAAATTTTACGAGCATGAAATTGTGAGAAGTTCACATAAGTTATGAGTTCAACTTGTCTTTCATTGCAGTAATTTTGACAAGTTCTGTATCTACTGACTATTAAAGATGTTAATTTTAGTACGTAACTTATGCTCGACTTGGAAGTTGGAAGTTATACACAGGGTAAGTAAGTAGCTCTTTTACTTGATGTGACAAACAGCACGCATAATCAACGGAATAGAGAAAAACAAGAATAGTTGCAGTACTTCAAATGTGAAACATTGAAAACGTGACGTAAAATTACAATGCTCAGTAATTTTAAAGACACCAGTTAAAAGAAGATTTTGTACAAATTAGTTTTACACTGTGGCAATATATTATTTATGAGCTCTATGAGAATGAAGTAAAATTACGACAGTAATTTAAAAACACCAGTTGATAAAGGAACCATAATCAGGGGCTTCTATCCCTATACACGGTGGGCTCAAGTTGAGCCCAGTGAAAAACAGGGGGGAGTGTTTCTTTTACAAGTTACAGATCTCTTCACTCACAGTAGGGGGGAAGGAGAGGGATTGAGCCCGGTTGTTTAGGGGGGATAGAAGCCCCTTACAAAGTTACCATAATTACTATTTACTAATCCTAACGGTATAACGGTTAAACCCTAGTTTACGTTGCTAAATTATTTTACATTGTTGCTTTAAAATGGAAGCTGCAGGGATTGATGAGAATGATTTCTTGCCTAAATGGAAGTTTGATTAAATAGAAGCTGGATGATGGAAATAATTGTTTCCGTAAGTATATAAAGTTGGATTGATGAAACTAGGTCTTTTCTTCAAGAGAAGCTTCGTTACTAATTATAACTAATAACCATAGGCGTTATTACTAATAACCTGTCGTTACCTGTGTATTTCTTCGCTGGCTTTTGGCTGGCAAAAGATAGCACAATCTGTCGAAGTTTCTTATTTGGCGGCCCCGCAGACATAATAATGACTATTGACGAATTGACGAATGAGTCGGAATGACGATAATACACAATAATTCGATTAGTACAATTTACTTGAAAAATACTGAAGTTAGGCGTTTGTTACCGGAAACGAAAACTGTGTCTGTGTGTCAGGAAATAGTATACGCCGTACGGTACAACATTCGCTTGAACAGTGCAGTAAGTAAGTAAATTGCATGCAGATTTGTATGGCGATGGAGTTCGGGCAAGAGGAGGCAAATACGGGAAAATCCAAGAGGAGGCAACTGCCTCCTCCTGCCTTCATGTGGCTACGCCTATGGCCATGTCCTAGGTTGTCTACTCCCTACTTTAAAGAATATTACCTACTCACTCCGTCCTCGTTCACATAATCGTGAGATCCCGCATGCTGACGCATTAACCCGATGTGGTTTATTACGTCGTCGTCTCCCGGAAACATCTTCGGTCGATTCAGCGTCGTCTCTCTCTCTCTCTCTCTCTCTCGACTCTCTCTCTCTGTCTGTCTCTCACTGGCTCTGGTACCAATGTGACACCAATGTGACAAAAACGGGGTTTCTGCTCTCTCTCAGGATGCGAGTGTCAGGCGCGTGTCGCTCAGGATGGGAGCGTAAGTAAGACCTCCGTGATATTCGAAGGATTTCAGCATCCGCCAGCCGACTAGCCGTAGCGATCAGTGTCACCCACCGAAGGAAGAGAACACCGAAGTTCAATCACAATCTTTATTCATACACCAAGCATTAGAAGACGAGAACCATCACAACAGGCAGACTCTCTCTGCAGGCAGACTTACTACTACGCAAGAGCGCCCTCTATATATACCCAGCTGGGCTGACTGGGATCCCGGCTGGGATCCTTGGCTGGGCTGACTGGGATCCCGGCTGGGATCCTTGGCTGGGATCCTTGGCCGGCTGGGATCCGCTTGGCTGGGATCCGCTTGGCTGGGATCCCTGGGCAGGATCCCTTGGCTGGGATCCGCTTGGCTGGGATCCCTGGGCAGGATCCTCGGCTGGGATCCCTTGGCTGGGATCCCTCGGCTGGGATCCCTCGGCTGGGATCCCTGGGCAGGGAGTCCACAGGCTAAGTTGCCAAGCCTACCGCAACCCGAGGGTGGTCCAAACCAGGGTGGTCCAAAAACCGTGGGTGGTCCAAAAACTGAGGGTGGTCCCAAAAACTGAGGGTGGTCCCAAAAACCGGAGGGTGGTCCCTGGCAAAAACGCCACATCCTCCTAACCACGTAATTTTGTGATTTATGTAATTTTGTTATTTAACACTATTAGATTGTTCTTATCCGATGTACCCGCAGTGCGTTTGCAGGCGGTTCAATAAAGCACGTACTAATTTACTTACTTATTACTTACTTACTTACTTAAGCACTTACTGACTTACTTAAAACATAGGCCACAAATGTTAAATGCAGTGACTGTTAAACATTGTTCATGTGAGGCTTACCTTAAGTGAATGTCGCCTGCAAACAATGGTCCAGATATCTTTCTGTCTGTTTGAACTCTTTTCTGATGGACAGTTCGACTGTTTGAAATGCCATTCTTGTTGATCATTCGATTGTTGGTCGGTTTGCGTCTTCAAAAGTGCAGTTATTTCGACGAAACTTCGAATTTCAACTTATCTTGTTGACATTTTTGGATGATTTTCGATTTTCGGTTCGAAGCGGCGTGTCGCACGTATACGGCCTATGATTCTTGTTCGTTTAGTGTATTCTTTAACTGGCTTCGTTGAATTTCGAATTTTTACTTCTTCAAATGGACGATTTTCGATTATTTTCTGTTCAAATTGTCGAATTTCCAAATGAGTCTCGACTCGTTAGTCGTTTGCTATAGACAAGAAACGATCGATGCAAAGATGACGTCGTCGCAAGAAGACGACGTCATCGCAAGAAGGCTTTGTTTATTATAATATACGTCATCAGTAGTATTTTTAGCATCAGGGTTAAGTGTATTCGTGAAGCTGAATGCGCCCATTCTTAATAGCCTTTCGAAGCAAATTGTGTAACGCGTCTTAATAAGCACAGCTGCAGCGTCTGTATGCAGTTTCGTATAGCCTTAGTGTAACCAAGTAGTAACTAAAAATAAAAATCCAGTAATTATTGACTATGACTATAACTATAACTAAAAATACTACTAACTATAACTGTAACTATAGCTAAAATAATAATAATAATAATAATAATAATATCTTTTCTTTAATTTAGCGCGCCTGACAAACGCACTGCGCTGTACATTTAGGCCTACATGTTATGGAATTGAAACAATCTTAACTAGTTAACTACTAACAGAACAGACAGTTTGTAATACACGGCGCTAATAGCAGCCTACAAAGCAAATCCGCCCTAACGGGGCTCGAACTCGGTACCTCCTCGCACTCTTCGCCAGATGTTATCCAACGCGCCACCGGCGTCTGTATGCAGTTTCGTATAGCCTTAGTGTAACTAGGCCCAAGTAGTAACTAAAATAAAAATCCAGTAATTATGAGTATGACTATAACTAAAAACTAAAAAATACTACTAACTATAACTGTAACTATAGCTAAAATAATAATAATAATAATATCTTTTCTTTAATTTAGCGCCTGACAAACGCACTGCGCTGTACATTTAGGCCTACATGTTATGCAATTGAAACAATCTTAACTAGTTAACTACTAACAGAACAGACAGTTTGTAATACACGGCGCTAATAGCAGCCTACAAAGCAAATCCGCCCTAACGGGGCTCGAACTCGGTACCTCTCGCACTGTTCGCCAGATGTTATCCAACGCGCCACCGGACTCCCCCGCCCCCCATTATGAATAACCATTCATATATGCGCTTTCGTTTATTGAAACAATCCGGTTGACAAACCGCAACCGGTTACAGTGTGCAATTATGCAATTGAAACAATTCACAAGAACACAAATGACAGAAGACATAAATCTTAAGTAGGCCTACTAACAGAACAGACAGCCTGCAATAATATTATTATACACGGCGCTAATAGCAGCCTATAAAGCATATACGCCCTACGGAGCTCGAACTCGGTACCTCTCGCCTCTATGCCAGTGTGTTAACCAATGCGCTATCGCCCCCCATTAACTATAACTGTAACTGTAATAAAATCTGTAAGGAGAATCACACTGGTGTGAAGTGCTATTTTCACATTAGGAAATTAGGAAATGATCCCTGAACTTGTTGTTTCAGCCGATAGCCTACATGAAATTCTCTCTTGAGCTTGGTCGTCCTTGAATGTGTCCATAAAGTCAACAAACTGCCCAAGCTAATTTCCTAAGCATGCATCGAGGTCGTCTTTATAGACCTCAGTGAGATTCGATGCCGCTGCCAATAATTCTTGTGATGAGAGCACTTAGAGCACATCCAGTTTGCGTAATAAAATCGCATCATTTTTATAGCGAACGTCTTTTATATACAACCAGTGATCCAGTCCTAAACATAAAGAACCGGAACGCTGGCGTCAGGCGCCGTGTTAATCGTGAAATTTCTGGCTACGTGTGGATGAAAATAATGAAACAAACTGTTCCTGCCAAAAAAAAGAACCGGAACGCCGTTCTGGAACGTTCCGGTCCCAACCGATCCCTGTATATAACCCTTAGGCTACATTACAAGTGTAGGTACTGTGGGGTACCCCTTTAGATTCTTCTAGCACTAGCCTACTTCAGGAGGTCGTTGCCCCTGTAGGGACAATAGAGCATAGGCGTCATTTAATTCGTTTACTGAAGCTGCAGGAACAGGGTGCGCCAACTCTACATCTGGATATGGTCTATGCATTAAGACAGTGCCCTCCCTAGTGACAGGGCCTGCACCAAGGTCACCCCGGGGAAATCCAGGTCTTCACCACTACTCCTCAAGTGAAGGACATTAGGTCCTTGATATCGCACTATAATATAAGTCAGTAAGTAAATAATTGTCAAGAAAGTTTCTTATAATACGATTAAGGACCTATTATACTTTACTTAGATAACGATGTGAGCATACTTCAGTGAAATCCAGGTTAAGGTTTACCAGGGATCGGTTGGACCGGAACAGCGTTCGGGTTCCTTTTTGGTAGGAACATTTAATTATTTACATCCAGTAGACCTATGTAGCTAAAAATTTCTAAATTAGCATGGCGTCTCAAGCCGGCATTCCGGTTCCTTTTTGTTTAGCACGGGATTACTGGGGTTTAACAAATTACCGATCAGTGAATCAGAAAACTAAGACGGAGGAAACCTGGGATTTAAGAAGAAGCTTAAAAATTTGAGTGAAATTGAAGTTGGAGATAAATTTAGTTTCAGTCTGCCACTCACCCACCGCCAGCTGTCTCAGACACTGACAGGCAGCCTGAGATCAGGCTCCTCTACTTATCACCCCACAGACTTTTCACTACAAACGTCAGAATTTCTACCTTATCCTCCGTCAGTGTTTAATCTAGACGTCTCTAGTTCCCCCAGGATCGAGTTTTCCCCCAGAAAAATTAAAGAGATGAAATTTTTGCCCAAGAAAAATTCAAGACATGTAATTTTGTAGAATATTGTCTTGGAAAACTGTCGATACTATCCCCCCTCGAAAATTGTTCTTGGAAAAGTCTTTACTACCCCCCTCGAATATTGTTGGGAAAATTGTTGTTATTACGCTTTGAAATCCGAAAACTCTCGTTACTACCCCCCTCGAAAATTCCTGGAAACATGGATCCCCCCCAGAACCCTTTCCCCCGACAGCAAGGGGACTAGATTAAACACTGATCCTCGTTGCCAAGCTTTTTCGTATGACATAAACAAGCTTGCCTTCGGAGCTGTGCTGACCTCTGCTGCATTTTAGCCTATTCATGTGAGGGTTGGAGGCTTGCGGTAATATAAAGGCATTACATGGACTTCTGTATAATAGCTAGCTATTATTAAGACGTCTATGATAAAGGCACAGCACAGAGAAGAGTGGCGTCATTGGAACCTGCCGAAGGGCAGAGAACTTAAAGAAGGTAAAGTCCTCAGGACCAATTTAACATTGGCGGTTTCGTGATATCTGGCCTCTGGATCCCTAACGCTGGCATCTTGAGTTACAGTTGTGTTCATTTGCTACACTACAGCCTGCAAGGGGTACAGAGTATTTGTGTTCATATTACTACTAATTTACTAGAGTGCATTACTTGAAGATAGCTGCATATTTCTTGATGTCATAGATCCTTGTACAATTTAATATGCTAGATTATGTGGAATTGATGCTCTCGCGGCACACCGTGACACTGCGGTGTAATGATGGAAGAAAGGAGGGATCTTGGGAAGACATGGCTGATGCCTATAGATAAAGGGTTCTATGTACACATAAGTTATCCCTCCCATAAAAAAACAGATGCGTTGGAACACCTGACAAACTTATCGCACACCTTTCTATGCATTATTACATAGGCCTACTGTATATTTTTCATCAGTACACTAGCATCAGCTTGCTTGGTATTGGTTCAGTAAATGGAAGAGTCACTGATTCTTATGCATTAACCCTTTTGCTACTGCACCTGTAGTCTTGTACCACTGCAGAGTGTCAATGTGCACTACACACTATAACGGGATCCTCCTGGGCCTTCCTGACTTCCGTCTTCAACTTCAGCTCATTCAGAATGCAGCAGCCAGACTTCTGACGCTGGTCTAGAAGGCTATAACTGGCCCTGTTCTGGATTACATTGCCAAACTGTGCCTTCTAGTTCGCACTCAAACTGGTCAACGGGTGCTTTCGTCTCCCTCGCAAACTGACTTGATTGTACCCTGCTTTCAAACCACCACCTGTAGTCATCGGGACTTCTCAGTTGTGGCGCCGCAGATCTGGAATGCTCTTCTGCCCTCTGTTCATGACACTAATGCTGCACGTGACTATGGTTTTCTCTAGACTCTTAAAGACACTTTTTCAGCTGTTTGATGGCCACATGTTGATCGCTTCTCAGAGACTCGTAAGTGGCATTTTATAAACGTCTTCTTACATTACATCACACAATTCCATCCCCCAAATCAGTTTCATCATCATTGGTATTGTCCTGGAATATCAATTTCAACCTATGGTATTTGATGCTAAACACACGCTTTTGTTGACTGAATGTTTAAATCTACAAACACTATAATCATTTTAGTCTACAGTTGTATACAAATTCAGGCAAGACCTTTATTTAAAATGTAGCATAATATACTGAGAAACAGCCATGCATGGTAAGTAAGCCCTTTTGAGACCACGTTGCAAAAGGTTCAACATTGTCATTATTTATTACCTGCAGTAAAAATGATTCATCAAGAAAATAATTAAGTAATGTGCATAAACTGAATTCTTAAGAGTTTCGTAAAAACTCACAGATGGAATAACTGTGCAATGAATATAAGATTTATACAAAGCTCAGACTCCAAGCTTGCAAAATTTTTGTTGTTGTTGCAGAAAGCCTGGGATTTAGCGAAGGAGCAGACATAATAGCAGCGTTCAAACACATCAGTCTCACAGCTTTAACACCTTGCCAAAACATGAAATGACTATCAGGATCAAACTCAGAAATGGAGCTTCATACTGAATGAAAGGTGAAAAGTAAACATACAATAACCATCCATAAAGTATGTTCCAATTTTAACAATTTAGCTAGTTCTATAAAACCAAGTAAATTTTATATCAATTTTGTGTTTATTATAGTTTTGTAACCATCAAATGACTACAAATTAAATAGACATAATTTTCAAACTCTGATATCACAAAGAATTTTATACACAGTGCATTGTAAAACAGACTGAAAAAGAGCTCTGTAATGTTCAATTATACATTAATTCAATATCCATTACAAACTAATATTTTGTTTGATGTTTACAACTTTATTTTGAGGGCATCACCTATTACGTTAAAATTCACTTCTGTGAAACACTGTCTGGAGCACCAAGCGCTGCAAGCTGTTGACCGTCATTTAACATTGCCTGTTCCTGACGCTCAGTTGCCGCTTTGAACAGCTCTTCCTGTTTTCTAGACTGAATTTCCATAAACACAGCCATCATGCTGTGATTACCTCGTATCATTTTGTTGCAACAATTCTCCACACAGTCTGCCTGTAAAGACCAAAAACACAAGAAAGTAATCTCCAACACATACAGACCTTTGATCGCAATTAAAATGCATTTTACATGCCTTTATTGACTACTGTTACCTTAAGATGTGTTATCTTGTGGTCAAACAACATTTTGGCACTAAAGGTAGGGTTGGAATTGCTCAGAGTTTCGATACCTCTGGCTAGGGCAACTGTGGAGTTTGATAACATGTCACTGTCTCAGTCTGTGTCAAGCCTCAGCTAATTACCTCCCAGTTGAAATTCAGTGACATGAATTATCATGTCCATGTTGCACAGCTGTAATACCAAGTTCCAAGCAGCTGATGGGATTTTTCTGATATAGAAATGTTTCATTTGTTTTGTTTTGTGAAAGTATATAAAACTTATTTAAGATATATTGTAGTTTTCACAACTCTTCAATGTTGCACTGCCTGCATGCAAAAATTGGTGACAGGTCACGAAATGCCGGCATTTTAGTTATATATTCAACTCCTTAGGTCAAAAATCAAGTTACCTAGTCTTGATTGGAAAGTTTAGACCACGGGCATTAGTTTTCTCACCTTGAAACCTTTGCCAGCAGTCTCTATGCACAAATTTTGCTCTCAAATCAAGTTTCTACTAGAAATTTTCTAAAGAAAAGCTCTAAAATCAGGTCACTCTGAGCCTTGCTCAACATCTACATCAAAGAAACCACCCCAGTTTTCATCAAAAAGTTCATGCCAAGGTTTCAGTTCAATTGCTTTGCAACACCATTCATTTACACATAAATAACATACAAAAACCAAATTAAAAAAAAATGTGAAGATAAAATTCATTGGCATAACATAGTCCCAGACTTTGTGCAAGTACTCCCAGTCAGTAAACTTTTGGGTGTTTGCAGTGATGGGCAAAATACTTTTCACAAAATAAAATACTTTTCAAAAGTATTTTGAAAATACTTTTACAAAATACTTACAAAATAAAATAGTATTTTAAAAATACTTTTAAAAATAGTTTTTCACTTTTGCGAAATCAACATTTTCAATAGTGTGTACCATTACAATTACTCTGTAGTTTCAAATGACTTGAAGCATTGATTTATAACTGTAACTGCAATTAGTAACTTCTATTGTGCCGGCGCCTAATGCACAAGGAATAGACCGATGGCACACCAAAATCAAGCCGTTATCAGGTCAATATTCAGAAGATCAGTCCTTAACATTGAGACAGATAGGCAGCCTATGTTCGTTGATAAGCGATTTTAAAGAGATAATTTTTAATTAGATAACGAAATAAACACAAGCCACTGATCAGAGCGCAAATAAACAGGAAAGTTCCAAAATGTAGGTCTAGCAATGGAAAACGCTCGTTCATTGGCAAACAAGAGAACCCTGATATATATCACAACAAACACAAGTAGTTGATGTGGCCAGAAGAATTTTAAATTTTAGGCATTTTTCATTAAAGCAATAATTTGGGCAGAAGTTATGAGATATATTTCTGAAAAGTAGGCCTACTTTAGAAAAGTATGGAAAGAAAAAGTATTTTAGAATCATCCAAAATACTTTTTAAAACCAGTCAGAAAATAAAATAGTATTTTCTATTTTGAAAATAGAAAAGTATTTTCAAAATAGAATTGTGCCCATCACTGGGTGTTTGACAAGTAATCCACTACAATAATTTTGCATTGGCAATATGACGAAACAAACCTTTTACCTCATCAAGTGTCAAAGCATGAGAATTGAAGCTTGTTGTACACTTGTTAAAGCATGACAGTGTTATTTCATTATAGGTCATCAGAACATCTTTTAACTGTACAGAAAACACAAGATATTATCAGACACATTATTTTCTTTATACATGTACATGTTAATTATTAAAATATGACTGGACTGCAAAAGACTTAAAAACTGTATGATTTAGTTGCTGAGATTCACTCTAAAGATCTTGCAAAATTCTGTCAAACATAACCTTCTGTTGAGATTTAATTCATTTACTAATTTTAGCATTTCTATTTAATGATTTTACCATGTTTTCATACCAGAAGACTTAGGTAGTTTTTCATTTTGGCTCTTGGATGGTTCCCATGGGTATTGTAACAAGAGCTCTCTATACCAGCATCAATGCTATACAATACAATGCAGTTATATAGTTTTTGATAACGACTATAGTACTATTATATTATATTGTGCACAAGTATTGAAGCTTGGCTACTATTAAGAGCTGTAAGCAGACTGGAAGAGGTAAGTTTGCAGTTTAGAGTGACATAAAGTCTAGCTAAGAGAGTTTCAAACATGATGAGGTAGAGAGTTTTAGATGGAGGGACTGGCAACTGTGAAAGAATGCGGGCCCAAGACAAGACGTGTACCAGGAACAACATACTTTCCAGCAGATGCTGAACGAAGAGAGGAGCGGCCTTTAACATAGTTGCAGGGTGTGACCATGGTAGATAAGTAGGATGGCAGATGATCTGCACGTGCTCTGTACAGGAGGGTTGCCAACTTGAAGCATACGCCTTAATTTAATTTAATTGTATTGTATTGTATTTGAACACTTGTTATAGCGCCCCTACCAGATTTCCCATTCAGAGGCGCCCATATGCTCGCTGAATCGGAGTTTAATTTTAGGTGGATTCCCCGCAACCCTCCAGCTGCAAGGCACCGAACAACCCCTCAGTTGTATTGTGATATTTGTATTGTACTCCACGTTTATAATGCGACGAGCCACCCGCAGTAAAGATCCGAGAAATTAATCTCTGATTCCGACCCGACCGGGAAGCGAACCCGGGGCGCCGGCGTGACGAGATATCGGCCACTCAGGATCCTTTATGATCTAACTCTGGATATTTTAGAAAGTACTATTCGTGATATTGGCCGATAATCCATATTAGTTTTCGGGATTCGAACCCTTAGTAGAAAATTTTGTCGGAAATTCTGTCAATTTTACATTTTCACCACTTTCGGGGAATCGAGTTTCAGGGATTCGGGTAGACCCGAAGAGGCCTACAGTTCCCTACACATTCACAATATAATCATAAGCTCTTGAAGCAATGATTCCAAGGGCACGACGAGCAGTATGTGCAACTTACTCCCTTAATATTACTGCTATCAACTGGCGTCCCGGCGACTGGCATGATTTTAGTTCGTCTGGAACTCTGGAACAAAGAATTACGAGGTTAAAATGCAAAATTACTCTATTCACTCAATCATTTTGCAACTGCGTTACATTAATTTTGGGCGATAAAGTAGAATCCAGCGCAACATGTGCAACAAAGATTCCGAAATATCAAGATTAGTCACTGTTGGAGGGAGCCGGTCACGTAACTAACGTGTTTGGATGGAATCAGGTCAGATCAATACGTTTCTTGGGCAAGAACTTACATTTTCATGTTGAAATGATTAAAAAACCGGTAACGTGTTTGGTTGCTAAATTATTTGATATTGTCACTTTAACATGGAAGCTGGATTGATTAAAAAAGTTTCCCTAAATGGAAGTGGGATTTGAAAACATTCCTGTGTTCAAAATTGAAGTTGATTGATAAATAATTTTTTCCGTGAATAGAAGCTGGATGGATCTTTCAATAGAAGCTGGATCCATGAACATATCTTTGCTTAAATAAAAGTTCCATTGATGAAAAATAGGCTCGTCAAATAGAAGTTGGATTTAAAAGTAATTTTTTCCAGGTTTCAGATATTTCATCATTTTCGGTTTAGTTAGGGATAGGCCTACCAGACGCTATATAGGCCTAATTTGTTCCAGACATAGGCCCTAGACCTAGCCTACTTTTGACCATTTTCCACTTTTGACCATTTTCCACACAGATGAGTCCTTGTTTGAATCATTTGTTAAAGTATCACAGTAACCTTCCCAGTAATCATTATTGTTGAGCTTGTTTCATGACTATATGCGCCTTAAAGCCTACCCTTCCATTTATCGGTGTTTTTATTGACCGTTTAGATTTTGTTTTAGGCTTAAGCAATATACTTCTCTGCTGCCTTTCTATAGTTATCGTCTGTTCGCTACAATCTCTGTTCCAGTAAGGAACTGGGTTTGTTCTGAAGCTGCAGCGAGTTTTAGGGATGCTAGAGTCCGCAGCTGCTTGGATTGAGGCATTGAGGAATTGAGCTAAATAATTAAATTCGCATAATACTTGTTCAGAGCACGCACACAGTTCTGCTTGTATTCTGATTGTTTGGTTTTTGTGGGTTAATTCCACAGATTATTTTCGTACCTGTTAAGAATCATCGCATGCCACGCAGCTACAATTATTGTATAAAGACAGTTATAAATCGAAATAACAGAGAAATTCTTCGGTGCATTATTTATAAACGTGTGTGGTGTTGGTTGCTGTTTAACGACACTGTGTCATAACAAAGATGATTAGTGTCGCCCTCCTCCTTTCTCCAGGCTTGGGGCTGGCACTACCACAGGTAGGGTAGTGGCGGAGTTTGTGTGCGGTGTTTGTTGCTTGGCAGCTTGAGTTATATATATATATAGCCTAGCTAGACCTATAGCTAGCCTACTGTCACAGTTGACGCAATAAGCTGTGTTAGATGAGCTAGTTCGAAGATTTTCCTGAATATATTCCCAGTAATAATTGCAGTTGTTCTACCACAGATTATAGTCTGTTCGTCTTCCGAACCACTAAAAACCGTTGTGACTTAAGTAAACATGTTATGATACATAATAATTGTTAACTGGACGATCGCGCTTTAACAGCTGATCTGGGTGTTTATGCTATTGGAATAATGTTCAACTGTTATTCGATAGATGACGCTAGGCTAATTCAATCTCGGATTTAACGAGACCTGCCAGACAATCCCTTTTAATCAAGCGCTCTTTCTTTCGATCAATGGCAAGCATTCAGGCATCCAGTCAGAAGTCAGAATAGTAGTTGTAAACGTCGACATTATGACGCCATAATGCTTGGAGTCAACAACGGCTTCGTAGAAGCGACGTAGACGTTCCACTTCAGTTTCTTAGCAATAAAACTGCGTTGCTTAGAACCGGTTGAGACTAATGAGACAGCAAGAAATGCGAGTAGTCTATAGACCCTATAGTCCACTAGTCCTGCAGATAGACCACGTCCAGTGGCGTAAATCACCTGGGTGACTGTCCCCCAAAGTTTTGACTGGGACCCTTCTGCGAAAACCCCAAGACATGCAAAAATCTGGTCCTCGAAAAATTTCTGTCCCCTCCAAAGTTATGTACAGATTTTCGCCTCTGGCCACGTCCTATGTGAGCGTGGATTTTAACTAGTCTTATTATCCTATTTGTTGCCCACTCAGCAAGCTTATTCGGCTTATCAACGTTCCGCCAAGTAGCTCAGCCGTCTTAGAGAATCCTATAGGTCATAATTAATGGACGACCCCAAAGAGACAACTAGTTATTCGAAATAACACAAATTCTTCAGTGCATTATTTATTAACGTGTGCGGTGTTTGTTGCTTGGGTGATATAGTAGACCTATATAGCTAGGCCTACTTAGGACTGTCACAGTTGACGCAATAAAGGCTAGCTGTGTTAGATGAGCTAGTTCGAATATTTGGCTGAATATTCCCGGTAATTGCAGTTGTTTTAACACAGATTATAGGTCTTCTGACCCACTAAAAACCGACGTTAAGCTATGTTATGATACATAATTATTGTTAACGGGACGATCGCACTTTAACAGCTGATCAGGGTGTTTATGCTATTGGAATAATTCTCATTTGTCATTCGACAGATGACGCTAGGCTAATTCAATCTCGGATTTAACGAGACCTGCCAGACAATCCCTTTTAATCAAGCGCTCTTTCTTTCGATCAATGGCAAGCATTCAGGCATCCAGTCAGAAGTCAGAATAGTAGTTGTAAACGTCGACATATGACGCCATAATGCTTGGAGTCAACAACGGCTTCGTAGAAGCGACGTAGACGCTCCACTTCAGTTTCTTAGCAATAAAACTGCGTTGCTTAGAACCGGTTAATGAGACCGCAAGAAATGCGAGTAGCCTATTATAATCCACTAGTCCTGCAGATAGGCCACGTCCAGTGGCGTAAATCAGAGGGGGACTGTCCCCCACAGTTTTGACTGGGACCCTTCTGCCCCCCCCAAACATGGAAAAATCTGGCCCTCGAAAAATTTCTGTCCCCTCTAAAGTATGTACAGATTTTCGCCTCTGGCCACGTCCTATGTGAGCGTGGATTTTAACTAGTCTTATTATCCTAGTTGTTGCCCACTCAGCAAGCTTATTCGGCTTATCAACGTTCCGCCAAGTGGCTCAGCCTCTTAGAGAATCCTATAGGTCATCCAAATGATACCATTCCAAAAGCCAGAGCACACATCACAGGCCATCCGTCATCGTAGCTGAACTATGGACTTTTAAGCGGGGCAATAATCCTATGTGATCAACTGCTTATATTTCGACAGACATGAAATTTACGGGCAGTTGTTGTTGCAGCATTCGCGAAATAGCCGAGTCCTCTAGGTTGGAGAGCTCCGACTGGCATGATGGCCTGAATTTTAACGGATTTCGACTACTGAGACCAGCGGCCTATAGTAGGGGTTCGTGCGCCTGGAATAAGTAGGCCTAAGTAGGGGTTCGTGCGCCTGGGATAAGTAAGTAGGGGTTCGTGCGCCTGGGATAAGTAAGTAGGGGTTCGTGCGCCCGGGACAAGAGTCCAGAAAATTTAATTCAAGAGTCCAGACAATTTTCTTCATCACTTCCGCCAAAATTTCTGATGACCTTTTTTTGCTTTTCTCTCTTTTTTTCTCGTATATATGATTATATATGATAGTTTAGTTAGTAACTATTCTTGCCTGATTTCTTTCGCACAAAAATGCGGCTACACTGACTGGTGGGACAAAGTCTCCTAGTGTAATTCCAATGTTATTGGAAACTAACATGAAATTAGAGTATTACCTACGACAAATCACCAAAACTACTGGGACATACCCTAAAACTACTGGGGCAAATCCTAAAACTACTGGGACATTTGTCCCAGTAGTTAAACAGTTAAAATATGCACTGGACTGGCATGATGGCCTGAAAGCTGTTTCCGCAGCCCTCTCTGTCTTCTGTACGTATTGGCGTTCAATCAATCTCTGCATGCTAAAATATTGATTGGCCACCAACAGAAAACAGAGGCATCAGCGCTCCTGATATCGGCGATTTAGGATGTTATATATCCAGTGCAATCAGGCCGGGCATTGAAATCGAATCGGACTGGCAATTCTAAGGAGGGGCGAAGTAATAGCTGGGTCCGCGGTAACGAGAAAACAATTAGAAAGCCAGGCCACTGAGTTTAGATGGAATGCGCATTAGACTAGAATGGGTTGGGGGTAGATTAAGTGAATGTGCTGGCTCCACTTCTGCCAGGACGGCATTTGTCACGTGATTTGTGGTTGGCAGCAGCGCAAGAGGAAAGACCAAGAGGTGCACGTGAACGAAATGCACGAGGAAAGAATTTAGTGCACTGGACCGCACAAGGCTAAGACAGAGTGAGGGAGTTCCCCTTGCGCCTTCGCATTCAACTGACACCCTGATTGATTGAGTTGTCCATACGGCCATTGGCCTATTCAGACATGTTTAAGGTGGCAAGACCGTGCGTAATTTCTTAGAATTTTTGTGTTAACCTATGTCGTGACTCGTTTCATGACTGACAACCATTTGCCTGTTTTCTGCCGTCGTTGAAAATCGCGTCCGACTTCTGTCTTCGGCTACATGGCGCTGTTCAGCGGTAGAAATGTAGGGAGACACAGTCACGGTCGAGTGATTACAGTCAGAGTCGAGTGATTACAGTCATAGGTCTACGCGCCAATTGTCCACTGCTGGACAATAATCGAATGATCAACTGCTTAGCTCTTTCGACAGACATGCAAATTTATGGGCAGTTCTGCCCAGCGCCCCAGCCCCATTTCATGATTCCCGTAGGGCCGTAGGAAAGGTGCAGGCTGTACAACTCGTTAAAGGGCAAAGGTTGAAAATTATTGTATAGGCCCAGGGAGGCTAAGTCACGTGGTTGACGAATGGGCATTTTGTGAAATGCATACAGTTGGTCAGTTTAAACGATGACAACGTAAGGCACAGACCACAGAGCTCAGCTAAACCAGGATGCCATTTGTCGTCCTTTCGTACTTACATACCTCTTCCCCCACCATAAACAGCCCCATGGATCTCCAGCGTTTAGCGCTATATCTGAACCAATCTATTCTGTGTCTGTACCGTACGCACTTTTGGCGTTGTCGTATCAAACATCGGACGTCGATTCTGACCCGATCCGGTGCGATATATTCGTCAGCACTGAATCGGCCGCGAATATGGCACGCATCGTGCGATCAGCACCAGAACTAAGATCTTCATCTTCTCTAGATCCATCGAAGACAACACCATTAATTTCTACCTCTTCCTTCTTCTTTCGGAGACCCTACTGCTGCTGCCGCCGCTGCTACAGATGCCGTCGCCGCCGCTGCTGCTGCCGCTGTCGCTGCTGCTGTCCCCGCCGCTCACCCGCTGATTGGAAGGCGCCATTAGCATTTGTTCCTTCGCGCCCCATGTTTCGCGCACAGTAACAGTGCTTGGCGCGCATAGCGACGGCTGCTGACGAAGGCGGCAGCGCTGGCACTTGAACGGTCGCGCTTGTTTAATAATAGCCGCGGAGCCGTAGATACACCTTGTAGGAAGGAAAAGGAAGTGTAGGAGGAGAAGGTGGTGTGCGGGTGCATGCCGCTGGTAGCCTTTGGTTCACCGCCCGTCTGTTGGTATCTTGTGGCCTCCGCTGCGCCTGGTCAGACGGACGACGACGACGACGACGGAGCCAAGTGTCATTAATAGCCAGAAACTGTTATTTCTTGCGATTGGCGCCGCGCTCCAGCGAGCCTCTCACTAGGGGTCTCCCTTGTTGTTTTGTGGAGGTGGTTAGGGGTCTATTGGGTAGGCGCAAAGGCGGCGGAAAATCAGAGAGAGAGAGAGAGAGAGAGAGAGAGAGAGAGAGAGAGAGAGAATTATTTATAGGCCTACCAGTAGCCGTATCACGGACTGCAGTAAAAGAAGATAACGTCGTCGTCGACGTAGTGCACTTTGAGCCTCTAATTCTATGAATAAACATAGATGCAAATCGTGCCCTGCTGCTGCCTCAGTTGCTGCTGCTGTGTTGGAATGACGGACAGTTAGCGGAGTTTCGCCTGCAGCAGCTACAGCTGACCCAGTCCCTCCTTCGTACCATAGTAGTACCCTTCGCTCGACGACTCTAAGCTCTCTCTGTGCTTCCGTTTCTTATTTAAACCGAACGACAGCGACGCGGCGGAAGACTTCCTCTGCGCAGACTCAGTCAGGCAGGCAGTCGGGCGGGCAGTCGGGGTCGGTTGCTGTTCGGTGGATACCCAAGGGACAAGTGACGGGTGTCAACTAAAAGCGGATACTTGTTCGTGTCCAGATTGCGGATTCATTGCTCTGTCGGTCGTACTGTGTTCGATTTTAGCGTACGAGTCACCTGCCGTCCCGCTGCGTCTCTGAGGTGTTGAATTGCTTGTACCGATCGTCGTCAGAATGAGCGAAATCTTTGGAAAGATCTTCGGAAAGGACAAGCACCACCAGCATGGAAGCTCTGGAAAGGACAAGGACAAGTCGAACCAGTCCAGCGGGGATAAAGGAGGAGCGGCTGGAACGAACTCGTCGTCACTTAGTGCAAAGAGCGCCGATTTCTGTGAGTATCAATCAGTCCAGGTGTTTTGTAATTAATCTGTCACAACAAAGTTAGTGGAGGCAGGGTTGAACAGAATTCCTCCAAAGGGTCAAATGAGTTGATTGCAGTGTGACCACTCCTTGAGATTTTCCCAAGATCTTCGGATTTTGGGGTCGACTTAGGATCTGGGGATTTTTAATAGCAATCTTGGGATTTTTTCTAAGTTCTACAGACTAGTTTTTACCGTACTTTTCAGCAGATTAGAAGAACTCACTCAGTGTTTTGAAAGAGGTTTTTTTTATTATTATTGTTGTTACTTGTAAACATTGTAATTTGTTAGTGAAGTGTTATGCTCTGGTTTTCTTTGCCAGTTCTTAGCTCCGCATTTTTTTGAATAATTGTAATTGTTGAAACGCATTTCATATTTCATCACAACTTTTTCCTTTTCAGTAACTTGGGATTTTTTGTCCACTGTTGGCCAATCTTGGGATTTTTCTGGCAAGATCTTGGGATTTCAGAAAATAGAGAGTGGTTGAACTGGTTGATTGGAGTCAAGAGGAGTTTTTGTATTTTGAAGTGGCATCTTGTAAATTTGCAATCGCAGTTGCATCTCACTTTATTTATCACTGCCATGGAGTTTGGCTGGGAGTGCCTCTGAGTAGGTTATCTTTGAGGGGCATTATATAAGTCCTCTGAATGAATGAATGAATGAGTATATTGTTTAACTGATGACTATTGGTTTGTTAATTCGTGCTTTTAATTGTATTATTGTGAGCAAATTAATGCGATTGTCATGGATGATGACACTTAATATTTTAATTTTAGTTCATATGCATTGAGTTGGTGCTCACCTTTGCAAGACCTGACAGAGGTCACACACAGGAGTTTCAAAGTTTACCCCAATTTCTTGATGCCACCTCTCTATGACCTTATGGACATGGTGCTTATACATAAACTCTTGAAGGTCAAATTCTTGCTGTGCAAATTCAGTAATGAATTATGTATGGATTATTGTAGTTATTATTGAGTGTGCAATATTATTATAGATATAAACATTTATATCACATTAATTATTGAAATTCTACACAGAAATATGGGCAGCTGGAAAAAGTAGTACGGTACAAAGTATTGGAAAATCTTGTTGCTCAAAGATATGTGAAGTCCAGCAAGCACTCCTCACATCTCGGTTGTAAATACTAGATAAATTGTCATAGATAAATCTCGGCTTGATTTTCTCAGAGCTCTGTGATTTTGTCATTTGTCATCAGAAACAATGTTATCATCAACATCGTCATGATCCTCATCATCATGCACTGCTTCATCATCAAAATCATCACCATGACTATCTTCTGTGAATTCCTGAGATCACTCACTGATGATGTATGTGGTGATCATGCAATTCAAACGCATAATCTCGGCTCTCTTCAGTTTCCTCTCATATCCACTGCTTTACTCATTCTTATTCTCAGTTGCGTCTCAATGCTTGTATTTCGTTTTAATTATTATCATCAGTTCCTGATGCCAGGTGGCGATGGGTACGAATAAATGATCTCCATTGTCCGTGGTCATTTGTCATATCCATTGCTCCACTCAGTGTTAGTCCAAGTGATGTAATGTCTTCATTTATATTTATCTATCCAGCATAGTCTTCGTCTGTCTTTTTTTCTGTTGTCTTCAAGTCTTGCATGTAGTGCATTGTGTGGAATTTCAACCAACTGTCATTCTCTATGACCAAACCATCAGAGTCTTAATCTACAGTTCTTTGGCATATATGATATATATATGTATATTATGTATATAATATTTATATATAATAAACAAACATATATATCATAGATTGTCAAACTAATATGCAATGTGACTCAATTGTGACAAACTATGATGGAAAATAATTGATAAGTTTGTTATGAACATGTTTATGAAATTGAGCCAGACGTATTTGTGCTTCTTCACTATTGTCATTTCAATCATTTCTGAAAATGAATTGTCCGGTTTTCTGCATCGCAAACCACGTATCGGACAGAATCCCTGCAGCTGACACAAATATTTGTGATGGCTCTGTTCAGCAAACATATTCAAACTGTCTTAAAAGCACTTGTTGGATCAGATAGATAGATCATGTACGTGCAGCACGTCTCTAAGGTACTTAAAATGCATGCATGCATGCACGCATACATACATAGTTACATACATACATACATACGTACGTACGTACATACATACATGCATACTTAAATATGTACAAACATTTCATAAATACATAAATACATACAAACATACATATACGCATGCAAATATGCATACATACATATGTCATATGTGCATGCATGAACACATACATAAATACATATAAACATACTTACATACATGCAAACATACATACATACATAAATATACACAAACATAATTATATACGACGATTATACGTACACACATACATGCACACATATATAAATACATACATACATACATATGTACATGCGTACATACAATTGATGTGAGATTAAGATACAATATTTTACTGTAGATTTTCGTTGCAGTGTGTGCATGGGGTCTTGGTGTTGAGTTGAGGGTGAAGCAGAAGGGAACATTCAGTGAGCACTGATGGGCATCTGCCAGTCAAATGGTGTTGCTGCTCATGTGGGAAAATGTACCACTGATGAGTTTCAATTTCTCTAAGTGGCAGAGGTCCTGCATTGGGTGATTTTTATGAGACAGGTTTCCAGTTCCTCTGTTTCTAATCTCATTTTGATCTCCATGATATACTGGAAATGGGTTTGGATGATTGTCCAATTAAGTGGTTTATGATGTAAAATTCCACCAAACTTTCCCCATTCTGGTTGTTCTGAAACATAACTGTGCTTGGAGTTGGTAATTTTTTTAAATGCCATATCTGCGCTTATTGAGTCGCCTCTAGAATGCTTACAGGTACATCTGGTACAGTCTCTGTTGAAGCTTTATGAGTGAACGGTGAACATATAGGTTGCCAAAGAATTTAGTTGTTAAGTTAAAGTGATTGAAACAGGGAATCTAATTACATTCTGCAATGAGGAATCCTTCTCATGCATGCAGTACTTTTAAGAGCATTTTGAAGACACTATAAGAAGTATAGATACATCCCGGCTGCAACTATTGAAGTGACTTGAGGTGAAAGCTTTACATTACATTGCACAAATGAAGGTATATATGTAATGTAATGTAGCAGGACACTTGTGTCTTAAGAGCCTCCCAGAGGCAGTTTTTGGTTAATCTATACTCTGGAGCACAAAGTATCCGCTGCCTCTTAATAAACAGTGAGTTCCTGTGTCCCTAAAAGGATGCATATTGACTTTACCACAATATTAGGATTGAGTTTGATGTTTGTTTACTCTGTCTAGTGGTGTCAAAAGTTTGGTGAAATACGGCCTGGGTACCCAAGGCCATTCTGAACCTACCAGCTTCCTGTCATTCTATAATTGGACAGTAATTATCCAACCACACCTCATTGAATAGGTCTAATTCAAATTAAGTATTCACCTTGCACAGGATGACCTGATATTTCTGAGCCCACTGTTTGTAATGACTCTTAGAGACTAAAGAAACTTTCTATTCTACTTGCCTCACTAATTTATAACTTTCCACTTGAACCTATCTATACCTCCCAACCATTCCCTTCATAGGCCACAGACAACTAGTCATAGTATTAAGCTCTGAGTGGGTTAATAATACTGCAATCTGCCTAAAACAATCATTATGATTCTTGAGTAGGATTTTGGGTAACATGAGTTATGTCCTTGGAGCTACCTTGGGTTAGTGGGCGGTCCACCAGATGCCCATTAACAGGCCCACTTCTGTTCTCTGCTCAAACTTTAGAGATAAAAAGTTGTTGGCCTGAGTTCTGAACTGAAGTCCAAGACTTGTCAAGTTCTTTAGTTTCGACAGTTGCGGAGGTGTGTTGATTTTATGGTTCCAGACGGACTGTTGACAGGTTTATTGGAGAGAAAAAGTATAAACAGCCCGTAGAATATGCCAAATATTTTGAAGTCTGCATTCTGCTGTTCAGATTTTTTCTTCAGATACTTTTCTGCATGCATAAGTCTGCTTGCACACACTTTCTCATGTGCTCTAAGGTTGTGCTTTAACATGCCAGTGCTTTTGATGCCAGCTGGTCAAAGAAAGGAAACTGTTAGTTCCCTAACCAGTCTTAATGGACTCTATCTAGTATTAGTAATAGTTAATTGGTTGCTATTGTACTGTGATTAGGATTACAAATCTATCTATTTATCTATCTATGAAATTTATATAGCACCCTTTCAAGATAACTACTCAGAGGCACTCCTCACCCAGTCCTGGTAACCCAGGCCTGGTCAAAAAGGAAAGTCTTAAGTAGTATATTTGCTGTATTTGGATTAGATAAGCTTGCCAGCCATAGCAGTGGGGGGGGGGTGGGGGGGCATGGCTTCTATAATTGTGTTGATTTGTGCAAAACAGAGCAGATCTGTGATCCATTCATGAATACTCAGTCAGACTTAAGAAATCCTCAACGTCCTCTCATCTTTTCATTGATATCGGATGTTGCTATAGCTTGCATATTCAATTGGCCCAGCGACCTATTCAGGAAATTCCTGGCAAGCCGTGGATGGAGTTCGGTGGCCGTGCTTCAGGGCATTTGCTAAATGAACAGATGTTAAATATTTACCAGCTGTACTTCATCGTAGTCTGGCCTGGAAGCCAAACAGGTGGAGATGGTGAGGAAGTGATGGTGGGTGGCACATGGAACCCCCTCAGGCGATCATCCACTGGAATATAGGCTGGGGGTGGGTGGGGTGGACGTTTATGAATTATTATTATCTCTGTCACTGCCATGCATGGTTTAGCTACAGCCTGAGTTGGGAGGTGAGAACGAAGACCCACATGAACCTCATAAGATTTCATATTAGTTCTTACTTTTCAGGGAATTGGGGAAAGAAATGCAGCCTGCCCTGCTGCTGTATTCAAACACTGAAGGTATGGTGGGTCCACAAGAAGTATAACAATAATTGGACAAGAAGTATAACAGTAATTGGACGTAAGATAGCAATGATAGGGATACTGTTAATAGTACAGGATATAATGATAGCTTGACTTTTAAAATGAAATATTACCAATTGTTACAAAATGTTATAATTACTACTCAGTGTGGTATTCTTCAGTATTGACGGATCTTAGGTTAAACCTGTCAGATATAGTTTTTAAAGACATTTATGTGCATCGAAAGGTTGTGAACTGAATCAGATCAGTTATTCATTATGTAATATTAAAATGGAATTTTTCAATATGTGCACTTGATGCATTTGTCAAAGGCAAGTAGGGACTACTTAGTAGATAATTAGATATCTCGTAGTTTGTGGCTTGATGAATATTTGGTTGCACATGTTGAAATCATCTTGACTTGTGTCCAGACTTAGATTATTATTGTTATTTTTAGATATTATTATTGTCATTGTTGATGTCATTATGGTGTTAATATTAAAAACATTATTATGTAATATTAAGGCTGGCATTCTTATTATTGGTATTATTGGTGCTTATTCATGGGTAGTATTAACATTGTTGGTGTTATAGTCTACCATTGGTATTCTCTGTTTTATGTTCAGGATTACTTGAGTTCGTTTTGTTGAAATGTTTCTCACTATAGACATTGCGCCAATTTTGTGTTTATACCAATAGGAAGTACCTTCAAATGTAAACAATTAGAAACTAGAAACCAGGGCCTAACCTCGTTTAAGCTTCTGCTTTTGTGGGGCTCCGTTTGTACTCTAATGATGCATTTGTTTAATAATGTTATGTGTGTTTAAGTACAATGAACAATTTACTACTAGGATAAATCATTTATCTGCCTTCTGTGTATAGTTTTAATACCACAGAGATTTCAGGGCAGTGGAAAGGAATCGGTTTTGTTCAATTGTGTTCAACTGCCGGTATTGTGATACTGTATCAATCAACTTCCAATTGAGCAGGGTGGGTTAATGCCGGCAACAACCTATTGTTGCCGGGACAGTGGCAATAACCGGTTATTGCCGGTTATTGCCAGTTGTTGCCGGCCGGTTATTGCCAGTTGTTGCCCATTACCTCCAAAGTAAAGACAAGGCAAATGAAAATCATATTTCACTGCAAAGACTGCATAGTTATAATAAATGTTTCTTGTGGGAAATTAAAACTACTGTAGTAAATCTATATTTTTACCCCTTAGTATGAATGTAGTTAAAGTCAACTATATGAGTTTAGGATAAAAAATTCTGACCTACAGTTCAACTACTCCAAAATAAACTGCCATTTGCACTGCAGTAGTAATATTCAGGTCAACAGGGTCATTGCCTTTTCTATATACTTACCTGGTAGTATACAATTTATTAGTAGTGTATTGAGGCCAATGGTTTGGCAAAATTTCTAACTCATAATTACACAATTCGATATTGACTGTTACAGTACTTAATATGTAAAACTTGTAAATTTATGTCTTTTATTAGGAAGAAATTATATGGTTATTTAAATCAGGTGATTTTTATTTGGAAAAACTTGATTGATTTAAAGCATGATATATTTAAATCAATCAACACTGTAAGTAGCAAGCCAGAAGAAATAAAATATGAAGCTAATGTGAAGATTCCATATTTTATTACCACAATAATTAATAGTTTCCATTTTTGACAAAAGGTTTTTGCCATTTTTGCCAAGAGGTTGTTGCCATTATTGCCAAGAGGTTGTTGCCGGGACGTTATAGCCATGGCAATAACCGGTTATAACCGGCGGTGGCAACAACTTGCCAACCCTGCAATTGAGGTTACACTATCCCAGATTGAGGTTAAGCCACTATTGGGAAATGTGCACCATTGGAGATTATATAAAGCTGCCTGCTTTGTTGCAGTAGCTGAGGCAAGTGTTAAAACACAGAGCCACAGTTCTGCTGTTAACTGGTAACTCCTAAGTGTCCTTGGCGAGATGCTATAGTTCAAAGCACCCGTGTGGATGGATTCAATTTGTGTTCATTAGAAATCATTTCTCACCAGTCAGGTGCTGGTAAGTATTGTCATAGACCCATTAGGGAACAAGCGATCCACTTATCTAGGACATATATCTGTTGCTGCAACTGTTACTGATTCTGCTGCTGGTACTGCTGCTGGCAACTGTTCACACCTGTTGGTGCAGTGTAATGGCTTTGAAAGATAATTATTGTTCTAAATGCCGTCATATGATTGTATCAATACACCAAAATGCGGTTAGTAATTGGTTTGTTAGAAGATATTCTCACTTACTTAGTTACTGACTTATATTTTTTTTCCAAGTGGAATGCTGATCAGTGTTTGTGCTCAACTGACAATCCAAAAAGGTTGCATTTTAAAATCTGACAGAAGAGAACCGTGTTTCAATTTTTTCAAAATTTCTGCTGAAGAATACCATGGGTTTGCACCCTATGGGAGGATAAAATAGCTGAAACGAAATTGGCAGCTGACCTTCATAGGCTACGAGAATAGACCGCTGGAGGATATGAGCCACTATTGATATTGTGCACCCTTGAAATTTGCTTTTAAGTTAAGTGCAAGAAAGCACCAGAACCTTTGGCTGTAATGTGTGAACTTCCTAGCCCTTCCCTAACTGTTGTTAGGGAAGGGCTAAAAATCATTTGTTTGCACTTCTGAAAACGTGGTTGCACTCCAGACCGAGACTGAAAAAACAAAGATCACAAGATCCTGTGCCAAGAGCGACTTTAATTTAAGAGAAGAGATATGCTATGTTATCTTTCTCAAAGCCTGCGAATGATTT
This sequence comes from Aporrectodea caliginosa, assembly GCA_020284085.1. Lineage (NCBI taxonomy): Eukaryota > Metazoa > Annelida > Clitellata > Crassiclitellata > Lumbricidae > Aporrectodea > Aporrectodea caliginosa. The sequence goes on from JACEVL010000372.1 coordinate 701,546, forward strand.
CTTCAAGCTTTTATAAAAATAATAACATGTAGAAGCAAGTAGCATGAACAAATGAAAACTCGTTAGTTATCAATACGTCTTCTAAGTGTTAGAATATGGATGTTTTCTAAATGCAAAATTGTGTTAATCATGTCTTTGATATTCAAACACCCAATGAACGCGTCCTATTTTTAAAACTACACCGATCAACTCGGCCTATTTTTATCTACTTTAACTTGCGGGAATCTTGAGCCACAGGCTAAAAAGTCAAATCTTGCGACGACTAATTCGATCACTTACAATCATTCAATCGTCCTGAAACTTGGCAGATAGACTCGCCCTCGCAGACACTTCATTCTATCAAAATTTCAGCTCCCCCAAAAAGGCTAGCTTATAGAATCGGGGACTCAACTTTTCGAATCGGGAATCCCTTTTCCGATACGCAGCGTTGCCATTGGCCAGCGTTGCCATTGGCTTTTATTAAACGGACGCTATGTTGTAAAATGAACGCGGACTATATATTTGTAGAGGTAACTGCTTCATAAGACGCATTATAGGATACTAGATGGATATAGTAAAAAACTTTGTTTTTACGGGCTGTATTTTATTAAGACTAGACTGTCTATTAGATATTGAAGTGTTCTAATCGTTATTTTTTATGACCAGGCTTGAAGTAATGTTGGTTCAGAGAGAATTGATATATTATCAGATATTTCTGATCATGCCCTAGGCATGACCTGTGGGTCAGAAACGGGTCACCGACTCTTCAGCCGGTCAAAGGGGAGGACCATTGGGGAGGGACAAGGTGCAGTCATAAAGCTCAGGGTTTCAAAAGGGCAGAGAATTTACTGGGACTGGGAAGACAGAGAGATGACCCAGGTGTGCCTGGAAATCGGCCGGCCGTTAAACAGCGCCTGTGCCTGGAATGGCTTTGGAATGGGCAAGTGGAGGAGGAGGAGGGAGGCTTGGCAGATGGAAAGAAGTCTTGTGGGTTGATGTCTTATAATCAACTCAGGTCACTGAATGGCTGCCATTGTTGAACATGCTTTGATCCAGTTTCTTCTTGGCTGACTAACAAATTGATTTACTCTTGAATTGAAGTCAGTGAAATGATAGAACCAGGTGCGAGGCTCTTGGCGTTACTTGATGAATTCATGGATTACCAACTTGAAATAGCAGCACTTGAGCTGGAGTGTCTTGTATGCTGTGAAGTGTGGCTCGGCTCGAGTGCTGCTTATCGGAGAGCTTCCATTTGCCAACAGAATTGCTGATATGAGATGCACGGTTTTCCTTGTATTGAGTTAAAATTTTATGTCTATTGAGCCACATTATCAATTTACTAAAGCAGAACTTGGTCTTTTGTGTAGTTCCAGACCTTCAAGTGATGTGGTATATTTGATCGGTTTGAGCACTTACTTTTTATCATAGAGTGCATAGGTTTGAACCTTCTCTGAGATGGTTGTTGTGTTTGGACATTGAGCAAGTCCTTAAAGCGCAGTTGCTCAGCAACATAGTAATCATAATAGGAAATTTATATAGTGCCACTTAAAGAGAAACTCATAAGAGACGCTCCTGAGCTGACAACACTAAAGCAAGATCAGTTCTTTAGTAGCATGATGCTATGTTATATCGGGTGCTTGGTTATAGATAAAAACCATGGGCATAGCCAGAAAAAAATTTTGGAGGGGTTTTAAGATTTCGGGGGTTTTCCATTGAAAATCGTCGCAGAAGTCCAGTTTTTTTGTATTTTGCATGTAAAAGCATATACAAAATTTTTCGGAAACTTATTTGGGGTTCCACCCCTAAATGCGCACATGTAAAAAACTAGATGTTATCTAAATTAAAATAAATTTCTATTAACTGTACTAAAACACTTGGATCGAACTTGATGTTGTGCTAAATATTACAGAACTGAACTTACTGAAGGTTATCGACAGTGATGTATGTCTGTACACCAAAGTGCGATTAGCAATTGGTTAATGACGAATATACTAACTTACGTACGTAGAGTGCATCAATATATCCAGATGCATGATGGTAGGCAAGGTCAAAGCATATTTTCTACCTTGAAAGAACATGGGCTATGAAAGAAATCACTTGTTGCAGCTGTTACAATAGTTGATTCTTTCACAAGCAGTGGAGGGGCAAAGGCGTTGTCGGTCGTGTGACCAGACTTAATCCATGATTTGATATCAAGTGGTCATGTCCGAAATCATCCAAATGTAGACTAGCTTCTACCACAATTATAGATTGACATGGCAGAGAACACACTCATACCTGTAGAGCAACAGAGTCAGCATGAGAGAACAGATGAACTTTCATATCTTGTGCGTCAGTGGCAAACAGTTAAAGGCTGTTCACCCAATCTGTATCTTTGTTAGGTTTGACCAGTACTTCAGCTTTCACCTGGCTGTAAAGACTGCTCTCAGTGTTTGGTTGAAGAGACGATTTCGACTCATTGCAATGAGAGACAGCTTGCAGTGTCTGGACGCAAGACCTCCCAACGCCTTCATGCAACCAACAATGGGAAATTATAGCAGATGTGGCAACTATGGATCAAGGATCCACCCATGAAGATACACCAGCTGTTTGGAAGCTTCAAAGTTAACAACTTTGCAAAACTGTATCATGCAGGAGTAACACGAGGTCATGGCAGAGAGAGATGGAAGGCTGGTCAGCCCTCTTCCCCTTTTGTTTGAGTGAAAGGTTGCTGCTGTTCACCACTTGTTCTGATTGGAGGCTTATGAATGAACTCAAATCAGACAAAGCTAACAATCAAATTGTAGGGTATGCAGATGTTTGCTGTTGCTTTTCAGAGAGTGTCATATCATCATTGACTCACCAATTTCCCAGTTTTCGCCTAATCACACAATTCCATTCCACTATAGTGGAAAACGCATAGATGTGTTAAAGCTGGAATGCTTGTCAAATGTGATGAACCTACAGACTGAGTAAAAGCCTGGTGTTCATTGTGAAGAAAGGTGGACTGAAGACAGGTGGGCTGAGGAAGGTGGGCTAAAGAGAGGTGGTCCGTTTTGTGTGTGTTTAGATCCACGTGATCTCAATCAAGCCATTTTATGAGAACATTATGTAAAACACCGATAAGTGATTATGCCATAGCTTTCCTACATTGTAAGACTGTCTAAATTGTAACTGATATGAAAGATTGGTTTTGGCGAGTGACTCAAGACTGGGTCTTCAACATCCCATTTGGGAGATATTGCTTTTTTCATCTCCCCATTGACATTCTTTGGCATAGACAGTATTTGGAAATGCAACATTGAAATTTTTGGAGAGCATTCCCAACTGTACATGTGGTGAATGATGATCCAAGTATTGCAACCTGCAATTAGATGGAGCATGAGGAAGCACTATGTTGAGTGCTAGAATGAGCTCAGAAGTATAAAGTCCAGTTCAATAAGGAAATATGCAGCTAATATTTGACTTCAGTGGCTGATGTTGTCATGAGATGTCAGTAAACTGATGATTAAACAAAAACATGCAGCTCAAAGTCAGACAGGTCGAGTATCTAGGCAGCATACTTTCAGTGGAAACCATCACTGCTTGTCGCTTTCTTGGCATGTTTAACCTACCTGTTGGACTTTATGCTAATGTTTTCAATGGAAAAGAGCTTCTGTGTGCCTTGCGGAGAAAGACACCCGGTAGGTTTAGAAGCTGAACAACTAACCACGAGTCAATATTTGGAAATTCAATGTCACTGAAATTTTTGGAGAGCAATCCCAACTGTGCATGTGGTGAATGATGATCCAAGTATTGCAGTCTGCAGTGAGATGGAACATGAGGAAACACTATGTTGAGTGCTAGAATGAGCTCAGAAGTATAAAGTCCAGTTCAACAAGGAAACATGTAGCTAATATTTGACGTCAGTGGCTGATGTTGTTATGAGATGTCAGTAAACTGATGATTAAACAAAAACAACATGCACTCAAGTCAGACAGGTCAAGTATCTAGGCAGCATACTTTCAGAGGAAGGCATCACAGCTGGTCGCTTTCTTGGCCTGTCTAACCTACCTGTGACTGTTGGACTTTATGCTAATGTTTTCAATGGAAAAGAGCTTCTATGTGCCTTGCGGAGCGAGATACCCGGTAGGTCTAGAAGCTGGACAAGTAACCACGAGTCAATATTTAAGTCAGCGAAGTAGCAAATAGCCTCGGCACTTGTTCGACACTTTTCGATATTTCCAAGCAGGCAGTCACCGAAACAGATACCTCATCGAGAGGCTTAGGATCGTATGATGGATGTCCAGTCGCATGCGTATCAGGCGCCTTCAGAGACGCAGAAACCAGATATGCACAGATCGATAAAGAACTATTGGCCATTGTCTTCCTTCATCTGTGGTAAATTCTCACAGATATCACATCAGACAACAATCATTCACAGCGATAACAAACCACTTGAGTAAATATTTCAGAAATATCTTCACGCACCAATTAGTGCTACGATTCATCAGTGTCAGTGTTATTGTTGTATCTCGTGAAGTGTTGGCTTTGAATTGAATATGTGTGAGGCAATCATAAGCACTTAACTCACACGGTTTATCATGAGCATTCCTCAGTTCTTCTCCCAGTAACATTGAGCACAGGATTAGCAGGGACATTGAGGTTACTGTAAATACTGCCTTGCACAATACTACCACCAGCATAAAGTAAGGGAATGCTCAACATCTTCCCAGAGACAATACAAAGATATGCAGACCTGTGAACGCTTTGTGATTTGTTGCAGTCAAACCAGCATATTGACAGATCATCTCTGTCAAACAAACTTAAGGTCTACAACAGAGTGTCATATTATAAGAAAACAGATCAATTCTCTTCCTGAACAGAAAAGTTCATGCATTCATTCATTCCATTCCGGAGATTTATATAGCACCTCTTCAAGAAGCCTACTCAGAGGCGCTCCCAGCCCAGCCATGACCAAATATAAAGGACTTTAGCAGGACTGGTGGTAGAAAGCAGGAAAATTATTAAAAGTCATTGTTCTGCATGAATTATCCTCTTACACACTTTTGTCCCAAGGTTGGGTATGGACAATAATGGACATGAAGGTTGGGTATGGACATTGAATATGGAGAAGCCCAAGCTTTAGCTAGGATAACATTGAGTTGGCCCAGAATGTCTCCAGACATTGAAAACAAGTAATAAATACATTGTGTAATGAATATCAACAAAAGGGGCAACACCCAGAGCCACTGCTACCACGCCCTGTTCTAGACCATTCTTGGCAGAAGAATACAACAGACAGCTTCATGTTGTATGGCAAGGACTATTTACTGGTTATGGACTACTTTTCAAAGTTTCCCAAGTATACCACCTTGATGTTCATATTTGCATGTTGTAGCATATCAGAACTGGTAGCTGATAGTTTGGTTTTGCCAGTGATACAATGAAGAAGTTCACAGAAGAATGGAAGTTTTAGTAACTGGAACCAGTCCGCATTATCCGCAATCAAATGGACAATTCGAGGGTGCCAGCAAAGAAACAGGCTTTGTCAGAAGTCAGAGACTTGGGAGTGAGAAGTCAGAGATGTCTGGCTGGCCTTCGAAGTCGTAAGGGAAGGGGAGAGAAGATCACTGTGTGCATTGAGGACTTGTAGATGGTGAAGATTTCTTCTGAGGAATGGCCTTTCTTAGTAGACAGGCCCTTCCAGAGCAGACCATGCAACATATCAACTATGGTCCAAGCTGTTCCACCACCTGACAGCATAGAAGGGCTGCATTTCAGATAGGGAGTGGTAAACAGGAGTAGACCGCGAACCGAGCAGCTCCACCCTGAGATCCTTGGCGATGCAATCATCTCTTGTAACTGTCCGTCTACCCATAGCCAGCCCCTCCAATTTGTACGTCATCTAGATGTGCTGTTGTTGCAACAGTGTAAAGTGAATGAGTGAGGTCAGTTCCGGGTCAAGGTCTGGTTCCAGTGTGTTTTGGAGTCAGTTGAGCCACTTAATGTGCTATAGGAGATCCAGCTGTGTGTGGATTTATGTTGAGGTGTGTAACATAATCGGAAGATGCCTGAACTCCCGTAGATATGGTAGCAAAGAAGATATTATTTACTTCAGTTTAATTACTTAATTAATTATTCAGCGATAGGCAGAGGATATATGAGTGTTTTAATGAGACCAGCATCCTCTGTTGAGTTATCTTCACATGTGCAGCTATTGATGTACAGATGTATATAGACTGAAGGTTCTGTAGCTGTTGGACTTGTTAATTTGTGTATGGATTGTGCTCATGTATACATCGAATTTGGCCTAGTTGGCTTGCATGTAATTAAATCGTAAGGCATACAAGTCTCAAGACTCTTTCTTTTCTGTGGGTCTCTTGCACTGGGAGCACCTCTGATTGGTTTGCACTGCTGGAGGCGCTACATAAATCTATGGATAGCATACAATACAATATTGATGCCTATTGGTGCAACATAGAAGTTGGGTCAGTGGCTACCGGTATATGTATACGAAATACATATTTTGTTATTCTTTGGTAACTCCTAATCCTTAAGGAGGAGTGACCTTCCACCATGCCCTTGACCTGAAAGGGCAGAATGAGGGTCATCTCCCATTGAACTCTTGTGAGATGGGCTGTCTGAGGATTCACAAGAAGAAAACCGGATCCAATTGAACTTTCTGAATAGGAATACATAAACCTGAAAGGACAGCACTTTTAGTTTGGAGTTGAGTATAGAGAAGTTTTTAAAGTTATTGAGACACAAACAGTTGGACAGGCGAGTTAAGTGCAGAGTTAGTTGTGTTTCGACTCGCGTTGCTGACTGACCGTGAAAGGCAGCCGAGAAGTCGTCAGTGGAACAGAGTGTGGAACTCTGTTCATCTGCATTGGGCCACAATGGAGGTCCTGAGAGATCCTCCTCATCGAAGGAGACCTACTTCCTCAGTGGATGAGACTTTGCTGCATGCTCCTCGTGGTGGTTGCCTTGCAAAATGGCTCATTCATCATCTTGTCTTCACTGTGGGTCAACACCAGACCCAGGACACCATGTTATCATCATCCACTGCCCATTGCTTCACCTATTCCCTGTATTAAAATTGTTTTGTTCTTTGGATAATTTTCTAATTGCTGAATCCCAATCAAGTGTACCTTGGGGTTCAAAATAGTAATAATAATAATTGTAACAACTTCAATGACAGAAACAACAATGACAACAGCAATAGTAACAGTAATTAGTGATAATACTAATAAATAATGAAATTAGAATTCTTTATTTTATCACTTTTAATATGTTCTATGTTTATCTATATTCAGCTATATTTAGAGGATCATTAAGGCTGGTTGGAGTCTGTCGAGTGTTCAGTGTCAGTAATTTTGATGTTTTAATGTATTTATGTATGGTATTCCATATTTCATCATTATGGGAAGAAATACCATCTCCGTGGCATATAGACCAATAATGTGTTTTTACTGGCAATAATGAACACTGCGACATGAATTATTTTCCTGATGTATGAAGGACAGCATTTTGTCCCCATGGATTGTGTTTTCTTAGCTGTGAGACAAGGCCACCGCAGAAATGAAGGAACATGTTGTGGGCTTATATCTGACTTGGCTTCGTCTGAAAGGAAACGAAGCAAAGGAAGATTTTTCTGAACGCAGAAATTGGGAATTTTAGAAATTGCGATGATGCAGGAAGACTTGAATTAAGTGAAATGTGAAATGGATTTTAGATATAAGCAGATCCAAACTGACAGGCGGCAAAACCACATCTACATCATTACACCACTACAATGATGACAGTGATGACAATGACTTTTCTTAAGCTACATCTCTTCAGATCTGCTAGAATATATATGCTTTGGGATAATGATAACAGTGATGATGATGATGACTATGGTGGTGATGATGATGATGATAACAATGATGATGATGATAATGATGATTATGATGATGATGACTATGGGCCTATGGCAATGATGATGATTATGATGATAATGATGATGATGATTATGGTAATGATGATGACTATGGCGATGATGATGACTATGGCAATGATGATGATGATGATGATTATGACGACGACGACGACGACGACGACGATGACGACGATGATGATGATGACCAGGAAGTCGACGACAAATGATGATGATGAATAGAACTCGATTTGCTAAACACGTTATAGACGGTGTTTGTGAGCCGTGCTGTTGCTTCTTTCTCTTCTGCTGTTGAAGGGCGATTGATGCCACATGTATGGATACATGCAGACATGCACACAGGCAGACATACAGGCACACTGACACATTTGCTGTCCATTGCGTTGATCCTCTGATCTTTAACTCAGACTTGCATGTTTCCCGCTACAGGTCGTGGCATTGTTATATCTGGTGGAGCATTATTAGAATGACTGCTGATGCGATTATCCTTGATATCGTGTCATTTTATCCTGATTTAGGTCATAAATTCCAGGGTGTACTTGCAAAATGAATCTCCCATGACACGATTGAGGTCGCCTTTAGACATTGATTGCAATAGACATGACCCGGGTCTAAGTTATGTCCTCATATAATATTTTCTGACTTCATTTGGATTCTGCTTCTGCAGATCAATGAAAAAGGCCGGAATCAATATATTCAATGGGACTCGGCATTCAGCCTGCCGTGGAATTTCCAACTTGAACTAATGTAAACAGGTGTTAAGTGTTTGCTTGCATAATCTTGTTTTCTCTTAACGTTATCTGGGACGCGATAATATAAGTCTGTTTGGGAATATTGAATTAAGTGGTGGTTGCATGCGCTGGTGGCTGGATCCACAAGGGTAAACAGTTCAGCTGGGTAGGGTAACAGTTCCATCACAGTCCCGACCAGCTTGTCCTGAAATAAGCATTGAGTGACTGATAGGAACTGGTAGAAGGTGGTACTGCCAGGAGGTGCTACCACTTGGCTCAGCCGGAGGATGTTGTTCTCCGCCTTATTAGTATTGTTTTGATTATCTTGTCTTTTAATTAACCTTTACTGACTATTCACCAGACAATAAGTCCTGCCAGGTTATCGGTTATCCCATTATCTATCAATCCAATTAGTTTTTTTAGATGATTTCAGAAAGTTGGTGTTTGGTTATCCCTAATTTGTCCTGACAACTCTGTCTCCCAAGGGCAATACGAAAACAATTATATTATAGAGATTTGTTTGATCTAGATTTGCTCGTCTTCCCTTTTGTCTCGCTTGATGAAAGTGCCTCGCAGAACAATTGCATTTAAGCGCTGGATGGCATGCAGAGACGGAAACAAGAATGATGTCTCTCTTTTGTCTCCAGATATATTCAAGCTTGGTGGTGACCAAGGTTTACTATTATTATCGTTATTATTATTTTTATTACTATTATTATTATTATTGTTTTATTTGTTATTGTTATTTCTTCATCCGAGGTTTAAAATAAATGATCCCTCAGGTTCTTATAAATCTATACTATCCGAAGAGTAAGAATTATTATTATCTTTATTATTATTAAATGTAGTAGTGGTAGCAGAGGCAGGAGCAGCAGCAGTAGTAGTGGTAATATTATTTTTAGTATTAGTATTTTTTAGGGGTTTTAGTATTATTAGTATTTTATTACAATGAGGTTTTAAGCACCAAGGCTAGTGAGGAGTGCCTTTGAAAGGTCCTTGAAATACACCATACAGATGACTAGGAACAAGACATATCTACATACGTGTATACTTACACATATACATGCATAAAGTTCATACAATACGTATATACAAACATGCATACATTTGTGTATGTACATACATAGATCCTGTACATACATTAATACATACATGTACAGTGTATGCATACATAAATACAATGCATGCATAAATACTTACATACAGACATCAATCAATCAGTCAATCAAATAGTTTATTGTGCAACCATATCATTAATACAAGAAATCAACAGGAATAACAATCAAAAGCAATGTCTTTAGTCCAGTGGTTCTTAACCTTTTCAAGGGAGCCGAACCCCAAGAGAAATCCATGACCACTCACCGAACCCCTCAAGTTTCAACAATAATTTTTTAACAAATGGGAACAAAAGGAAATAAAAAATTGTACCAAAATGTGATACAATATTAATACATTCAATACATGAACTACTAACAGTTAACTATTTTATTTTAAAAAGTCGAAAAATAAAAATAAAATAGCAAATGATTTTCACTCACACTCACTGACCCTGAATATGTATATATTTCAGAGCCTTTTCAGAGGACCTCTGCCGAACCCCTGGCACTGGCTCACCGAACCCCAGGGGTTCGGTCGAGCACTGGTTAAGAAACACTGCTTTAGTCACATGACGACTTCAGTTATTCATCTCAACATAACAGTAATGCAATAAAACTCACCAAGCTTTAATGTTGTATTGCGGCTACAGAGTAGGAGCTTCTTCATATATACAGGGTGGGCCATTCAAAATGAGAACATCGTGTTCAGTCGTGTTTACTGCAATATAAAATTGTGTTTTGAGTAAATCATAAGCACATAAATTATTGTATGATGTTCTTACTTACCAAGTCAAGCCAGTGAGACATATTGTGAAGCAAGATTTACAACTGAAAGAGTACAAATGCATGATGGAGCAGGGGATATATGAAGGCTTTAAAACGCCTGCAAAGAAGTCAACAGCTATTTGAAAGGTTTCCTAACAAGAGAAGAGCACAAAGCAGTTGGTTCACAGATGAAAAGATAGATAGATAAATAGAGATATTCTTTATTGAAACCAATTGTATACCGCATTTACAGTTGCAACATGAGTTAATAGTTCTCAAAGTGATCGTGACCCCATCTATCTGACTATGACCGATTGAATTCTTTATTTATTTGTTTACTTGATTTTTTTCTAAGACATTTCTTCTTTCTTTGTAAATGGCTACGGTATGTCAGCTATGAGCTCAGTAAACGAATATATGATGTTTATTTTGATTTAAGAAAGAAAAGTAAATTCTAGCAACAAGACTCGTACGCGAACGAGTATGTATTAATGTTTTTCAGTCACAGTATCATGGTTTCAGTCGGTGTGTCTCGAATGGAAAACCCAATGTAGTGTTTGTTGGAGCGGTAGCAAAATAAAGCGTAGATACTATTGTGACCACGTTTTAGAAAGAGGTTTATTTCCTGATATTTGAGCAAGATGTAATCGTCACAATTGGATGTTGCAGCAGGACGGAGCTCCCTCACAGAAACACTATCAACTTCCTTCATAAGGAGAATGTTAACCTTCATCGAAACAGACATTTGGCCCCCAAATAGCTCAGACCTAAACCCTGTAGACTATGCTATTTTGATGTGCCCATAAATAAAAAGTCTGCCTTTGTCGTGAATTTACAACAATAGAACAACTGAGGGTGGCCATTGTTCAGAAGTGGCGAGAAATGTCTCAGCGATTTATAGACCGGGCCATTATTATAAAGATCACGGGGCGCAGACGTTTAGGGGAAATTGTTGTGAACTGAGGTGAACGCATAGAATATAACATTTAGCAAAAATTACTTGCATTTTGAAGAGAAAAATGTATTAATTAAATAAATAATTCAGATTGCCATGTTCTCATTTTTAATGGCCCATCCTGTACATACACACATACGTGAATAGATAGACTACATAAATGCATACATATATGCATGCATATATACATGAATGCATAAAGTACATACATAAGATACGTACATACATATATACATGCATGAATACATAAAATACATGCATACATTACATAAAAATTGCATGTGTATGTACATACACACATTCACATACGAGGCTTTGGGTGCCAGAGTGGCCTAACCTTATTGATGAACAGCATATGTTAGGCCACTTATTGCAGCGCAGTGCATTGTTACATGCTTGCTAATATGTATGTTTATTGCTTGTATTAAATCCAAATTAATTTACTTTTCTTTGCTGTTCAAAAATGGATAATAATTATTTTGCTGCTGTACTTGAATGAATCATTTTCTGGATGTATGTAGGCTTAAATACATGAGCTGATGTCGTTAGTTGGCATAGCAATTATTAATACATACATATGTATATTTGAATGTAGTGGTTATGTGTCTGGTAATTTATATAGAACTATTTGAAGTACCTCTTTAAGTACTGTTATAAACATAAACATACTAATGATCTGAGTGTTCTGTCAATGGGACCTGTGTGTTCTTCTGTATTACTGACAATGTTTCAGAATAAGAATTATGTCTTCCTGCAGTGCCTCCCGTGCCAGTATATTGGATATCTGGGGCCTGGATCCATGTCTGTGTATGTTGCAATAAGAACTGATGGTGGTGGTGGTGGTGGTGGTGGTGGTGGTGATGATGATGATGTAGTGTATAACTCATACACAGCTGCTTATATCTGACATTTGTGTATGATTTTATTATTTTCATCATTGTTGTCATTGTCATTATCAGCTTCGTTGTCATTAGAAGGATTTGTTGTGGTGTAAGTGTGGAACTCGACTTGGAGATAGGAGTCTTCGATGCCTAAAAGCAGACATGTAGACACTTACAGGCACACTTCAGACTTTTTCCTTGAGTTTGTCTTTGCTGACAATTCTCTTGGCAAGCTTCCAAAGAAACACTGAGACTTGAAATGGGTTGAGATAAACCCAAGGGGTTTTTGTGTACCTTATATTTAACTCCAGAACAGTGTGTTTTTCCAGGCAATTGACTTTTCCAGGACTTCCGGTGAAACTCTGTTTGCCTGACACTTTGCGACATTGTCTTTGTCAGTGTCTTAGTGACGCTGTGTTCTCCTGGCCCTTAGTTATCGCAGGATTTCCTTCCGTGGTTGCTAATTAATCAATGCCTGGATAGGCTGATGAGATTGACCTGCCTGACCTTCTGTGCTAACAGTTTGCCTGCCAACTGTTCTAATGCACTGTCTGAATTCTGCTGGTGAAACTGACAAAACACAAATGAAACGGACAGCTTAGTCACTTAGACGTGACTGCGAATTCATTCGGCATCTCAACAACAACAACAACAACTACGTCATCGCTATCATCAACAACGTCATCATTCATGGGCTAAACCTGTAGTTTAATATCCACTGAACATTTACTCCTTCCATTTCTACTCCTTCCATTTCCCAGTTGTGTATCTTGTCCAGCCACGACAAGATGTTTGTTTGTTTGGCCGCAGTCTTCTCTGCTGTTGATCCATTCTCTGCGTTGATCTGTACGCCTTCGTGTTCTGCCCTTCATAATTCCCAGCATCACGCTCTCGATCCATCCATAATTTGTGGCGTCTGATGTTTGCGAAGTGCTATTAAATGTATCTCAAGTCACGTTACATGTTTGCTCACTTGGGTGATTGTGTGTATGCTTGCAGAGTTGTACGAATGTACGTATATAAGCTTCTGTTTGTATGCATGTGTGTGTGTGTATATATGTATTTATATATGTTTGTGTGTGTGTGTGTTTGTGATTGTTTGTGCTTGTGCAATTCTTACATGTCTTACACTTTCTTCTGCTTGGCTGAATTAAATTGTTTATGTGAATTTCTTGAAAGAATTAATTTGATTCGTTTGTTCAAACAGGCAGACATTTAGGATGTTTTCTCTGCTGGATTTCAGGGAAACTGATCCGTCCCAGAGTTTTGTTTCTCTTTGTATGAGTTCACATCTCAGTGGCCATAGCTTGATGTACTGTTCCCTATTGTAGTAGTGCTATAAAAAGCTGTTAGATTAGATTGGATTAGTATTTGCAGCCACAACAACTGGAATCCTTTCCTCGTAGTTGAATCATTTTAAAGATTACCACTCAGTCGCCTCTGAAGAAATTCAGCTAATACAAATAGCCTTCCAGTGGGAAACTGTTCCTGTAATGCTTATCTTGCATCAACGACAAGACGATTTTTTGGACTTGTAGCAATTTAATGGAACATTGGAACTTTGACATAAAGTACCAAGGAATGGGAGCTCGGAATTTCTTGCCACCGACCAGTCAGCTCTCATGGGAGGGCCATGTAGAGGCTATGGCAATTCACGGGAACATTAAGTTTATGGATGGTTGAACTATATGACAAAAAGATAGTTTGTTCATTTTTCATTTTTATATTATAAACGTTTTCGTATTTATTGGAAAGAAAAATTCAGCTTTGTGGTCGAGTTATGGCCAAGGAAACTGATAGGATTTTGATAGTGTCTTTTGATGGATTTGCTATGGTGATGTATGTAGGTGTTTGTGTGCATGCCTACATGTGTGCATGTGTGTGTATTTATGTGTGTATGTTTAAGTTGTTATACATGCTAGTGTTAATTTGTGTTTTGGGTTTGTTTGAACATTGAAAACTTTTGATAGGAATCCAAAGAGACATTTGTGGTCAACACATTTATTAGATCTTCTGAGTTTTTACTTTTCTGAAGTCTCGCCATGAAAAACTCATGCAAATAAATTCCAAATATCTTGACATTTCAGCAGAATATCATTACCATTGAAACTTAGATGTAAAATGATTAAATGATTATTCAGTCAGTGTAGCATCAGTTGTTGCACCTCTTGAACTAACCGTCTTACACCTTCTTTCTCGGTGGTCTGGTCTCCAGTTGCCTCGATTATGGTAAGTTGCTTCTTACCGGTGTTGTTTAGTTTAATTTTCAGAAACTGCATAGGGCTCGGAACTCTTTTGCTAGAGTCATAAGCAATGCATCAGGATGTGAGCATATAACGTCTGCTTTAAAGCTTTGCATTGGCTTCCCGTTCACCAAAGAATCTTTTTAAACATTGGGGCTCATGGTGTATGAAACATTGAACTCTAGTCTAACACCGTATTTAAAATCAGTGCTTATTCCTCACTATTTAACAGTGTCATATCACTCATATGATTGCTTTGTTCTTTGGTATATTAGATAAGGAAAACAGAGACAGCATTGGTTACTATGATGTGACTTTGTCTTAAAAGCCCTTCTTACTCAGTCTTTGTATTCTTACAGAGTGGTCCCGGTTAATAAAGTTTGTTGTCTTCTGTCATTGCCTGTCACTCTCTGAGATCTGTTTACCGCTTTCAATATGAACCAATCAACTTTCTCCATTCACCAAGTATCAGTAGACATCAACTGCCATAGAAGGCTTCTTTAACTGTGTTGGTGGCAGGAGATAGTTATATCCTCTCAGTGTGAACTCCCTATCTCAAGTAGAAATGGTTTTTCTCCATGAAAGTTAATGGTTTAAGCAGAAAGCTGCCATGACATGTACCATTGACATTTCTACTGAAATCTGCCAAGTTTGACTGTCAGAAATCAATCTTAAACTTTGTGGGAGTTTCAAATGAAATCCTTTGGACTTTTGTGTAGTGCACAAACCGCTAAGGAGTCTAAACCGATTCACGCATGTTGCATAAAACATGTACTAGGGAAGAATAAATCCAGATAAACCCAGTAATAAGACTTATCAACTGGACCTAGCAAGATATATTAATCTTGTTCCACTCTAACAGACTCTCATAGCAGAATTTGTAACTGGAGCCTGAGTTATGACAGCTAACACTAATCAATAAACAGATATACAATACAATACAATATGCTTTCTCGCATATTGGACCTTTCTTCTGGAACAGTCTTCCTCTGCAAATTCGTAAACGCTATAAATATTCTCGATTTATCTCGAGAAACACTTAGGTCTATTATACAGTCATGTTGCAGCATCTTTATGACGTTCTGAAAATGTGCTACATAAGTGCTTGGATACATACATTCGTGCATACTGCACAATCAAGTCGAAGCCCAATCTGTAGACTTCTACTGCAATAACACAAAGACCTCACTTGATATTCACTAAGAATTTAAAACGACTTCTGTCAACAATCGTAAATCATTTATAATGTTCCAGTCAAAGTCCAAGGACACAGGCACAACATAAAATTAGCAACCGTAAACAAGAAGGTGGCAAGGAACGTTTTGAGTTAGGATGTTGATGTTAGGGAACTTAAAGAGTGGATGGAAGAGAAGAAAAAGACGAGGAAGAGGAAAAGGAAGAAGAGCAGTTTCTAACCATGAGCATATTATGAAGTGACTTCATAGTGACTTCACCTTCATTGGCAGTCCCATAGGCTAACCCAAAGAGGCAGTCATGGGTATGAAGTGTTAGCAACTTAAGTTTTCTTAGCCTCAGCATATGAGGATGGGTGGCCAGTCCTCTTCCTCGCCATCCGACCTTCCCACCGAATAAGTACGGTCAGTGTACTTATTATACAGCTGAGTTGGCTAGGGGATGCAGGTGAAGCAAAAATGATGATACAAATTTCTGCCCTGGCAGGGATTTGAATCCCTGACCTCTTGGTTGACAGTCCAGTGCACTAACCTCTAGACTGTTGCAACTTCATCTCTTTAGCCTTGGCCGCTTGATCATCCCATGAACAGTGTACAACCGATGTACTCATTTTGTAGCTGAGTTCCATAAGGAGTGCATGTGGAGCATAGATCTTGAAACCTCTTTCTGCCTTGGGGGATTTGAATCCACGCCCTCTCGATTAACAGTCCAGCTAGTTAACTACAAGACCAGAGATTTAAAACTCCGGTTAATGTGAGGATCACCTAATGGCTTAAAAACGCTGGTTTAAGGGACAGGGCAAAAGAAATGTACGAGATTGTAAAGTGAAAACAGGGAAGAAATAATAATTACTTACATAAATAATCTTAATTATTTCACAACTGAGTAAGAAAATCTAAAAACAATTACATATATTCGGTTTTGCTGCTGTGATACAGAAATTTATTTATTCATATTCCAACGTTTATTATGGGAACGGTCTGTGTGTAAGCATACAAGCAGGAATGCAATTAGAAGTTTTCTGATGACATCCAATACTTTTGTAAGTCTACTCAACGCACATATTGTTGTAAAATGCAACAAATTTGCTGTTGATATTACTTAATGAAACTGAGGCTACTAGAGTCAGATTCCAGAAGATGCTCAATTATTTCTGGATAAAACTTAGTAAGTATAATAAATAATATAAATATTATTAATGTTTTTATTGATTTTTATTATAAATACGTCAGAATACTTTATAAAGCAGTGTGGGCCTAGAAATCGGACCATGGGCCAAATGTGGTCTACGTACCAAGAGCTTCAGGCCATTACCTTAGACTATTTCACACCCATGAGAGTTTGTTTGAAAGTTCTGATTGCAGTTCGAACACTTGGCAACCTTGCTGGTCTATTTATAAAGCTTTGCCAGATTTGCAGTAGCCTTTACCACTAGACCACAATGGTACTGGTACCACAATGATACCAGTATTTGTCTAGAGTTCTGCAATTGCTTGTCACCAAGTGTTGCTTAAGGAGTAGCATACTGCCTCGAGTTATTTGACCAACCAGGTAAGATGAGTGTTCTTGGAAGGGTCTGTAAATAGTCCGTTTTTATTACTGCATTGGCAGGCTAGACTGTAGACTAATTTTTCCCATGCCCTATTCCTGTGGCTGACCTGACTGGGAACATACCGTACTAGTGGTAGATTTGTTTACGGAAGTGTTTGAGTGAGTTATTTGCTGGAAACATTTCCTGTTTCCTTAAATTTTGACAACTTCTTTCCCTTTCAGTTGCAAAACGGAATTTCCAGGATTTCTAAAATGTTTCTTAGAAGCCAAACACAGGACACCAGCTTATTCACGAGTGGTGCGTCAAGTCAGAAGGGTTGTCCAAAGATATCAATTGAAGAACAAAATCCAGTTACCAGAAGGCCAGAGAGAAAATGTGACAGCTGAGCTGTTATGGTGGGTTATGTTTTGGGTGGGTTATGTTTTGGGAGGGTTATGTTTTGGCGAGAGAAATTGGAAGGTGGCAGAGTGGATGGATCAGTGTGGTTCATTTTCTGCTCCCTCACAGACATTCCAGATGAACGGCACATCCTCATTAGAGTTTTATGATAGTTTGTTTGTGAAAGTTATGTCTACAGTTAATAGAAGACTTGGCAACCTTGCAACATGGTGCATTAAAGTCTTACATTGTGCATTAAAGTCTTACATTGTGCATTAAAGTCTTACATTGTGCATTAAAGTCTTACATTGTTACCATGCACACAGTGTGTTTCTTTCACTCTCTCTCTGGACTCTGTCATTGATTCTGTATCTATTATCGTACAGAACTTTTTTATATTTATGCATGTTTCTGTGTGTGTCTATGTGTGTCAAAGTGTGTGTCTGTGTGTGTCATTGTGTGTGTGTGTGTGTGTGCATTAGTGTAGGTGTGTGTGTGTGTGTGTGTGTGTTAGTGTAGGTGTGTGTGTGTGTGTGTGTGTGTGTGTGTTAGTGTAGGTGTGTGTGTGTGTGTGTGTGTATGTGTTAGTGTAGGTGTGTGTGTGTGTGTGTGTGTGTTAGTTGTGTGTGTGTGTGTGTGTGTGTGTGTGTTAGTGTAGGTGTGTGTGTGTGTGTGTGTGTAGTGTAGCATGTGTGTGTGTGTGTGTGTGTGTGTGTGTGTGTGTGTGTAGTGTGTGTGTGTGTGTGTGTGTGCATGTTTGTGCGTGTAATGAATGTGTGCTGTTTGGACATGCTCACTCAGAGTGTTCCATTGACAGGCTGAGTGACAAGTTCTGCAATTTTGCTTATAATAGAGTTATTATTTCCAACCTCTAACAATCACTAAAATCTGCAGAGATATTAACTGTGGATCTGTCGATAATGGAAATTAGTTGACCAGAAATAGACTTCTATAAGATAGCAATGAATAGAAATCCATAACCTAGAACCTTAAGACGGGTGCATGTGCCTCGCATGGATCGTGCGTACCTGGTATACAGTCTGTATACTATGGTAATCATGTTCTTCTGCTCTCTCTCACTACGTCGACAAATTTTCCAGGTCTAGGGATTGTCTTGACATTCCAGTTTCCCAACCTAATTATGTCTTTAGTTTCTGAATACTGACAGGTCTTGAAACACCTTTCCACTGTCAACTCCACTCAGCACATGTTTCCCATTACTTTTTTTGTTCTTAAAGGTGTGTTTGATTTTTTAAAGGCTTTTTTTTATCTTGAAGCCCAAGAGCAATGATTTAGATGGAAGTCTAGCTTCCTCTTCTGGTGTGTGATGTTTAGGTATGCCTTCATGATAGTGGTGGAAAAGCGTTCGAGCTATGATTGGATTTATATTCACGAACAACCTAATATAGAACCACACATTCAACTAACAAGTGTCATTGTATAAGGAAAGAAAATTAACTGAAACAGATGAGATAAGAAGAAAATTGAATAAGACAAGGTCAATAAAATCGTAAAATTACAGTCCAGGACTAGTGGATAGTTTATTAATATTTGTTACACTGTACCAAATATTTTTTGAGAGAGTTTATGAAACATTAGAAAATAATATTGTATTACTGATGTTGCTAATTTAATTATTTTCTTGTTGTTACTGTTATTGTCGCTGTTTTTGTGATTGTCTTTGTCAATTTTGTTGTTTTAGAGATTAGCAAGTAGGCAGTAGCCATGAATAGGAAGTATGGAATTATAAGAGGTATTATGGAATTATAGGTTAATTTGTGGAGTTGATTAACTGATTTCAGATATGATTATAGTCTCAATGGATAGCAATTTATGTTTCTGGTGACAGTTGTTCCATCATCTAATATACCTGATACATCTTTCTATTAGGAATCTTTCTAGCCAGGGCTGATGCTGATGGACAGGTGCACCTGGGTCTTCTACCTTCGTCAGGATTTTACAGCTGCGGACACCAGCTTCTTGACTGGCATCAGGTTCTGGCAACAGGGATGATGGATTGGACAGGGACTAAAGGAAGAAGATGGTGGTGGGTGGGTGGGTGCGTGGGAGGGGAATGGAAAACGGGATGACCATCATCGCTGGTTCGTTGCTTCCCATACACTTCTGTCCAGCTAAAGACAATTATATGCACTCGAGTAAGACCACGTCATGGTCGTCACCATGACACTATCCTAGTCGTCAAACTGACACTTTCTCGTGGTCACAGTGGTTGTTTTCATGACTGCCATCTCAGCTATGACTGAATCTTGTTTGCATATTTTAGTACTCTTCACACGATGCTCTGGACATGAATTCTCTTGTGAAAATAAATGGGTGGCAGATTCGTGAATAATAGATAAATGGATGATAAGGTGCAATGAACTGGGAAGGAAATTAAACAGATTTTAATTGAGCAGATTGTGATGAAACAGAATAACAATTGACTATACAGCAGGTACATCAGAGTCTCAGTGTAACAGTCTCTGATAAAATACCAATAATATTCTGTTATAACAAAGTTAAGGACAGGAACCCCAAATTTAATTCATCTTGAGAAGGGGTGACCTGATCATAACATGGTAATTGGCATGCCTGCTAAATAAGTGTTATAATGGGTGGTTGGATATTTTTGTTTATATATTTGGTTGGCCTGAACAATTCACTTACTTACTTGCCATTATATTTGTAAGCAGCTTGCTATCAGTACATGTGTTTGCACATATATATATATATATATAAAGTGAGGCAGAGAGTGGTATTTTGTTGGAATGTTTGCCATCTAATTATCTCGTCTACGGAATGTATGTTTTAGTGTTGCTAGTATTTTAGTCTGCCAGCGATCAGATAAAGCCTTAATTATGTTTACATGTATTCGGAAGAAAGTAGTCTTGATTTTTGGGATGAACTTGCAAGCAGCTTGTTGCCAAGCAAGGAAATGATATTTTTTACATCTTCCATTCACGCATGGACATGCGTACAATTTAACTCACACCACACATACAGCATGCCTTGTAACAAAAGCTATTGTTTAATGTGCTGTTGGTCACTAAGGTGTCAGTTGTGCAGAAGAAATATGGTGTATTGTATTGTATTGTAAACTGAAGTCATGTTCGAAGTTAGGTTTTGGCTAGGATTTCAACACCTTCATGAACTTTGAAAATTATGCAAACAATGACAGTAAGTGTGAATAACAAATGGTTGATATGAAATCTATTACCCAATTCCTGCTATTATTTTATGAGAAATAGGCAGATATCTTAACAGGATGTAATCAGGAGTTTACTTAAAACCATAGTCTCTCGTTCTAAAGACGTTTCTTTTCCCCGGGGTTTTCGTGCTGAGAGCGCTTCTGAATAGTTATTCTGAGAGAGGCGCTATATAAATCTTTAGATTACAATACAATACAATAGAAGTACATGTGTGTTTGTCAGATGCAAAAATGAAGGCTACTTATTTACTTACTTATTTAAATTGCAAATAAAGCAGTCTCCACTTTAACCCTGATGTCAAAATTACTGAAAATTCCTATGAAAAATCCACCATTATGGCACATGATCAAAGTATGGATCGTAAATGTTGTTTTCTATGGATAATCTGCTAACCTCTTATTTCAGAATTAGTTTCACAGTGCTTCCAAAAGAGTAAAATAGTGAAGCATTTATCATGTTTCTTTAATTAAAAAGTGATGCAACATGTATCATTTCCCTTAATAAACCATGTAAGTAATATTGCTATTTTTTCTGCCAAGTTGATCAATGCAAGTTGTTGTCAGTTATTCTTGCCTTAGGCCTATAACCAGAACAAAGTTTCTCATTTAGGAAATATCGGATCACTTGCTACTTAAGTCCTCAAGGTGTAAACCGAGTTGTTTTTGGCAAACCTTCTGTCAGTGAGACAAGAAATTGGGATACTTGTTTTTAAGGATCAGATTTCCAGTTGTATTTGTGTGCTAATTCTTGTCGAATACTGAGGACTCATTCATGACCTCCTGGACAACCCATGTGAAATTGATCTGTGGCTGTGGCTGTGAAACGTCAGACCAGCTTCTGCTCACAACCTATCCTTGCAGGCATATTTGCTTTTCATGGTGGGCTTACTGAGTGAACCATTTGAGCAATTCTATCGTTCTAGAGAGTTGCTTTTTCTGCCCTTGTTAGTGAAGGACTGGTTCATGTTTTCAGAGGGTAAAATTCGAGGTTGATTGGGACTAAACTTCCAGGCATTGTAGCTATTCAATAGTCCTGTGAGGATGAGAGGAATGGATAGAAATTTATTGTTACTACAAATATTAGACGTTCAAAGTCAGACAGGATTAGGAATGTGATTCTGAATTGCAACTACCTTGGCTGATGTAGCATCTAAGTCAAGCACTATCTGCCAAATGGCAATGAATGTGTTCTTTGGTATTTCTCTTTGAACCTCATCCTTGCCCAAACAAACTTTTGTGTGCATTCAGTATTTTTGCCTTTTTGTCTTATATTTCTATAAATAATCTTCATCTCATGACGTACAATTCTCTGAATGTGCGAGAAATGCATCGTCTGCATACAGCCACCATTCCAACATCCGGTTTTGTTTAAGGAGGCTGTAGAAAGGTAATTTGTAGAGCCTGGAAGATGACCATAAATCCGGTTGCTGATGCTGCTTCACGGGCCTTTATTGGAACCACAGAGCGAGCACTAGGAAGCATTTGATCTGGCTGTTGCTGTAATCTGAAGCGGGATGTGCAGGTCTTGTACAGTGGGCTGTATTGAAAGAGTTCCAGACAAAAGCTGTGTAATTGCACAGTCTTGAGAAATGGCGGCAGTAGTAAGGCAATCATGACCATTCAGTGTGGGCAATAATAGCACAGGTTGGGCTGTAGCAGTAGAACCGAGACTGCCAGTAGAACGAGTATGGCAACATGGCTAAAACAGTGGGCACTTATTTTGTATTATGGCAGTGTTGCTGTTATTATTATTTCTCTGAGCTGATGTTCTGTGATTAATGCTGTATGTTTGTTTTATTTCATTTTCTCAGTTTTGTATCATTTTGGTTGTTCTGCCTCTTTGGCACATAATAAAGGTGTTCATTATTATGCTAAGAAACTAAGGAACAGATTTTGCAAGCTTAGAATTTCCCTCGGCTTCTGTTTCGCTTTGGTGCACATACAGCCTTGCACTCATCACCCTCCGGTCTTTGTCTCGTACTTCCTCATCGTTATTGCCGCTTGACAGCTGATTATGCTTTTCACGCTCCCTTTGGTGACATTCATTCATATGCTGTCCGACCAACATTATCGCGGAGATGAAATTTCTGGAGATCGTAATAAATGGCAGAGAAACTTCATCTCAACAGCAACGTTGTTATTAAATTCTGTATCAAACCTGTCTGCGCACAGCCCGTGTAATTTTTTCGTCTAAGACTGCGTGTTTCCACGTTTGAAATTCAATTTTTGGCAGAATGCTAAGCTCCGCGTGATTCCGAAGTTACAGCAGCGAGCGAATATATTTACTGCCTGCATCTGGCTGCAATGCAGTTTATACGTTGCAATGGAAGGAACCGCACTTAATTTGCGATCTTGTTTCAGTCAGCTGCGAACGAATTCCACCGTGGCACCAGTCTCTGTTAGGGATTGGCTTACAAGACTATGCTCGGCCACGTTTGATAATATAATGGACATGACAGGAAATAAATACCGATGCTGTTTCGGTCCTGCAGTTTTTGGGATATTGGCACAATCGTTTTTGGCGATAGAGACATCGTTCCATTGCATTTGCATTGCATTACTTTTGCCGGCGGTTGGCCTTTGTCTTTGCGACAGCGGCTTTGACCGGATTATGGGATGGGAAGGGCGTTCCGTGAACCGCCAGCAAGGATTTAATAGATTTTCCCAGAGGCAGATAAAACACACAGATGTGGTTAGGCCTGTTTTGTTGCAGCCGGATGGTTACCAAAGGCGGTGTTTGTTGGGAAAGTGCAGAAAAACTTTCTATTGGATTGATTTCGTGTACTTCAAGTGCTTTGCTGAATGCCACTGCGGGTGAAAGCGTCTTTTGATATGAAGGCGACGCCTAACTTCAACCTGCTTTGACAAACTGCGATGCAGTGGAAAATAAATGTAAATTGTTCTTTTAGTTTGCATGGAGGTAAACACCGAATGATATTACTAAAGCCTGTTATAGTTCCAAGCCTTAGTCCTGGTGTAGATGAACAGTGTTGAGATTTGGAAAGTGTTGATGCATGTATGCATAAATTGTAACTCAAATATTTCCGAGGCTCTACTTTAAATATTCATGAGTGCTGTGTCAAGGCAGAGGTGTTGTCCATAGATACCATATGAAAACCATAGATTGAGAACAAATCTAGATATGTTTCCTTTGCATTGCATTACCACTGACATTCTTTCTTAAACTTTGAGGTATTTAAAATTAATTATAGACTATAGTTAACAATTCCGTGAGGTATAGGTCGAGAGCAAGTCTTTTGCAGGTTGATTGTCAGTGTTCACAAAAAGGTAAAAGAACATGGAAGGAAAACTTATTTTATTTCATTCCGATTTCACGCTTAACGTTGCAGCAAAATTTTTTCGGTTGACTGAGAAGTAATTCTGAAGCGGAATAATTCAAAATGTCAGTCCAGCCTAAGGGGTTGACCTGCAGAATATATTACTGGGCTCTGTTGACCGGAATTCTCTGCGTGGCATTTTGTATTGCTGTCCTACCAAGAGGATTATCTCGGCTGCTAATCTTTGTCGTCTCTGATGCGTGTGCTTGCTCACAAAGTGACCAGTCTTATGGGCTTATGAATATTCAGGCAAGGCTCGCCTGTCATTAGGTGTTGAAACTGGACTGTCAGTCTTGTTGCCATAGTTATGGTGTTGGCCCAAGGCGTTCGGGAAATAACGAAAGGATGATAATTAAACCAAAAGGATGATAATTAAAACGAAAGGATGGTAATGAAGCCGTGTATGTATATATATGGATGGTAATGAGGCACATTTTGGGTAGCATCAGTGAAATGTGTCATTACTTGTAATCTCAGAGAAGGGACGTCAGATGCAAGCATTAAAAACAAATGCAAAATCTAGAATTTATCCTTGACGCTAGATCTTCTGGCACGAATTCTCATGTTTATACCAATTGTACTGAATCAGGTTTACAGCTTGTGAGGTGAATAACTCACAGAAAGTCCTCAAACATTTTAGAGGCAAAGTTTGGATGTGAAGAAATTGGAGGAATTGAGAAGGAAGACAGAATCATTGCTGATGAAATCCAATGGTATAGATCCCTACTCATGCAGTGTCATGTCTGACCATGACTCAATCAATCAATCAATCAATCAATATAAACTTTATATTGCGCCCCTTCAAGATACCAACTCCGAGGGCATGAGACGATGATCACAAAGAGGCCCTTGCAGGTAAGGAGGAGAGCAGAGTGCAGAAAGACCTCTGGGAGGACAGAGCCACCCCAAGACAAAGCAGTTGTGCATGATGGAATGGGTTGTAAACTGTACACGCTGTTGAACAGGGAGCCAGTGAAGGGAATCCCGAATAAAACCTGAGATATGAGCAAACTTTGGAAAGCCGCCTACGAGACACGCAGCGGCATTGAAAATAGACATATACGGGTATAGTTATGTATCATATATGTATAATTGTATATATATATTTATGTAAATATATAAGCTATATATAGATAATTTTGAGCAAACATGATATACACATATATCTGTGTGACAGTTGTAATTTGGCAAACTAACCAAAAAAATGGCTGCAATTAGTATGAAAGACCCATAAATTGTCTGTATTAACAATCATGAGGAAGGCGACGTCTGGCCATAATCGCCCTCCAGCCGACCTCTGCCTGCACAGTATATCCCACCAGTTGGCATCCACATTGTCTCATTAGGTGGAGTGATGGGGGCCGTTTATTACAGCAGCAGAGACACAAGAACGTCATCCCATATGGAATAAAAATGTAAGTGGATGAAATTACGGGTTGTGAAGACGGTAGCAGAAGATGCCGCGTTGTGGAATGAAGGAAGAGGAAAAAAAGTCATGGATTCATAATCATAGACTCCGCATTTCTTTTTGGCCCGTCAAAGTTTAGTAAAGGTAAACAGTGTATTAACGCTTTAGCGACGAGATGCATTGGTTTTTTCCAGTCACTTTTAGTACACGCTTATCATTAAGGTGCTCATCATCATCAGTTCCTAACTCCAGCCATTTGGCGGCGATGGGTACGAATAAATGATCTCCATTGTCCTCTACTACTACTACTACTACTACTACTACTATTCCTTTATTTCTAAAAACTCGTTGACACAAACGCAACAAGATTACAAAATCAACAGTTTAGATATCGATTAGACAAAAAATAATAGTCAAATAGATAAGAGGGTTAGGAATGTATTAGTGACTGAGACCTATCGTTTGTCAAGGCCACTGTTCCCCTTAGTGTCAGTCCAAGTGATTTTATGTGCTCATTTATATCTATTAAGTCTTAACAGAGGACAAATCAATGCAAAATCGTATTCAGTTCTGTTGGTTCCAAGTTGGTTTGGCTCTGTGTCCATATGGACTAAATTGAGTTCTACTGTGAGTCATAGAACTTACACAGATAAGATAACATAACATAACATATTCGTGTTTATTTTTCAAACTGACACAACACAGTGTGATTACAAGTCATAGTATGAATGGATGATTATAAGTTATTACAGGAGTCGAATTTAACTGTATGGCAGCCATGCAAGGCACCCATCAAGTCCTACTGCTCATTTTACCAATGCCATCTGGAACCATCTGATTTATTGGTGCTCAGTGAATACAATATAATTACTTAGGATAACGAATGAGTCAGGTCAGATAATGAATGGATCAGGTCAGATAATGAATTGGTCAGGTCAGATGATGAATGGGTCAGGTCAGATGATGAATGGGTCAGGTCAGATAATGAATGGGTCAGATAAGATAATGAATGGGTCAGGTCAGGTGATGAATTGGTCAGGTCAGATAATGAATTGGTCAGGTCAGATAATGAATGGGTAAAGTCACATAATGAATGGGTCAGGTCACATAATGAATGGGTCAGGTCAGATAACGAATGGGTTAGGTCAGATGATGAATGGGTCAGGTCAGGTAGTGATTGGGTCAGGTGAAGATCTAGTGGTAAGAGTGATTTGTTATTATATCCTGTGGCTGAGTGGTTATGGGTGGGCAAAGATGTTGAACATGTTTTGTTACTTTCTGGAAGCAGTGGCCCATCAAGAAAGCTAGATTTCTGCTACTAAGTCTAGAACCAGAAGGCTTGTGAAGATGGCGATTTCATATGTATACCCTTAGGATGTAAACTGGCATTGTGAAGGCCAAAGATGTTGCCAGTTAACTACACTAGAAAAGAATCAACAGACTGTAGAACAAATGAAATGTGGAGATTGCAGAAGATCTTGACAGGAGAAGAGGTAGATTCTGTCTTGCAAGGGATGGGATTACACCGGATGAATGACACCGGATGAATGACACCGGAATGAAGGCATTTGTCAACCACATGATTTGCAGATGTTTTGAAGCAAACAGATCTTAGAATTCTTCAGTCTGCTGTTTTGCTGTTCAGTGACCACGTCTGTGGCATCATTAATCTAACCCCAGGCGATTGCAACCAGGTGAAACAAAGGTTATATATATATGGGACACTGAAGGGAATGCTTTTAGCTGTTGCCTGAGTCTTATCATTAGGGGCTGTGGTGTCAGTGTGGATACCTGCACCAAGAGTTTGTTAATTCTCATTTCTAGAGCTAATAATAAAATAAGAAATAAGGATGCATATAGTCATTAGATGATGCAGTGACTGCGATTGTAATTGTAAATTGTAATCTGTAATTTTAAAATTACAATTACAGACTACAGTTACAGATTACAATTTTGTAAATTGTAATTGTAATTGGGCGTTTATAAAGCACCATATCAAGAATAATCTCATCAATTTTGCTGCTCCCGAACCAGACCAGTGAAATCTTTGTGAAATAATACAGACTTAAGGCACTTGTGACACTGTGGAAGGGAGAAACTGAGGAGCTCAAGCTGCAACTCTTGAGAAGAGCAATTCCAGCTGGTGGGTCCAACATGGGAAAAGCTTCTGGACCGAGCTGAATAAGTACACATGTGAGGGGTAGATTATACAGTAGTGATGTGGTGTCTTCTCAAGTATTTAACCAGTGGCTGCCTGTGTTGGGTTTGAGGTATTTTTGGCAGTGTTTCTAGTGATTTATCCTGAGATATCACTGGTGGGCTTTTGTTTTGAAAGATGTTGAAGACTCATTTGTTTATACATGTCAGTAAACAAATAGGTCTTAAGTTTAGTCTTGAAGGACTCGGCTGAACGGATCGTGGCCGGGAGATTGTTCCAGCACAAAGGGCCACCATGCAGTGTCATCATAGAAATCACCCTTCTCAGACACAGCCCTGCCCCAGATGAAGATGCTTCGACACAGTAGTACCTTTTACTTGATGTAGTGCACTACCAAGATCATGCTGATCAATGTCTGCCATGTCTCAGTGATGCAGAAGCCCATCACCAATGAGCCATTGGGGTCTGGTCTTGGATGGTTGTGCCATATTCTTCGTACCTATTGTCGTTCCCACTTAGGGAATTAGCCTGGCTAGATGTGGAAAACACTGAGACTAACTATAAGCAATCAGTCCAGTTTACACACAACATTATAATATTAAATGCTGTATTGAAATTAATCAAACTGTCGGTCCAACATTCAATGCAAAAAGATATGCAGCAAGAATTTACCTAAGCTGTATATCTGATTTAACTATATCTTTTCTAGGTCGAAGAGGTCACTGCATGAATAACCAGGTCTCATACCACACTAGGGATTATCACTCCCTCAGGCCTTTTTCTTCTTGAAGACAACAAACAACAACTATCTTACACTTAATACTAGAGGGTTTCTACTTAGCTACTAGATCTCATAGATAATCATCACACCAGTGTTCTGTTGGCCAAGTCTCTTCTCTTGTTCCTCCTTGCATATGGGGCTTACACCAGACCTCTTTTCATGACTCCAGCAGAACTACTATGGCCAGCCGGACAACTGGACAGGCTGTCCCCCACCAGGCAAACCAGCTCATGTGCACACCATCCACCTTTGTGATCACTGGTTTGCTGGTTAGCCTTTACTGTCAACGTTCGGCCCAACCTGTCTGCTCCTTTCAGCATCCACAAGCAGACTGGAATTTAATGTCAAATAAAACTTTGATACCAGTATATGTAGTATATGCAGTCTCTTAAATACAGAGAGCATATATATAGAAACTGCTCTAGAATCTGAGGCTAATTAAATCATATTCTGCATTGGCTTAGCAGAGCTGAAATGTGAGGAATCTAGTTTTGCGGTCATCATTTGTGCTTTTTTATTTTCTCAGAAACCCCCAAAATAAGTAGCAATGATCTAATTATCTGTTTCTGGATAAAAACAGTGATGGATTTTCTTGGAACTGGATAGATAGAACAGTTCTAGGTGGTGAAGAAAGACTGCTGTAATCAGAAGCATTGACAGAAACTGGTGCCATTGATTCCATGTGAATTTCCCATGAGATAGTGTCATGTAGGGAGCAGCAATTAAGTCCTGGGTAATGAAACATCTGTGTTAAACACAGCCCCTGGACGGAATGACTAAACAAATGAAAGAATTGATCCGTACAGTGCAAGAACGTAGGAGGTCCTGGTTTAATTAAGATACCATGGCATGCTGTCTGAGGATTCAACAAACAGGGAAATTCATTGGGTTCACAGTCAAGGTTTGGCAAGCAGTATTTTGTGGGTTTTGGTTAAAACTAATTTTTGGCAGACATGCTGTGGATGTTGAAAAGCTGCTATGGGATTGAATGTCAGAATTTTACTTCTGTGAATCATCTGTCTTGGGTTAGGCAAACATATTAGGATTGTAATAATTATTAAACGCAATGCATGTTTAAAATTAATGTTAACATGCAAATTGTAGCATTAATTCAATTATTGCTGCAAACAAAGAAGTCATAACAACAATGCCAAAAATATAATTTTTCAGCTAACGTTTACAATTGCGATCTCACCAAGCACAGTGTAAATGTGAAATGTAAATATGAATGGTTTTCTGTAGCTCAGTGTTCAGTGAATTGATTGGGATGAGAATCCTTCTCCACCACTGCTCATTTGAATGGGTGCCACACGCTCTTTATACCATCATGACCTTCTAGTTCCTCGGTCTCGGACTGCCACAGCACAACATCGTGCCTATGCCTCTGTTGGCCCTTTGTTGTGGAATGACCTTCCTGCTATAACTCCAGCTGTGATGTTATCTGGGATCACTACTGTTTCTGCTCGTTTCTCTCTTAAGACTTTTCTTTTTTCGAGGGGCCCTTCGCACTCGAAGCGCCTCTGATTAGGTTGTACTGTGAGAGGCGCTTTATAAACAGAATAGAATAGAATAGAATTAGTGTTAGTTCTGGCAGATCTTCCATAATTAGTAATTACATGTACCACCCTCACATGTGATCTATGTGAAAAGTTAACATGACTTTCAGAATAATTTCAACCACTGAAGGCTAGAAGTTGTTTGTGCTCGATTTTCAAGATATTTAGGTCAGTGATACATACGTAATAATACATACCTAAATATGAAAGTGACATGTTTACCATGCTATTAAAATGTTAAATTTAATATTAAATGGAATAAGAACTTCCCTATAACTAAGAGAAACAAAACAGAAGGTAATTGAAAATATAAAATATTATAATTAAAGTATTGACAGTCTCCTTTGTCTGGCTGTTTCGATTATTTTTTGTCGGACTATTGTTGGTCTAATGTTTCATAGGGACCTACTGGCTGTGGGTCTTAGGGAGGGAGACAGAGAGGGAAGAGTCTGGCAGGCACAGATACATAATGAGTTGAAATGAGTCTTGGTTTGTGTGGGTGTGTATATGTGTGTGTGTATGTGTGTGTGTGTGTGTATTCTTTCTGTGATTGCCAACTATGAAAGTCTGGTTGACTCGGTGGCATGAGCGATCTGGACAGCTAGACAAAGCCATCTGTAATTGGAATAAGAAAATGAAGGCCAGACGTAACAAGGAGAGATGAATGGATTGGGGGTTGTGTTGCCGTCTCGTTGCCCCCGACCCCTTCTCCGTCTGTCACTCGTCCAATACTAATGACCAACGTGGTGGTGGCCGTGACTGAAATTGAGGTAATGGCCGTGGAACAAGAAATGTCACTGTCAGGTGACGTGCTTGCAACATTGATCAGCAGGGATGGTGACGGTCTTGGTGTTGTTACCAGCAGGTGACTGTGATTGTCATGACGACGGTGGTCATGACAACGATGGGAGAGGTGATAAAATGCAGCGGCCAGAGACATTGTGTGAGATTCTTTGAGATTGGTTTGATGGTTACAGTGATGGTGATGATGATGCTTTGATGGAATGATGTGATAATTGCATTGGAATTACTCTGGAAATTGCAGCAGTCGTGTAATAGCAAAGATCTAGATGAAGATATGCTGTGATATAATGTATAAACAATACGTGATTATGATACATATATATACGATACTCAGTGGATGAATCTAGTTTAGGTGTATTTTTCATCTTGAAAGTGAGTTGTATCTGATTGATTTGCATTTGCAGTGATTTTTATTTATGTTACTGTGAACTATGACGTAGCCTACTATAGGCCTAGGTCTGTTTTCTGTCTTCTGTTAGTCTAACACGCGGCTTAATCTTGTAGAGAACAGAGAAATTGGATGAGCTGTAGGATTCTTTTTCAGGTGAATGTTGCAAATCCAAAGGCAAATCAACGTTTACAAGAGTAAGGGTAATTTGGCTATGGAGAGTAGGTGGATTGACGTCGGCCATTTGCAATTCTTTGACCTCAGACTACAAATGTTATGCACCTATACATGTAGGCAGTCATTCCTTACGGGTGGCGTACAATTGACTCTGAATCTGTACAGTTGGCAGACAGTGGATGCTGTGTTAGGTCCTTCGTTTTAGGTACAATTGCTGCTTAAACATGTCAGATATAATCGTTGATTAATGGCCATCGAGCGAGCCCCTCCCGTCGCGGGCTGCTCCCAGGCTTAGGAGGACTCCGTAGAAAACGACCGGGAAGGGGAGGGGAAAGAGGAAAAGGGCATCAATTGTTCCAAGAGTAATCTTCCGCTTGCGTCATTGTCCTGCGATTTTAGTTGTTCGATGTCGTCGTCGGCCTGCTGCTGTCTCTGACTTCTAAGCTTGAATTATGGCGCCGTTAAAAGCCCGACGTTGTTCGCTTAAAAATTTTCCTCCGGAGGCGACCGTCGTTTCCAGTGTAGAACCATAGATCTGGCTACCGTGAAGTAGTGCTGAGTAATTAGGCCGCACCGTAGAAGTACGTAGCAGCCCCAGCGGAATATATATCCTCCGTGCATATCGTTGCTGTTATTTTCGCTGCACAATAATTCCAATGCACTGGGTAAATTATTCTGCCCAGTGTTTCTTGTTGCAACCCAAGTTGGGTGGGTTGTGGTGGCCAGTTTACAGGACTCCTATTTCGTGCAATGTGACACATGAAAATCGCACAAAATTAGTTATGCTATTGATAATCGCAAATACTGCTGAAATAATCTTTTATCAATATTATTAATTATAATAATGATTATTAAGTACTATACATTAACGATAACTTTTATATGGATAGCATTAAATTTATTGGCTGTTATTATTATTATTATTTTCCACTATGCTAGTATGATCCCTCAGGATTACAAATTAGGAAGCATTGTTCTGGAAAGGCTCATCTTTGCAGATGGTTTTATCAGTGGAAAAGTTGCTGTGAAAGCAGCTTTACAGCACCAACGGTTGCCTCAATATACGTGGATTATTACTGTTATTTATATTATTAATCAGCTACTTATATCGTGCAAATGTACAATTTGACCTCCAAATCACACACATTAGACTGATTATCTTCGCTGCTCAAATAGATGCGGCAAAGCTAATGAACCAGGTTGTTCACCTAGATCTGGCAAAACAGTCATTAGCATTTATTTAGGCTTTAGCAGATCATGTGAAATTTTTTTAGATTGACACAGAACAAATGCTATCATTCTAATTTACCTTGAGGAATGCAGATAATTTGGATGGCGCAGAAAGCAGCAAGTGAAGCACTGCATATGATTGAACGTTGTGCCTCTGTTGCAATGTTCTCGCTGAGCAGGGCGGAAAGCCGTGAAGAGTTCTAATTGATCAGCTTATGTCGAGCAGCGTTGGGATTACTGTAATTTAATAAGGGGGTTCTTTCATGTGAGCGTGGTGGAACGCTACAAAACACTGATCAATGAAATCAATGCGAGAAATGATCCGTTGAGCCCATAGAAATCGATCACCGAAAATAAGCCGCGTTTTTTAGATACCCAGGATGAGATGAAATAGAGGCAGGACTAATGCACTTCTAAGCGTATACAACATATGATGAATAGTGCAACGTCGATCTTCATGGAATTTGTGTCAAACTATTCATCTGACATTCTCTTACTGTGCATGGAGCATGAGAGCAATAATTCCTGTTGCAGTTTAAAAATGTATCTTCGTGAGTTTGATGTTAATAATAATAATATTTATTCTTTAATGAAGTGCCTGACAAATGCACTGCACTGTACATGTACATGTTGTGACGATTAAACAATTCACAAGAGCACACATTACAGAAGACATAAATCAACAATGTTGCAGCCATGCAAGGCGCAAGCTTATTATACTTTTGCTGCCTGCCACCTAGGGAATGAAGGCATGAGCTAAACCCAGGGACCATACGGGAATCAAACCGGGCCCATGAAACTTCAGGCAAGAGCCGCAAGAGTGTTATCCTTTATGCTATCCCCCTCCACATTAATTCAGTGAAGTAACAGTAATTATTTGTTTATATGTCTATGGCAAGGAAAACAGGTGTATGGATTACTGTTGTAATTTTGTAGCAAAAGAATTATGCTGGGTTTTTGAAGGTGTTGAGTCTCATTTTGTGAAGGTAATGGCAAGAGTGAGTAAAAAAACACTGAACTGTCATGGGATGAAATTTGGTAACTGTTTATCACCTGAGAGCTGCTAATTGATGCATTTGAAATCCAGTTCTTTTGATAGTTGAGCTGCCTTCAGAGTCCTGGTGTGTCATTTGGAATTCAAACTGAATTTTTTATTTAGTATAGCTGTAAATGGACAAAACATATGTTAATATTGAAGGTTGACAGAAGTGGGCCAATTGTTCTGCTTCAATCTGGAACTTTTTAAGTGCCTACAAACCCAGCTTTCGTCATGTCCCAGTTCCAATTATTTAAAATCCTGACGCTAACAATCTGCATCTATGCTGTGAATAGCACACATTAAACACATTAACGATAAGCTGCATTGGTTTCCCAGTCACTTTTTTAGTATACGCTCGTCGTTAAAGTGTTAAAAGTGTGCTTTCCTACTATATCACAGTGTGATATTCATTTGTGTTTTGGTTACTTTCATTTTAACATTAACATCACTGTGTACTTCTGTACAATCAGGCATAAATATTTCTTTGTGCTCAGATTAGAATATTTAGTGCCACATAAAGCTGGCATGTAAAATTAAAATTTAGTTCTATTCCAATTGGTACTATTGCATCATTAAGCCTAGCATGTGTGCAGTGAAATATTAATTTGCAGTGTGTGTGATCGATTACCTTTTGTCATGGAATCCGGCTCTTGCTACTAAACCTTGCTAGTGTTTTGGATTATTAGCTTCTAAGCATGAAGCACGTGAAAGCACACAAATCAGTTAAATATTTAATAGTGCTCTGATTTATAGTCATCAGACACCACTTCTCTACAGTGTGTGTGTGTGTGTGTGTATATATATATATATATATATATATATATATATATATATATATATATATATATATATATATATATATATATTAGGGTGGTCCTTAGCAACATGGGAAAAGATTTTTTAAATATTTTACTGGCTCCCACCCTCTCATCTGATACTCCTCCAGAAGAAACTTATTGCTGCCAAAAATGGTTGTGATTGGTGCACATTTAGGGTATGCTCAATCCACTTCTTTGTGATGCTATACAAAAGTATAACTATGCGAAATTGCCAATGGTTAAAAATGTTTCCATTCCAATAAGTACATGGGGCTCAAGGCTAAAGAATATACTATATACTCAGATGTAAAGTGCATTCTATTCAATTTTTCATATCTTTGTCTTTTCTTTCCTGAAATAGCTTAATAATTGATAATTAGAACCTTTTTGATAATGAATAACTAACTATTAACTACGGTACTCTATTGGAAATGCATTGCAACTTGTCAGATATTTTAACCATTACAATAAATAGCGAGTTGATGTGACATCGTATATCAAGTTGATGCAGTCGTACAACAAACAAATTAATGAATATGTAAGACAAGGAGGATGAAAAACACTCCCCTGTCTCACACCAGATGCCACTGAAAAGCAGTATAAAAGGCAGCTGCCCCAGCGCAGTTTAACTAGTTGTTTGCTACTTTGCTATACCAGTTTTCTTAGATAGAGACTACAGGAGACGAGAAAGTGGACCGACTACCAGTCATTGTTCCAGGATCTGGCATTGAAACAACTCCTGTCTGTACCGAGGCTGTCTTCCGGAACCGGTCAGGAAATGGCATATTCAATGGCATATGCAATGCTTGAGGGCGTTAAGGGTTGCATCAAAGGACTCTGTTTTGACACAACTTCCAGCAACACAGGACGAAATAAAGGAGCTTGCGTTTTGGTAGAGAAGCTGCTGGAGAGAAAAATGCTCTACTTGGCATGCAAGCATCATACCCATGAAAATCTTTTGGAGGAAGCCTTCAGAACCACAGTGGCCCAATGTTGTTGTCACAGATTACAAGCCTGGCGTGGAAGGTCAATTTCAGATCATGATTTTTCTATAAAATTGACATTTTTGTCCTTAAAATAACTTTTGATCGTCTTACATTTGGTCTCCTTGTTTCTTATCACAGGTAGCCCTTATCAAGACGAGAAATACAAGAAAGAATTAACCAATTTCAACAATTATTGCCTGAGATCTGATCATTTTCTTCGATTTTTTATAGATTTTGTTTCAAATGACCTTGAATGACCTTTAATTTAGTATCTATATTTTATCAGAATATAGCTCTCATTGAGGCAAACAAACAGTAAAAAGTTCATCCAAGTTGGACTCCTCGTTAATTTTCTATGATAAAAAGAGTAAATCGACAATGGATCCAAGTCCCAAGACAAAAGCATGGGCGCCTTCAGTTCTTGGAGTTTAAGCAGGGTATGTTCGGGGGCTTTGAGGGACCTCAGGATAACAATTTTAAATTCTGTAAAAAATATTTCTAGACAATATATGAATAGAATAATGTGAAAAAATAGGGAATGGTTGGTTTCTGCAATGTATCATTTTTTCTGGACACCCCTACTGCACTCGAATGATTGATCATATCATATCGGAAGCCTTTTGTTTGTGCGATTGCAGGAAATAAGCAAAAATTTCAAATGGATTGAGCATACCCTAAACATTGACCAATTTTAAAGAAATTTTATACCAATTAGTTTCTACCAAGGGAGAACCTATTTGGAGGGTGGGACGGTGGAATTTTGAAAGTTTAAAAATAAGGACCACCCTAATATATATATATATAAGCAAGGAAGGGTCATCAATTGAACTGGCTTATTCTAATAATATTGAATTAAATAAGCAAATAATTGGAGGGCTACTGAATGGCCATGGCTGTGAGCAGCGCCATATAAATTACTAATTACTAATTACAGATAATAACAAGCTAGCTATTTGATAATGAGTGAAACGACTACAATTTGTTGCTAATACATATAATATAAATAAATATATTTCGCTAGTATATTGTTTGTTTCTTCAGTTACTATTAGATCACATTTAAAACTTTTAGTTCAGGCAGCTGTCTTTGTCATTATTGGTTTGGTATGTAAACTTCGTTAACAATGCTGGAAACAAGTATTGGTAATACCAATACCAATACTTCCTAATAAAAGTTTTGGCAATACCAATACCAGTACTATTTCTTAAAAGTATTGCAGTACCGATACTTTTACCAATACTTTTCGTTAAGTAAGTTTATGTTTAGTCACATAAAATACATGCTAACAGTGTCAAGCAGTAGTGCAGTGTAACTACTAACCTAAATACATGTACTCTACTTTCCATAAAGGAGCCATGCCAATGCTATAATCTACCATTTCACCATACGTAAAGAAACCATCATTTCAAAATGCATTCTGCTTATTGATGTACATAGTGGAGAAAATACTCTGCCTCCTAAAGAATTTTTTCTGGTAGCATGTAAACCAGTGTTCAAAATAATGTACAATTTCTGAGCGTGTGGATTTGCCCTTAGCACACTTCAGGATAGGGAATTTCCCACGGAATCTCTTGGGCCAATGTATTTGAAGAAGCCTTCAGGCAAAGCTATTCGATCACTCGGCGCTGAAATCGCATTGGCAACATTCGTTTCCGCAAGCCTATATATTATCAATGTTAACTAACTTTGCAAAAGATTTAAAATTAAGCAAGCCACTTCTACAGCTGATAGCAAAAGTATATGCTTGTGATCATTTTCCGTATTTATAGATTCCTTCCATTCACACCAAAGTTCATACATACAGTAGATGGCAGAAAGAGGCCATTTTCGAAGCATAATGATTTATTTCTCACTATTTTTTTATCCCGACTTATTCAAGCAGATGAGAAAGTATATAAATTATAGTGGAATAGAGTATTGGTATCGAGTATCGCTGACAGGCTAACAACGTTTTGGTGCTTGTGATACTTTATCGCGATATTAACAGCCTTAATGTAAACTATCATTTTTCTATTCACCATTGCTCTTTCAACACTTACTCCAAAATCACAGTGGAAATGAAGGGACATGTAGGTCAACAGACTTAAAAATTATCTCAAACTTTCTTGCTTGATAGATGTCAATAGATGTCAAGCTACATGTAGTCAACTCCAGGTAAACTTACGTTGATACTTGAATCACTGCATTGGCTGCCCATAGAAAAGTCAATAACTTTCAAGACTGGGCTAATAAGCCAGTTCCGGTGATAAAAATAAAGCTGAAATAGCTTATTGCATACAAGACTGCATTTCATACTATTATCTTCAGTCTTTGCTGACTCCAAAGACCTATCTGTACGCAACCAGGTCTTCTGACTTTCTCAATCTAGCTGTTCCTTTGATAAGTAGGCTACAGACCTTTTCTATTGCTGGCTCTAGACTTTGGAACTCTCTGCCTGCAAAACTTTGCTGCCCAAACTCATCTTTTCCAAGATTCATTTCCCCTCATAGGTTGTTTCTAGGGTTGTTAAAATCGGTTTTTTTGGCAATCCGAATTTCGGTTTTAGAAATCTGATTTTAAACCGAATTTCGTTTTTTATTGGCCTTCATAGAAAATTTAATATATTATTATATAACGCAAGTTATTTTATATATTAGGTACCGTAACGTATGTTAAATAAACACCTTCTTATCTGCCGGCTATATTCGATGGAAACAATTGTAAACACTAAAGAAATGCATGAATTAATTCTTTCTGGCATTTCTTGAAATTTTCACTATGAAAATGATTTTTTCTTAAATTCGAATTTCGTTTTATCAATAATAAAAACCGAATTTCGTTTTCAAAACCGAAATTCGGATTTCCGAATTTCGTTTAACATCCCTAGTTGTTTCCGTGTCTTCTCTGACTCCCTTCTTGGTTCTTAACTGGATCCCAAGAAATTTGACATGCACAACGATTTTGATTAATGGTAACCTTCGACTGATGCTTTGAACATTGACTGTGTACTGTAGAAGTTGTTAGATGAGAGTAGATTAGATTAGGTGGTGGTAGGTAGTCCAGTTGACGCAGCATACGGCCAACATTACCACTGGTATTGCTTTCTTTATCATCTGGAAAGTCCTATTTATCATTAGTATGAACGACGCTACAAGCAGTACAGTTGGTCTGCCTAGCAACATCCATCCAATACTTCAGAAACCAGATGATCATCAGGATTCATGGATGGCTCAGGCTGCATATTGGCAAATGATTTTACTGGGTTTGACAAATTGCTGGTGAAATCTTCCATGGAGATTTTTTTAATCATGGTACAAAATAGGCACAGAGATTAATGGTGTTTTATTCTTCACGGATTCCATCTCGACTCTGATATTATGATAATTCTGTCCTTATTATAAATCACACGCACAGTCACAGGTGCGGGCATGCGCATACTTTCAAAGCTATCGATTACAGTGCTATTTTTGTGAATGTTAGGATCATGTGTGATTTGTATGGTCGCTGATAGTGTAGTGTTTAGTGGGTGGACTGTCAACTAAGAGGGTGGGGTTTCAAAACCTCACCAGAGCAGAAAGTTGTGTCAAGATTTCTGCTCCACCTGTGACCCATAACCAAGTCAGTAATGAGTACAGTTACTGTACACTGTTGGTGGGAAGATCACATACAGTGAGTGAGGGGAATGGCTATCCACCCTCATATGCTGAGGCTAAGAACACTGAAGTCGCCAACATTTCATACCGGTGGCTCTCTCTGAGGCTATAGCTTACGAGACGGCTCTTCTTCTTTTTTCTTCTTCTTTTAATTCTTCTTGGCATTCTTTGCATTCTTCTTCACATTCTTTTTATTGCCTTCTGCTTCTTCACATTCTTCTTCTTTGAATTCTTCTTCATTGTATTCTTCTGCTATGCACTTTATTCTTGTTGCATTGACATAATTTGTCATTTGATGTCAAAGTAAGGTATATTTATAGGTGCTTTGAACTTTCCACTCAGATATCCTGTTGAATTGATTGGTTCCTGGAATGCAGCCATCAAAACATTGCCGCCAATAAACAGTTTATTGTAGTGACAGAATAATCTTAATAGCTTAAAAGAATGGAATCAACAGAGAGAGTGATTGCTTCTATAAGTATGTGTGTTCCCAGTGTTTCATCATGTTTATGCTTGTGTATGTGTCTGTATTTGTCCACCCTTGTGTACATATGTATCATGTGCATGTGTGTGTGTGTGTGGCTATCACTTTTGTGTTTTGTGTCTCTTTGTGAAGTACAAGAGCTAAAGAAATAATATTTACTAACAATAATTATTATAGTAATCATATTTGGATTCGTCTACCACAAAAGACATTGTTTAAATCACTTGCTAAGGCCTAGTATGTTACTCTGGCCTTTACACAACTCTGTGTGTCGTAATC
This sequence comes from Aporrectodea caliginosa, assembly GCA_020284085.1. Classification (NCBI taxonomy): domain Eukaryota; kingdom Metazoa; phylum Annelida; class Clitellata; order Crassiclitellata; family Lumbricidae; genus Aporrectodea; species Aporrectodea caliginosa. The sequence continues at coordinate 741,507 of JACEVL010000372.1, forward strand.
CGTAGTGAACATTCATTCGTCTGTGCCTCAGATTCAGATTACCTGGTATGCATGCAAAATAAGTTATTTTAGTAATAATAACAATAATATAGTATGGCATAGCTTTAAGTCATTATTTATGGCTATGTTCAAGTTCAGTGAAGGAAAGAATACATTAGATTTAAGCAATCTAAAGTCTCAGTCACTATCAACCTGCTAATGTTGACTTGGATCAGCAGACCCTGTTTTTGGCCGAAATTACTGTTTAATGTGCAGGCGGATAGTTTGAATAATCTGTTTTTTCTTAATGTTTGATCAGACGCTCCCTATTAGCAGTCTGCTGTGCATGCTGTTAGACACTGCAGACCAGTGGGAGAGAACCTTGATGATATGGATATTTATTCACATCTGATGCTTAATTTGTTGTTGCTGTCATGCCAGCTTCCAGCAAAAGCCAGATTATTCATTCATGGGAGGAAGACAGGGCCCTGGTGGACGGACGGGATGGACTGGACGGGGGGGTTGGAGGGGGTAGGGGTGGTTGGTCAATGACAGATCCACAGGATATGTGTGATCTTCACAGTTCTGCTGCTGCTAGACTTGATGAATATTCTTTGGAAGAGTCTATGATCGTCTTGAGTATACTAAGAAACACCACAGAATCCCAAGCTCACCCTCATCTGCAAAATATGTATGTATGTATGCAGCGGGCAATTAATCTATGGCCTTTTTAAGAGCAACGCAACGGTGCTAAAACATGGCTGTCTAAGATATCTGAAAATGTTTCTTGAACTGTCTTGTCTGTCTTGGAAAACAAAGGAAGATATTGCCAGAAGCTTGTTCCAAATACCCACATTTGCATAGACGCACAAACATACATATCAAATACAAAATGAGACACAGCTAAACACAAAGGAGTAGTAACGAGTCTTTATTTGCAACTAGCAAGCGCACATGCATAACTGAACATCCACCCTGATGTAGCGCAAACAAGGACACACATGAGAACGTATACTCTATATATTCAACAGCGGCACAGGTCTAAGCGTTTGATGTTTCTGATACCCTTGAGGCAAATGTAAAAACAAATCCTCCCAGACTTGATAGCCGATTAATTGGAACAACCCTATCAATAGCATTCTCCTTGGCATTTTGTGGCCAGCCGCTTTCAAGGCAGTTCAAGAGACGTACATGCTGATGCCAGAGTCAGGCTTTGTAAAAACAAATCTTGCCAGACTTAATAGCCGTTTAATTGGAAGAACCCTATCGGTAGCACTCTGTTTGGTATTTTGTGGCCAGCCAGCTTTTAAGGCAGTTCAAGAGGCATACATGCTTCAGGAAGAGACGCTGACTGAGATGGCCCGGATAAGTCTCATCTTGGACACAGTGATGCCATTGATTCTGGTTATAAAGTAAGTAAGTAAGTATACCCTTTATTGAAAATAAAATAAAAAATAAAAATAACTGTGTCACGGTGCTTGCTGTCCTGGATGTAAGCACAGTGTTCACGTGAATCATCATGAAATTTTAACCTAACATCTGGTAACCTCTTTGGAATCAGAGGACAGAGCCTCTGGATTGGTTGTGCTCCTTCCTGAATGGACGGACAATCATGGTTACTATCGGCTCAGCATACTCTTGGACTCCAGTGCGTCTCCAACTCCGTGTCTCAAACGACTCGGTGCTAGGACCACTTCTTTACATCTTGTAAAAGGTTGATTTGACTCGGCTCGTCATTTCTCTGAGAGCACGGATTCACCATATTGCCTACAACATACAATTAATCTCTGCATGCCACCCACCGGATGCATATGCGTGTATGTCTTCTACAGCGGCTGCTGTAGTGGAAGTATATAGACACCAGATCAGCTGTGGCTGAATCCAACAAAGATGCCGCATATTAGGTTTGGCACGTGCCAGGCATTGTCAAACACTGAGAATTGTATGATTAATTGCAATTCTCGTCATCTGCAACTTCGGTGTGCTTATCGTGGCAGATCACATGAATTGCTTTTCAGGTCCTGCTTCTACCTGTTGTTCCAGTTAGGGTTCAAGCTGTACAATCTGCACTGCAGTGACTTTATTCAGTCATTTACCTTTATGCACCTGGATTGCTGCAATTCAATCCAGGATTCCATTTTCAACAGCTCCATTCTGTTCTAGACTGTGCTGCTCGAGTCTTTGCCAGTTAGACGAAATATATGTGAGACATGCTACACTGGTTTCTTGTTGCCAAGTTAATTTCCTGTAAAGATAATCTTGCTGGCTTGTGCCCCACTTGTTGCACTGCTCTGGGCATACATTCATGAGCTCTGTGTCCAGTCTTAAAGGAACTAGGTCTCAATCGCTGCACTCTGCTAGCCATGGGGATATGCAGGTGCTGTGCTTCCTCAGTGCAACTCAAGTTCGTTCTGCTCTCTGGTGTATTGGACCTTCCCTTGGGAACTTCCTTCTGGAACAATTTCCCACTGTATTTAGGTACTGCTGCATTTGACCTTGTGTGCAAACCTTTGTTGGGGTTAATTAGGCGGCCATGTGTGTAGGCCCTGTAGGGCTTTTGCAGGGTGCTGAAAAGAGGGTAAATTAAGTGTCTTGATAAATGTACATGTATACATAGATACACAGACTTAATAAACACCATTTAAAAGTCAGATTACTCTTATTCCTGTGCACTAAGCATGCATTTCAGACTCCAGAAATTATTTAAGAATTGTTTAGTCAGCATGATTAGCATGTTTTGTTATTGTTAATAGTTTTATTAATGACAGTGCTTCTGTTGTTGCTGAACACTTTTATAGCACATTTCTTTGTTCTCTTGTGAGTGTTCTTATGATTAAAACTACTATTATTGTTCTCATATTTATCATATTTACTGAAGCATAAAAAGTAAGGCCTTGAATGGGTATTGATATTCCGGGCTAGCAGGGGCCTTTGCTGTTTGTTTCCTACTTCTCATAGTAGCGGGAGTGGTGCTCAGTAGGAAAGACTTAAGGACTTCCTTTTCCAGCTTCCATAGTTTGAATGATTCATTGATCTGTCAACCTGTTCTAGCTCTTTTGGTCCTTTGTCTGGAGCTGGGGGTCCTGCTGGGGGCCACCGGAAAGACTGCCAAGAAACAGTAGACCTGCGAGAAAGCAGCTGAATAATTTGCTAGATTGGCGCCCTGCCACGTAGGCTCTTACCACGCTGTTTAAAGTACACGTTATGGCTTGTGACAGCAGGCACTAGCATTGCTAGAAAGTTCCTAATTAGTCATAAGTTGTCTAGTAATATGAGAAGATATCTGGCAAAGGCTTTTAAAACCCAATATTAATGTGGTCTTTGATAGTATTGATAGTAATCAGACAAAGGTGAATAGCATTCAGACACAATGACCGGACAATTTATATCTGCCATTGTTCTGACCACACAGGGCGGCAAGTTCTCCATGGCCTAATGGTCAACATACTGGATTGTCAATCAAAGGGGACAGGAATTTGTGTAAAGATTTTGGCTGTATACTTACACCCTGGCCAACTCAGCTACAATGAGTACACTAACTGTATACTGTCAGTGGGAAGATCAGATGGCAAGGGGGACTGTCCACTCACCCTCTTATTGCAAAGCTAAGGAAAATGAAATCACACCTCATACCCAAGACTGTGTCTCTTGGCTATTAAACTTAAGATACCGGTCTTCTTCTTCTTCTTTTGGCCACACTCACTTGAAGGGACACTGTGCTATCCCTTGGAGCCATAATAAAGTTATTCAGCCTATTCTGTTATTTGTGGTATGCTGTGATGTCAAAAGGTTTAGTTAGTGTAATGTAATGATTACTGCTTGTAGACCTTTTCCAAGATGTCTGTTTTTCTATGGAGGGACATGGTAGCTGATTGGTTAGAGTGCTTGCATTGCAACACAGGCAGTGCAGGTTCAAACCTCCTCTGGGATGGTTACTGATGCTTGGTCATTTGATGGGCATGCTTAATAAATGCATAATAGTAACAATAATAGCAATAATAATTATTATTATTATAATAAAAATAATTTTTAGTGCTTAGCTTACTTAATCCTTTAATGTTGGTTAAATAAGAGACTGCCAATAATTATTAAAAATCATACCCTAACTGAAGAGATTATGTAAAAATGTTGTATAAAAATGTGTGCTGACTGAAATCCTGCAACAAAGCCCGAGTTTTTTAAATTGTTGGCTGCTCTAGTTACCTGAATTGTTTTATGGATGAACTTTTTGCTCTTCTTGATCTTTAACTTGACATCCTGTAGGCAGAGTGTGCTTTGATAATTACTTCCCTTGAAGTAGCAATATACAAATTTCTCATTATAATTATAAACTAGACATTTTCCCCGTGGGATTTGTTCTCAGGCGTGATTTTTCATGACTTGGCTATACTTAGAGGTCACTGATTAAATAGAATAGTATTGCATTCATGAGTTTTTAGCAGGACATATATATATATATATATATATATATATATATATATATATATATATATATATATATATATATACTATATAACCATAAACCATAACCATAAATTTTATTGAACCCAAACAACGAAGAGCAAGTACAACAGAGAAAGAAAAAACAGACAAGCAACAAAGGGGATCAAAAGGAATACGACCCTAAGGGACCTAGGTCCCGCTAATGGGCCACCTGTAACAAAGGCAAAGTTATGGCAGAACAACTGAAACACAAGTATGAGATATAACATAGTAATTCTTAACTAGTTAACTAAGACTAATAAATTTAATGAGCACTTGGTAATAAGATGAGACCGTAGTCTAATTTTGAACAGAGAGATATTAGTTAAATTACGTATGGTGAGAGGTATGTCATTCCATGTCCGGGGCCAATGCATTTTATAGAAAACATCCGAGAATTAGTCCTAGCAAAAGCTACTCTAACATTTGCAGCAGAACGTACAGGGTAGGGGTTTAGGATAGACGTAGTAGTGAAATAGTTATTGAAGACCCTTGGTAATTGATTATGAAAATATTTAAACATAAATTCGCTAGTTTGAAAAATTCTAATCTGTTCAATACTAAGGACACGGTACAATTTAAATATATATATATATATATATATATATATATATATATATATATATATATATATATATATATATATATATATACATATATACATACATACATTCATACAGACTTATAGTATAGAACAGATTAATATACAGTAAATGAGAACACTGAGTCTAGATACCATGTCAGAGAAGACTTCTAGCCAAATAAATTCAGTTCCAAGTCTAAGAACAGGTGAGAACACAAACCTTCTTTTCATCCATCACCACCGCTCAGTTTCCTGGCTCAGATCTTGTCAGTCATATTTCTACAGACTTAATCAGTTGGGCCCAGTAATCAACAACTCAGTATATAGTAACTGATTGTTGTTGAACTGATTGATTGGTTGTTTTACTACTGAGTTGTTGATTGATTTTTTAATGGAAAATTACAACACCTGAATGTTGAGTAATATTTTCAGTTGTTGGATCTGCTGTTTATTTGGATGACCTTGGACTGTCCTAATCTTTTACTTGCAAGTAACTGGATAGAGTGTGTTCTGTGAAAAAGATATCGCTTAAGTGGAAATCTGCAACTGCTTCAGAACTGCTTCAGAAAACATTGCAGCTAGTAGCATAAATACATGCATAGTCAAGTTTGCATGCACCTCAACAGTTCTACCACTGTGCTGGTTACATTGATTGAATCATGACATGAATTTATCCATACATTGCACTGTTGATTTATCCATTCTTTCCACTCTGGATTCATTTATTTAGTAGTTTACTTTTTACTTGAAACACAGGGTTCAGTCTGTCTTCTCTTTCACATAAAACCAGTGGCTGTGTTGATGTCCAAGACTCATTACAACTAATAAATCCTTCTTTACACTTGAAATGTTGGACAGTTTGTCGTGTGTTGCAGTTCTTTAGTGATTCTTGTAATATGGCTTTGCTCCCTGATGAAGTGTTACAGTGCACTGTAAATCAACCTATTAATAATAAAATAATATATCAGCTACTTGAATCAGTTTTAACTGTGAAACTGAATTTCTGAATTTTATCACTTTCTTAGGTGATATGCTAGTTGACTGACTGTTATCAGCCTTCAATACCAGACGCATCATGTGAAATTGGCAGTTCAGAGTAGAGGAGTACGGGATTGTCTAGCTGTTGCATGCTTGAGTTTTAACGGAAAGGTCTGTGTGACCATAAGTGAATATTCCAGCTTCATCATACCAAAGTCTTCGCTTGCAAAGAATTTAATCTTGCAGGAACTTACTTGGTTAGCTAGTTCTTTGGACACTTACTTTAGCACATTTGAGTTACCTCACTAAGTGCTGCCGATGCTAGCCTAATGATATTAAGTCATTAAGGACGAAAAGTTAATTAGTAAGCAAATTAAGGTTTTGGTAACTATCAGTGAGATTCTAGCACACATGAAGAGTCAAAAACAAAAGATTCCCATCCAGAATTGAAGTTGACATGTTATTCAAAGTCCTGTTTGTTAACGCACCTATATTTGGTAATTGTATTACCACCTGTACTTGGCAATTGTATTACCACCTGTATTTAGTAATTGTGTTACCACCTGTAGGCCTACTTGATAATGGTATTACCACCTGTACCTGATAATTGTATTACCACGTGTACCTGATAATTGTATTTTGAATGAGCATGACTGTAAATGATCCTGGTCCCTTGCTTAGAGTAATTCTTTAGACATGGTTGCAGAATGACTGACAGATGCACACGTCCATTCACTTGTGCAGTGCACCTATACACGGCAGCCACCCAGAAACAAATGCACGCGTGCATGTGCATATGAATCTTGAAGACCATTTGCGGATGGAAATGCGTCTCGATGTGCACTTAATACGTGACAGCAGGAACCAAGGCTGTGTTCAACAGCACCGTCAAGAGCATCCGTAAAACAAGCTGCCTTGGTCGGCGGCGCAGGCGTGGTCGTTCACACGCGATAATATCGGCCATTGAGCAGACGACGACATGTGTGATTTTATGTCCAGTAAGGCAGTGGAATATGTTCGCATTAGAAGCACAACCTGTGGCTGTTATTGGGCTGGAGGTGCTGGGAAATGTGGAAAATCACAGCCAAAGAAAGAATCCATAAAGATGATGATGGCTGGCAGAAGAGAACCATAGATTTTTTGCTTATAATGTTTTACTGCTTAATATGAACAGCACTGACAAAATATATGCGGGCATAGTGTAGTGGTAACATCACTGGCATGAAGAGCAGTAGGTAGCGGGATCGCTTCCCGTACCCTTCCAAAGGGCCACTCAGCCTATCATTTGCGAGATGGCGCATTGGTAAAATGAGATGTAGGACGTGATGGGCGCCTTGCATGGCTGTCGTATACAGTTAAGTTCGACTCCTGTAATAACTTATGATCATCCGTTCATACTGATTTGTAATCTTCCTGCAGTTGTGTCAGTTTGAAATGAAACAAAGATTATTATTATTATTATTATTATTATTATTATTATTATTATTATTATTATATCATTATCAGTATCATTATCATTATCATTATCATTATCATTATCATTATCATTATCATTATTATTATTATGAATGACTATGATTTTGGATCATTAGATGTGTTATACCTGAATCTGTTATCAAGGCTGCTTCTAATTTCTGCTGAAAATGTTTGTTCATAAGCAACACAAGGTTTGTGAGGCTTTGGTCAATTACATCATGGTCTGTGCTTTGCTTCTGTCTACTGTGTTGATGCCAGAGGTGGCATTAGACCCCCACAGAGAACCTGGGACTACTGTCTTTTCCGGGCCTTCTCCACTGCCGCCAACCACAAATCACTTAGAGCCAACTCCAAGTCTTTGTGCTGGAAAGGGATTGCTACCCCTCCATGTATTCAACCATCGGATTAGACTGCACCCTCTTGAGTTAATCATCATACATCACATTGCATTTGCTTCTGTTTGCATTGCATAGTTTCTCTTCAGTTGGACACACATTACAGTACAGATCTCTGGCATGACTTTGGCTGGAAGATTAATCAGTATTTGACTTTACAGAGTCATTATCTGAATTTAGAAAGAACAACACGAGAAGGCCCAGCTGTGTTTTGTCATATCTGTTGATATTTTGGATGTTCTAATCTCTTTCCTTGTACTGTAATACCAAGAACTGTTGTTGTCCAAGATTTAAGACCATGGTTCAAATTTCTACAAAAGTTCCAATTATCTGAGACAGAAACACAGAGACAGAGACAGAGACGAGAGAGAGAGAGAGAGAGAGAGAGAGAGAGAGAGAGAGAGAGAGAGAGAGAGAGAGAGAGAGAGAGAGAGAGAGAGAGAGAGAGAGAGAGAGAGAGAGAGAGAGAGAGAGCAGCCTTGCTTTGATGTCCTGATTTATTCTCCCATTAAACAGACTACAGACAGATGCATGCTGACAGACATTTGTTCACAGTCATATAACCCATACTTTGCAGCCACAAGAGACTAGACACGCAGGCAGGCACGCACAAACACACACACACACACACCAAGGGAAATGCAGAGAAAGTGACTGATGCATAGACGAGCGCAGGCAAATGAATGGGCGCTACAAATTGACAAGACGTTCAAAGGTGTCCATTTGTCCATGCTGAGGTGTTTGCTGTAGTGAGTTATGATGGTCAAGGAGCCGTCGGCGATGATGAGTTGATCTGCTTACAGGAGAGGACGTTACTTCAATTATGCATGACCTCAGGTGCCCCACATTTGCTACATACTTTCAGGATAATTGACAGGATGTTGACCATGCAATTTGCCAGACCCACCCACAAAAGCAATCCCTAGCCACTGCCACTGTAACTAGATCCGCTCAATGCTTTCTTCTTCTTTGCGCCTGTTTCTCAGTAAATCGTCTTAACAGGGCCCGAGCGGTAAGCTATCAAGATGTCTAGATTCAGTTATGCTCTGGTATTTGTTATATTTTCAATTTTTTTAATTTAAGAAAATCGTTTTAAGGCCTGAAATATATGTTCTATGTAAATCGGTGAGACTATGTTCTGTAGAAGTCACGGCATTCGTTAGGTGGCGCTTTCTGGCCTTTATCCGGCTTCGGAATGTCATTTCGTAATTTGATTGGTCTGCCGACGGACGGGTGAAGCAACGAGTCTGGCTACCCTGGCTGGAATAATTGGAATGAAAGGAAGAGGAGGAGGATTGGGAAGACTGGATTCAATATAGAAGATATTTGAAGCTGGAATGAAATATAGGATTTGATCGAATGTATGGGATTCTCGATCATATGTCGTAGCGGAATCTGGAATGAGAGTGAGGATTAGATGCCGTGTGTACCTGTGATGAATAGCTGGGTGTAAAGGGGTCTTGGATTAATGAATTGGTCAAATAGGATTCTGGATAAGAAGATGTGTGTGTTTGGTAGACATTCTTGATAAGTTGACTAGTGTACTTTGAAATTGATGGCTGAATCAATGGATACACTTATGATGATCAGTTTTACCAAACACTAGTCTTCTGAAAATGAATCTGTCTGGTTTGCCAGTGTATAGTCTGATCTTGTACATTCAGGTAGCTAACCCCACATAGTCTGGCAAACCTTTTCCACTCCGCTGGCATTGCTACAGTGTACTCAGAACATACTACTCGATTTTGCCACAGTGTAACTAGTTTAAGTTTCAATAAATCTTTGTCAGACTCTAAGAAATTACTGCTAGGGATGGATGGTGCTGCTGCTTTTACTTTTGCTGCTAACAATAATAGCAACAATTATAATACTAAAATAAAAAATAAATAAAAATAGGAATAATTATGATAATAATAATATTAAAAATAATAATAATAATAAGAAATAATAATAGTAGTAAAAATAATGATGATGATAACAATGTTTGACACTGCACATGTGTACACAGCAGTGGCTTGAAATGCCATTGTTCTGCACACATGTGTATGATGTGTAACATGAAACATTGCACGCAGTGTGACTTAAACTACTTTGCACAAGTCTGCCAAGTACTTTGGCTCACACCTGTGCATCTTTTTATCCATCTAGTTTAACTTGCGGGAATCTTGCTTGCAATCTTGCAATCTTGCAATCTTGCTTGATTGCTTGAGCCACAGGCTAAAATGTCAAATCTTGCGACGACTAGTTCGATCACTTACAATCATTCAATCGTCGTGAAACTTGGCAGACAGACTCGCCCTCGCACACACTTCATTCTATCAAAATTTCAGCTCCCCAAAAAGGCTAGCTTATAGAATCGGGGACTCAACTTTTCGAATCGGGAATCCCTTTTCCGACACGCAGCGTTGTGATTGGCCAGCGTTGCCATTGGCTGCAACAGAAACGGGTGCGGTGCTTGATTAAACGGACGCTATGCTGTAAAATGAACGCGGACTATATATTTGTAGAGGTAACTGCTTAATATGACGGATTATAGGATACTAGATGGATATAGTAAAAACTTTGTTTTTACTATTGGTTCTTTATTATCCATCTAGTTTAACTTGCGGGAATCTTGCAATCTTGCTTGAATGTTTGCTTGCTTGCTTGAATGTTTGCTTGATTGAGCCACAGCTAAAAAGTCAAATCTTGCGACGACTAGTTCGATCACTTACAATCATTCAATCGTCGTGAAACTTGGCAGACAGACTCGCCCTCGCACACACTTCATTCTATCAAAATTTCAGCTCCCCAAAAAAGGCTAGCTTATAGAATCGGGGACTCAACTTTTCGAATCGGGGAATCCCCTTTTCCCACACGCAGCGTTGTGATTGGCCAGCGTTGCCATTGGCTGCAACAGAAACGGGTGCGGTGCTTGATTAAACGGACGCTATGTTGTAAAATGAACGCGGACTATATATTTGTAGAGGTAACTGCTTAATATGACGGATTATAGGATACTAGATGGATATAGTAAAAACTTTGTTTTTACTATTGGTTCTTTTTTTATTCCTGTGACTTTGGAAATTCTTGGTCTCAAGCATTCTGCTGGGAACAAATTTCTGTGGGATAATGGACACTGCCTTTCATCTTTATCTCGTGAGCAGCCACAAGAGAAAAATTTCCTTTTAGCGCCTTTTCATCTGCATTCAGCGCTACTAAGCCATTGCATTACGGGCCTTTCTCTGATGTCACCTAAGACGAGGTTTAAGTTTCCATATTGCCGTTAATAGCTGCCAGTATAATTGTTTTTGGTCCTGATGGATTGCACTTACCGGTACCTGGAGTAAAATAAAATAAAATAATGACAATAATAGCAGTACTTTCTTGTTCTGTTTCTTGCTGACTACGTTGCCCGTAGCGAGGGATTACAGTAGGGATTTTCTACAAGCCCAGCTGAAATCTTTAAGAGAAGGCTACTTTGAAAATTCTTTGGAGTCAGACATTAATTAGATGGAGTCTTTTATAGTATTTCAGCGCAAGTGCCTGGCATTAGGAATGCTTCAGTGTGTTTTATTACGAGGCAATCTATGTCTTGGAACGTTTTGGACTCAATGTAACATCTGATCATTTCTGTACAGTGCAGTAGAGACACTTGGTCGACCATTCGGCATTTCAATAAAAGGCCAAGTGGACCGTGAAAAGCTCTCTCCCTACACAGCACTGGGTCTTTGGGTCTTTGGAAATTGTTCCCTTTATGTCTGCTGGGCCAAGTAATCTTGGCAGAAATATAAGTCTCGATCTTTTGAGCTTCCGTCCATCCTTAAGGTTGACAGGAAAGTCTATCAGACTCCACATAAATCCTTTCTAAATGGCTTCGAACTTTCCTTCGGATATGACCTTTAAGGAATTCTTCCACTGCCCTCTTGTACTCGACTATGTCGGGGACCTGCAGAGAATAACAAAATATTTGCTCATTTGCTGTTTGCCGACCATTTCAGAAACTCGTAATTTAAGGGTTGGGTTATAGATATACCAAGTATAGTGTAGCAATTGATACGATTGATTTCGACTTCTATATTTAGATCGTGTTTCTGTACTAAATTGTCAGTGATTTTCTTTCCTTAGAAGTCCTATCCAGTTCTTTGTTTATCTATTTGCCCTTCTGTCAGTTGTGCACTGAATTCTCATAGAGGGTGGGGGGTGCAAATTTTGAGACGGAATGATTTAATTATTGAACTAATTACTTATCTTGAAATATGAAATATCCATCAGAAATTAAATAAATGTTACTTAAAATTAAATAACAACAAATTAAAGTGTATATAATGATATATACATTTATGTATATATATATATGTATATAATATTAATAGATAGATACCTGTGCAGGCTTATTTAAAAATTGTCTTTGACTCGTATGAACATATTAATAAATCACTGTTTAGAACTTTATATTACATTACAATGCATTGCATATCTATATATTTTCATTTGTTTTATAAAATCTATGTTTTCATAATTTGCGTATACATTTACACTTTGCACATGGTGCAATTATAGCTTGCTATGGTCCTGCTGAGTTTCTGTATAAATCTCCAGAAATATGCATGCATACTACTTACATACGTACATACATGTATATTATATACACAATACAATACTTACAAGAATACACTTTGTAGAGATACTTGCATGCAATGCATACATACCTCCATATACATGCTACTTACAAACATACATATATACATAATAACGTGCTTACAAGAATACACTGTACATACTTTGTTAGAGACTGTTACTCCATAGTCACAAAATTTCCCCTTTGTGTAAACTGCTGGATCAACACTGTTGTTGGTTGTCATGAATAGTATTGCTCCTGATAACATTTTCATTGGTTGATCACATATCTCTTAATTTGTCCGTCTTTCACGCTGAATTCCCATTGGGCATTGCCGCGATAGGTCACGTCGCAGTGATCCAATCGATGTGATCACCGACGTGGGGCTGGTGATGCCAGGATACAATCGTCGGCTGAGTATGGGGGGTGGGAGTTACCAGTCTGTGCAGACACTTGTAAACCAGTGTGGCCAGCTTAAAAATGATCCTCTAACTTATTGGCTTTGAGCACCAGAGATGGGTAACTACTTGATTAGATTCTAATCGATTAGCTAATCAATTGGATAAACAGCTAATTCTAATCGATTAGCTGTTGCCTGATCCTAATTCTAATTGATTAGCAATTTTTAGCTAATTCTAATTGATTAGATTTTTGAAATTATGTTAAGAATGAGTTAACAACTGCTGTGTCAAACTACTCGACTCGGTCAATGAGACCAATTTCTGAAGTGGAAAATGAAGGTCTCTAAATCTAATGAGAGTTGCAGCTCCACAATATCATATGCCAACAAGAAAAACCATGCGGGCAAAAAAGACTACAGTAACTTGCTGCTGTAACCTGCTGTGCTTTGATTAAAATTTGACAAATTCATGATGCATATATATGTATGAATTATCTCAATCTAATTCTAATTGCTAATTGATTAGCCATTCCTAATTCTAATTACAGTAGATTAGCCACAAGGTGTTGCTAATTCTAATCGATTAGCACATTTAAGTCGCTAATTCTAATTAATTAGCAATTATAACTTATCATGCCCATCTCTGTTCAGCACAGGTGTAATGTGATCAAGTTTCTGTGCACCCGTTATGGATCTGGCTGCCGCATCCTGCACACTGAATGTTTCTTTAAAAGCCCTCCTGAACACCAAACTGACAAACTGCAGTCTGTCAAGATGACTGTTAATATGAATGAAGGTGTGTGCCAGGCTGTTTTTGGCTTCAGATGTCAGTGGTTATCCAATTCCACATAGCTGGCCCAGCTGATAGTAACAGGATGGGCAGATGGTGGCTACATAGGCTTTCATTGCAGCTCTCAGTTCAGCCACAGTACTGCAGAATGGGACTGAAACTAGCAAACGATCTTGGCCATCTGACGTATGGTGCCATAATAAATGAACCGAGTCTTTTCCATATTTCATTTTGTAGGCGATAATGGCGATTGGTTCCCATCCAGCTCTGAACACAGGCAGTACATACAATCCGTGTAAATCTTCGGGTTGCTACGTATCATCAGAAAAAGAATGTGCGGCCAGTCCCCCCCTCCCCGGCTTTCGATGGTGGTGAACATTTCAGCCGTGTATAGTAAATGTAGTGATTAATGTTCCCACCCCAAACACTTGCTTTGGAAGACATCTTTATTTCTTGAATGATGAAGTGATGGGGTACTGGATACCCACACAAAATGGACAAGGGTACCCAGACCGTTTTTGGCTAAACTTCTGACACCTCTAGTATAGAGAGACATAATTAGGTGCCTTTGTAACAGGAAGTGCTGGGTTACGGCACCCTAGAAATTGTCGCTATTATTATTATTATTATTAATTATAAGACCTGAGTTATTCCAAAAAGTACTGTCACAGTGGGTTACAATGTGTTATATCTCCAGATGCATCATGTTACAGCATGATAAACGGGCAGTTATGCTATTGCAATGTACGGACTGTGAAATGTTAAATCAATCTACTGTAAACGAACGAAGATATTGCTGCATATCTTCCGCAGTATAGTTTTTTCTGAATCGTTTCTGGCAACCTGTTCAGATCGGTGCATAAAGGTGATTGATATGAGCAGTGCCTTCAGTGGTCTGTCCTTACTTGACCTCGTTATCTATGTTTAATGCATTATGTGACAAGTAATCATTACTGATTGAGCCATCAATCAAAACTGATTGAGCAATTACTCTCATCAATTATTAATTCACAATTTCTCTGACATTCACGAGAACACATTCAGTGACACCCACAAGTGCACGTAAACAGACATACAAGAACACCACAGAGACCATACATGGAAGAAGGCAGGCAGGCAGACAGGCAGGCAGGCAGACACGCCAGACAGACAGACAGGCAGGCAGACAGGCAGGCAGACAGACAGACAGACAGGTGGTAAGAAAGCAATCAGAATAACTTAGAGTATTTTTAAATCTTTATTTCCATTCCTTACAGCTGTGAGCAGTTATTATGTTTTTAAAAGAGGTTGCATGATGATGAAATTGAAAAGGGAAGGAGGAGTTAGCCTAAATATCAAATAATAGTATACTTCCAGTTTTTGTGATTGATAGAATAGTTAAATGTTATTTACAGAGTTTTAGAAACAAAAATTGAGAAAGTCAGGGAAGATGATGTGGAAACAAAAGTGAGAAAAGACAGTCATTTATTTTATCTTTTTTTATGGTAGCTTTTTCTTAGCAGGTCTGTAGGTCATTAGTGCGGAGAAGCCCTGGCGGCTGGAATATTCCATGGTAAGATGAAAGAGCCGAAGGTCCTTGGAGTCCAGACCCATTGTATGCTGCTGGTAAATACAGTTGTTAAAATGGGCCCAGGAGTGGGAAGGATGGAATCATGGAACTGGCGGAAGAAGAGAGGGAGGGAGTGGACTGGAGACTGAGAATGGCTTCCTTCACTGTCGGCCAGGTTCTTTGAAGGTGACAGCACAAAGGATGCATCAGTGCCATTCTTTTTATATCACTTGTCACCGAAGATGTAGGAATTCATTAGGTTGTTACAAATGCTGGATAGGATTTTGTCAATGACTGGGTAAACAGGAATCTTCTATCTGAATAGGAGTCTCATAGAACCATGTGCCTTAGATGTCACAGATAAAAACTATATATCATAATTAGGAATCTGTTTTCAAAACCCCTTGCCTGGGGAATTTATATGCTGTTAAGCCAATTTTTGGAGGTATGTGTATGTCTTCCCCAGACAAAGGGGTAATTACAGAGATTATCTTAGATGGATACGAATCTGAGTTTTGTTTATTATATGGGACTAGGAATCTGGGTTTTGTTTATTGGGACTAAGTCATTTATAGGAAGTTTTATGTAGTAGATGGGTTTTGTGTATCATGGATATAAGTTTTTCAAAAACTGAGTTGTTAAAAATATCTGGTTCTTGCGTCCTTGGTTTTGTAATAAATAGACACAACTTTCCAGTTTCACATGACCCACACTGAGATTTGAACCTGTTCTATGCCAAAATGTCTTTATGACTTAAGTGTTTCAACTCCTTGAATTGGTTTAATTTAAGGAGTTACCGATCTGAGTACTTTTACGTAATTGCCTTGGGGGGGGGGACTGTGCACCATCTATTCACAGGGAGCGGTGTGTCTCGATCTCATCTAATTGCTGTGGCCATAGAAGTCTTCACTCTGCTGCATGTGCTGACCCTGTTGCTACCCAGCCCGTTCTTCAACAGTGCAGCACAGAAGCTTCACTGTGGTCGGTCCAGCTATCTTTGACAGCATCTCCTTGGTCTTTCTTTATCTCTCTTTTGCAAGTGCTTGAAAACCATTTTGTTCAGTCATGGATCTTGGTGTTCCGTTGTTAAGTTAGGAGGGCATCTGATGAGTCTCAGTTGAAGAGATACTACATAAATTGGTACATTACACTACATAAACTGGTAATTACAATTCCAGTGTGTGTCAGTGAAGCTGGCTGTTTTCTTTTCTGTAAACCGTTTGACTGTATGAGTTAATGATTAAACAAGATCACCTAACTGAAGCTACCACCAAATCTGGCGAATGAAAGGCTGAGTCGACCGTTGGGAGGGTAGCCCGCTACCCGCATCTGTGCTGATATTCTGCTCTTTGTGCCAGAGTGTTACCATTACCCTAAACCCACTTATTGTAAATGATACTGGATTCTGTTGGCTAGCAGGTCTTTCATTGCCATAATAAATCTGAACACCAGCAGAAGTATTGTATTTAAGTAGCCTGGTTTATGAAGAAATTGTTATTTCAGAGGGACAAAAGTATGCGGGGAATGTCTAATGAACACATAACTGAGCATAAAACTGTGTTCAGCTAAAAAATTCTCTCGCCTTGGTTTTCTGTTTCCAGCAGAAATGCAGACTGTATGACTACAATTGCCTGCATTGGAATGCAACAATACTGGCTGAATTAATGCAGTGTAGCTGCATATCTTTAACAATAGAATGCAGTCAGATGAGTTTCCATCAGTCGTGTGGGTTGGACGTAAGAAATGTCGTTATTGGGAACCGCAGACGTCGTAACTTAGTTTGCTCGAATCTTTCGTCCGTCACGCACAATATTTTCGCGTTGTCGGTTCTGACTTTTCCTGGAGCAAAACTTCCGTTGGAATTAAATTTCCACCACAGATGGTTCTGGTAATGCCATCTGACTTGCATTTTGACAGATCATTATGGCGAGACCACACGTGCAAGGGCAGCGGCGGCGGCGGTGGCGAGATAGATGCGGACCAACGTGGCAATTTCAATGTCTCAATCATGGTTTCATTCGCCTGCAGTGAATGCCTTTCCAGTGGAAGTCTTCCATCGTCAGGGAACTCCGAATGGAAATGTCACGTGGTATCCGCCATTCGTTGCTCTGCTCATCCGCCAATTTATCTGCTCAATTATTCGTTAACAGATGGCGTTGCTTGAGTGGGTGCTGCGACCTCAGCCGCTACTGCACCAGCGGCTGACCTGCTGCGTCAGTGGCTGACCGCAGCCTCTGCAAATGCGGCTACTGCTTCTGGTCGGTAATTTGTTGCATTGGTCTTTTTAACCCTTTGTTGCAACTATCCAAAATTTGGTTCAGATAGGAAGTAGGCCGGTGGAGTATGACAAAGCAGTACTGAGGCAAATAAATAGACTGAGATGCAGTGACGCAAAGTCTGAAAGAGCAACAGATAAAGGCACAGAGAATCGGAGATAAAGACAGTGTATAGAATTTGGCCTAAGCAGAGAGATGGAAATGAAGTTGCAAAGATAGATGAAAAAGCAATGATGCAATTTGAAATTGTCCAGTTTCTCTCTGTGCCAGACAAAAGCTGTGTGAAGTAGACCAGAGTCTTGAGTCACAGACCGACATCTAAGTAAAATCCGCTGGAACCATGTTGCTGTTCAGCGTCAATATAATTAAATGACCAATGAGTCCAGGCAGAGACAGCCAACGAGATGCTACAGTGATAGATGTCCATGGCAGCGGTAAGAAGAGGAGGAAGTGAGACCTAGAGATAGGGGAAGGAAGAAGAACAGAGACAAAGTAAGAAGAACAGAGACTTACAGAAAGGGCAAGAAAAAATGGACTGACCAGAAAATCTGGAAATTCCAGAATTCCAGAAAATCTGGAAATCTGTTAACTTTTCTCTAGTGATTGCATAAGTATAGATCAAAGTGTTGGAATGAAAATTAGTTGTTGATGTGGCTGATGTACTGTGCACCTTTAAACCATCCTGCAAATTCCTCACATATCTATCTGAATGGTTCGTATGCCAGGATTTCATTTATAGGGTGGCAGAACCTTATACCTTGCTGTAGCTTGATCAAGTGAACAAGAGTGCAATTTTCCTAGCATTCATTCATTCATTCATTCATTCATTCATTTCAGATATTTATATAGCGCCCCTTCAAGATTTCTACTCAGAGGCGCTCCCGAATACAGCGCGGACACTGAATCGGAGTTTCACGCCGAAGCGCATGAGCAATTGCGAGTGAAGGACTTGCCCAGGGTCCCTACGCGGCGGCTTGAGGTGGATTCGAACCCGCAACCCTCCGGCTGCAAGGCACAAATATGCCCCCTTGAGGTGGATTCGAACCCGCAACCCTCCGGCTGCAAGGCACCGAACATACCTCTACACTACCGCGCCCCATGTAACAAACTCCTATGAGTGGCTGTAAAGCATGTGTATTATACCTTTGTTCTTGCTTATTGTTATCACATATATTACACTATATTTATTGCCTACAAAATGAATAGGAGCCTTTGCTTATTGGGGATAGGGGCCATAGGGCTACGTATCTGGTAGGTAAAGGGTAATACAGACATTTGAACAAGGGTCATTGAACGGATGAATAAAGGGAGATAGTAGAATGGCCCGACAATGGAACAGGTGACACTTACCGGGACATTATTATTACCGGACAACTTATGAACAATTGACAAGGTGCAGAGTAGTATGCTCTGTATAGGCTACTCTGCATTGTGCACTCTGTGTATACTAAGGGCACTAGGCTATATACTGAATATTGAACAGGAGGTTCTTTGGGTGTGGCTGAATTTTAGCCGGAGGTTGGGTAAATGTACTGCTTTTGTGTTATTGTTATTAATGAAGAAGAATATTATTACTTTTGTATTCTCCCTGTATGATTACTTGAGATTGCAACACTGCACATCATCATCATCTCATCATCATTATCACCACCACCACCATCATCATCATCATTGTTGAATCTATGCTGGTAGGTATCTTCATTGAGCCTACTTAATACTATGATGGGTGACCATCAGTAGAATAACATCCAGTAGGCTTCATGCTTGGTATTTCATCCCTTTGTGGATATAAGTACATGAGGTGTGCCAAGTTTGGTTGGGAAACTAAAACTGGTGTCATGTATGTGAAATACTGTCCAAGGCAGCTCTTTTATTGTATCCATGACAGTTTCTGGAGTGCAAGCAATGGACAATAGATCCGAGGTAAGCATTCTATAGAGGTAGGCATATACTGAATATTGAACAGGAGGTTCTTTGGGTGTGGCTGAATTTTAGCCGGAGGTTGGGTAAATGTACTGCTTTTGTGTTATTGTTATTAATGAAGAAGAATATTATTACTTTTGTATTCTCCCTGTATGATTACTTGAGATTGCAACACTGCACATCATCATCATCTCATCATCATTATCACCACCACCACCATCATCATCATCATTGTTGAATCTATGCTGGTAGGTATCTTCATTGAGCCTACTTAATACTATGATGGGTGACCATCAGTAGAATAACATCCAGTAGGCTTCATGCTTGGTATTTCATCCCTTTGTGGATATAAGTACATGAGGTGTGCCAAGTTTGGTTGGGAAACTAAAACTGGTGTCATGTATGTGAAATACTGTCCAAGGCAGCTCTTTTATTGTATCCATGACAGTTTCTGGAGTGCAAGCAATGGACAATAGATCCGAGGTAAGCATTCTATAGAGGTAGGCATTCTATAGAGCCAGGCATTGAAGAGCATTCCAACAACTTGAGTATTTCCTTATGGATTGTACAACTGCAGAAAAAGTTGTTAATTTAGAGGTGACACATATTCATGCTTCTGACAATAGATGTAACATTTGTTGAAATGCTTCAGTATTGATCGGCATAAAACTTTGGAAGAGTTAGTTTTCCTTACTGAGGTAGATTCATATTCAGATTAATTTTATTATAATATTAAATTATATTATTATAATTATGCATGTGAAGTACCCCCGACACTGTTCAACCAGTTAACCATATCTGGATCTTCTCTGGTTCTGTTACGAGGCTATTATGATTATGGAATTCAGTTTAAATTGTGTTGGGAAGTTACAATTGATTCACGTATTGCATGTTAGAAAAGACATATATAGACATTTCTGGAATGAATTCGATGCATTTCATGTATACATAGAATGGACAGTTTAGCAACAATTGTTTTCACTATAAAAAAGAGAACTGGACAGTGACGTTAATAAGATCCGTAAGTGGCAGCATGGTTTAACAAGCTGTTTTAGTCAAACAGTGAGGATTGATACAGAGAGAACTTTCTGAAGAAAAATATTTTTATGAACAATGAGCGCATTATTGGCTGACGTGCTTTCTGGTAACTGACTACAAATCATAGGCGCTTAACTGGAAATTGTTAGACTTCAGAGGAACTGCTGCCTTGGAGGACACCGACCATGTTCTGAACCCGCTCCTCCCTCCTGTAAAGACACTTCCCTATTCCCTGCGTTCCAGACCACATGACTGAATTGTCCCACAGGCTGACAACTTAATGAGAAAAACGTGTTTAACAAGAATGCTATATAATGTGTAATTTCATGTAAACCAAAGTGCGGTTATGCAGTTGGATAAATAAAGAATATACTTACTTACTTACATAGGACTTGCCCTTGGCACTGGTGTTGGTGATAATCAAAAGTAAGACTTAGTGAATGAATTGTAGAAATACCGAATAGTTTTTGATCCAAACGAACCCTGTGTTGGTTCACCAACCCGTAGTGAAGTGGTCGGGTGGTTCTATTCCGGAGCAATGAACCCAGATAATATTGTTCAAAGGCAAAGTCGTCGATGTTTATGTCCTGCCATTGACGCTCGTATTTGCTGAACTCTCTTCTCCTCTTCTGTCTTCTTTATGAGATCTAATGACTTCTACGCAGCCGTTATTAAAACAAAGTGTGCCATCATTATATCAAGAATTTGCCTTTTCTTTTGCAACTATTGACCTGGACGCATGTCTGATTTATGTAATTTTGTCATTGCTCAACAGTGTTATAAAAGGGAGAAGCAGAAAACTAGTTTTCATCTCCTTGGCATTGATTTGCAGAAGATATGAGCAGTAGAGACAACACTGATTTACACGGAGATACAAGGATTACGGATGACATTGATTTACAATAAAACATGAACTCCAGGGACAACAGTGATTTACTGGTTGATATGGGTTTTAGAGATGACATTGATGGCTAGATAGGGTAGAGCAGGTTATTCCTTTAACGCTTTGGATAAGATTTTGTGTATTAAAACGTTCATCTGCAATCCTAAATGAAAGTTTGCAAAAGAATTATAATTTCTGTCTACTTTCTTAAGTGTCAGAATCATCTGACCTCTTTGAATTAATTCCATTCAACTGCTTGTAACAGTATCAGTATTGTTTATTTAATGCCTGTTATATGGCAATATATTGCCAATATGAGGTGGATAATGGAGAGACAAAGGGAGTTTGGACAGAAAGTATACATATGCTTCATTGATTATAGCAAAGCGTTTGACTGCATTAATCATGAATTGATGTGGAAAACCTTGGGAGAAATGGGAATACCGAAACACTTGATTCAACTTCTTAGGGGTTTGTACGAAGATCAGATAGCGGTGATAAGGACTGAATATGGAGATACTGACAGATTCAGGATTAGGAAGGGAGTGCGGCAAGGATGCATTCTGTCTCCTTTCCTATTTAATATGTATGCTGAAAGGATAATGAGGCAGGCGGGAATGGATGAGGCTATGGAAGGAATAAAGATAGCGGGAAGAACAATAAACAATCTGAGATACGCTGACGATACAACACTATTGGCGGGTAAAAAAACCGATTTGGTAGAACTAATAAGAAGGCTCAAGAGTGAAAGTGAGAAAGCAGGACTCTACTTCAATATAAAGAAGACAAAGATCATGACAACAGAGGAGGAGGACAGTTTTGTAGTAGATGGAGAGGAAATAGAAACGGTAACTAGCTTCACGTTTTTGGGATCAGTAATAGAAAAAGAGGGAAAGTGTGATATGGAAATAAATCGTAGAGTAGCGATAGGAAAAACTGCAATGAATGGTCTGGAAAAAATATGGAAGGACAAACATGTGAGTATAGACACGAAAAAAGATTGGTGAAGGCTCTGATCATACCAACAGTAACATACGGCAGTGAGACATGGACAATGACCAAGAAAATGAAAAAAAAGATTAACGCATGCGAAATGTGGATATGGAGGAAGATGCAGAGAATATCATGGAAAGAGAAAAGGACCAACGATTGGGTGCGCATGAGTATCGGAATTGAGAATGAAGAGACACTACAACAAACAGTGCTAAGAGCAAAGTTGAGGTTCTTTGGTCATGTCATGCGATCAGATGGATTGGAAAAGGAAATGATGTTAGCATATGGAGAGGGAAGGAGAAAACAAGGACGACCAAGGAAAAAGTGGATGGACGAGATACATGAAACAACTGGAATGAATTTGGCAGAACTGAGAGATGCGACGGCGGACAGAAGGAAATGGAGAGGCTTGATCATGAAGGTCGCTAGAGTTCCAGGAACTGACAGCACAAGGTAACAAGGTATATGGCAAGCAATCTTATGGACTACAGAAAAGAAGAACCTTGTTTTCATAGATTACAATACTTTTTTGTCTTTGAGATAAAGTCTTATCCATTATCTGATCATCTCACAGTCTAATCACAGTATTTTAAGTGATCAGTAACAACCTATCAGCAATGTATATACTTAATGCCTATTATATGACATGGTAATGTAACTTTTGAAAGTTAGGCATTTTGAATGTACCGTTAGTCCAGAATGGAAACTGACAACCCAGAGGAGGGCAAAAGATATCCGTGGATATGGTACATGTTTAAGAAGGTCTAAAGTGCTAATGGAAATAACTGGAGAAGGTCAAAAAGACCCTGATGGCATACAGATTGGGAAGAGAATCTCTTCTAAGAAAATTGCCAATGAAGGGCAATAGAAAAATGGAAAGCCAGAAGAAGTAAAGGCCGGTAATGAAGTTGGCTTGTGATTGGGTGATGTCGGAAGTTAGCAGGAAATGAAAGAAGAAGGCTCAAGGTCACAACGAGTGGCATCATTGGAAACCGGAAGCTCTGTCTGTACAGGCTGGGTCGTTGACAATAGAAATTTCTTTTGTGACTTTAAAGTAGATTTTATTTATTTTTTTTTCATTTATTAATTCAAACTGACAAGTACACAGTAAGATTACAGGATATAGTAGTAACAGATGATGACAAGTTTAACAGGAATTGAATTTAACTATATAGCAGTCTGCAAAGCACCCATCTATCCTATTGCTTCTTTTACAGTCACTTCCAAGGGAGTTCAAGGCTAATTCAACCTTATGGGGCTAATGGGTATCGAACCTACGTCCTTGTGATCTTCATGCCAGCGTGTTGCCATTTAACCATCTCTCGCCCCAAATGAAGGAACAACTAGTTAAGTCTGGGTCAGCATTTATGCAGCGTGCCACAAAACCAACTTCATATTAAACTGGAAGAATCAATAGAAAGCTTCCAAACATCTATGGCACCAGAATACCAAGTTCAACAATTGTGTGTTGAACACATTTATATTACACTGTGGCAGATCATGGACTATTTCTTGCCATGTAAAGAATATTTATTATTTCCTCTGACATGTCCTCTTTTGTAAGGTATTTTTGGTCAGTTGGTCAGGTGACATGTCCTCTTGTTTTAGTTCTTTCTGGCCAGCTAGAATTGTCTCCTTGTTTTCACAGATTACAATACTCTTTTGTCTTTGATATCTAGTCAACAACAACAGTAATAAAACAAACAAGTGAACAAAATTTCCTTAAACACAGTGCACTGGATTTTAAGTTAAGTCTAAGTTGTATAATATTATATGGAAACTCCAGATGATTTCCTGAGGGAAACTGAATGACCAAAGTGAACCAGGAGTTCTGTGTAAGTCTGTGTAAGATGCTTACAGTGCACCAATTTATAACGAACATCAAGGGAATGACTACTCATCAGATCAGATCAATTCTGACCAGAGATGGAATCACAGCCGAAACTGATCACATTTTTGCTCTAATCTGAACGAAAATTGAGCCATCTTGGACCAAACTGACTGCTTTAGCTGTGAACGCTTCTTATGACTTGCTTGACTGCTTATGTTCGTATCTATTCAAATAGATAATCTCTGGCTGTACCAAGAACTAGAACTGGTCTTGTTGAACAGGGTTTCAGTTGCTTGGCCTACATGGTGGAGGAATTCTCTCCCTGCTTCTCTTCATTCTTCTCAATGCATTTCAGTCTTAGTTCAAGACTTACCTTTAGTTCAAGACTTACCTTTAGTTCAAGACTTACCTTTAGTTCAAGAATTACCTTTAGTCAGAGGCATTACCATGAAAAAATTTCAGAGGGGTTTTAAGTTTTCTGGTGTTTTCCATTGGAAACGGTCGTACTTTTCTACATTTTTAGCTTTTAATAACAGTAATGCATATATTTGGGGGGTTTGAACCCGTAAAACTACCCCTAAATACGCCCATGCCTTTAGTTCAAGACTTACCTTTTACTGGTGGGTTATCCTCCACAATATGCGGTTTCTCAGTCTCAGTGGCATGACCTTGGTGTCTACCTGATTAAAGCTTGGTTATGATGCACCATCGGTTGATGCTATGTGCATTAGACACTTTAAGTATAGAAGGTGGTAACAATTTATAATAATTTGCTAATTACTAAGCCACAGCCAAGTTACTAGTAAGAAAATGGGATCCTATTTCTTTAGGCATTTCAAAATTACGGGGAGTTAAACAGACATTAAATTGAATAGATTAATTTGTAAGCAAAATTGTCACCAAAGCCAGATAAATTCATGCAACTCTTTATCAGTAGTGACTGCAGAGTTTGAGTTGCTAGTCAGATCTAAAATATTTAATGGTCAAACTGAAACAAGGGAAAGTTTTGCCCATTTCTGTATGGAAACCATAGCAATAGTGCTCTAAGGTGAGACTTTAGTCAGCTGCCTTAGAAAATATTCAGTGCAATTTAGCCAGTGTATTAATCTGACTTTAGTACTAGTTGCTTGAAAAACCTGTTTGCTCTGTTTCCAGTGGCCATGTTCTAGGCGTTTTACAGGCCTTTCAGCACCTAAGTTTTATGTTGTAGCAACCATGTGAGATTTTAAATTCATGGAGTGAACTTTTATGTTGGACAATTTCTTTTTTATGATGTACACGTATTGCCTGACATTCATCGTTGCACATCGAATTTACTGAACTGATACACCGCTCTATGACTGTGGCTCTCGGCTATTTAGATATAGATGAGAATAAACAGGTCAATCCATATGTCACATGTAGTCTCGTAATATTGTTTCAAACACCAGTGTGAATTGTGATATAGTTAGTCTGATTTCAGCTTTTGTCATAGTTTGTCATAATATTTGCAATGGAATTGTGAAATCAGCCATAGGCTTCAGCTGGCCAATCACTAACAGTGCCATATCTATTGCCTTACATTGTTTACAATGCTTTGGCAGTGTTAAACTCTGTGATAAAAAATGGATAGAAAGGCATTCACTAGATGGCAGCACTTGCACAGAGTTACTCGCTAGGTGTCGCCGGTTGCTGCTTTCAGTCCGTGCTTGGGATGTGAATAGGAGGATCACTGTTTGTAGTCTTAGCTGGAGCTGTCTTACCACTTGCCAATGACCGTCTAGTGCCTCTGCAACCCAGAGTAAGAGGACATATATTCATAAAATATTCATGAGCTAGAAGATTACTTTAGTAAGCTGAATCAAATAGATTTGGCATAATGCAAGTGTTTTTCCAGACTTAGCATCTTTCACTAGTACATATTATGTGCAATATTATTGCAATATAAGTAATCATGGCCGTTCTTGGCATGTTGTGGGCATCATGGCCCAGTCAATAACTCAATGCCCAACGGTCCCTTGGATGGTCACGATTAAGTAAAACAGATGTGTCAGAATAATCTGGAATTAATCGGGTCAAAATGAAGAAAGCAATTCAGACAGAAAGAGAAACAGCCTATGGAGGGAATTGAAAAGTTGAGTCGTCAGTTGTAATCCATATGTCAACACAGTCTGCATAATTTAATTTCTGGTGAAGTTTCAAGTGTATGGGACAATTTACGGTGTGCAGGCCAAGAACTGTGCAACAGTCTTTGTGTGGTGAGGGTGCGACAATGAGGCTCTTGTAGATAAGAAAATTGTGATAAGACTTAAGAGGATAGGAGTCAGCATGTAGTGAAAATAGTGCAGCGGGTCAAAATGCAAACCCTTGCAGTTGATTAACCCAGTTCATGAAAGCGATGTCATGAAAGCGACTTCAAAGGAAGCCATTTTTGTGATTTAAGAGTCGAGGATGTCTGCTTGTGCTTTAGAGTTTCATGATAGCTCTGGTCAGAGTTTTGAACTATTTGACGTTTGGTAAAGTTAGGGTATTAGCAGCGATACCAGGGTAACAATAAGGTCATTGTATCTATTACTGAGGACACAGAATGGAGTAGCACCTACATGCTGAGTTGATGTGTTCACTGAAAACATGCCAGGGAAGTTGACTGCATTGAAGTCAGTTAAGTTCAGTGATGATGATGATCATGGTGGTGGTGGTGATGATGATGGTGATGATGATAATGATTACTACAGTGACGACAAATGTGATGACGACGATGATATTGTCAACGATGATAGTTATTTTTTAGTCGTCTACTTCATTTATTAACACTGAAATGGTACTAGTATGTTTCTGATATGGTCATCATGTATGAATTGCACGATACTCATGGGGTTAAAATGAAAACAAAGAGTCTCACACTTTTTATACTCTAGGAACCTGTTGATTGTGTTATACTGACCCTTTCTAAGACCTCCACTTGCCTCTTTAAAGTTTGAGGAAGGTCAGAACAGTAGATTTATTACCTTCAGTATCTTGAGTTCTATTCTTGTCGTTTCATGTACACATTTGAACATGCAAAACACTAATTCTGTATTGATTGTAAACTGTAGTTTTCATCTCTCAATGTTAGGGTAATCCATATTTGGATCTATCCTGCCTACACTCCAAACATGGTCAGAACGTACTCCGAGTTCTATGCTCAGCATCTAAAACAGGTGTGGATGGAATAAGTCACGTCCAGGAACACAGAGAAGTGCGTGTACAGAGTGAACTGGGTGGATAATGTAGTTTGGTTTAATGGGAGCTATTATTTTATTGAACTGACACTAAGGGGAGTAATGGACTTGACAAGAGACCGAGGACAATGGAGGTAATTTATTCGTACCCATGGCCGCCAAATGGCTGGCGTCAGGAACAAATGATGATGATTATTTTATTATTATTTTATGTAAAAATGCTTGGCATTCTGCTGACCATGTTGCTTTATAAGAAAACAACAAGCAACATAGTCAACGTGTATTTTCTATCTGTACACAAATGAAAAATAGAAAACATACCAGTATTAATATTGCCAATAAGAATACAATTTTCACATTGGTGACAAATTGAACCTCCTGTGGCAGGCCTAGTTGAGTGTTGCCTGTCCCCAGCATAAGTCCAGGTAGCCTCTGCATGTAATTATGATTATGATCTAGCCTACTACTTGGTCCACTGTTCCAGGGTTTGAATCACGGGCGTAGCCGCGTATATAGGGGGGTTACGGGTTCAAACCCCCAAATAAATTGCTGAAAAATTGTTTATATGCATTTAAGTGCAAAATACAAAAAAGCCTTAACTTTTGCGACCATGCCCAATGGAAAACTCCCGAAATTGTTTCCTCGCTACGCTACTGGTCTGAACTCTAAGTGTACTCTGAGCATGCTCTGTGTAGATATAGAAGAGGGCTGTTGAATTATGGGTCTCTTGTGGTTAGCTTCTGCATGATTTCATTTTGATGATGCTGGTCCCGTGGTAGAGCGGTCTTGGCAGGTGGGGTGGGGGTGGGGGTCTCCAGCAGAGCAGAGGGGTTGTTGTGTGCCAATGGCAAGTTCATTGGATTTAGTATGACATCCCACTGGAATGTCTCACTCAAGATTTCATCGCAAATTGCCTTCTCTCTGGGTGTACTGAAGCAGAATAAATAAATGTCCTTGAAATTCTGCCCCAATCTTGTCCTGATCTGTACTGAGACTGTTTTTCACAATGGCAATACCACTAAACTTTTTGGCAACTATTTGAAGCATCTGTTTTTGTAATTATATGTAGTAAATTCAATTGTGACGGTGACTAGTGCACAAGGCATCAACCGATGGCACCCAAAAACCAAGCCATAGCCAGCTTGCTGTTGCTAAATGAAGTCAAAATTCCAATATCTGAGAATTTAATGCTGTTCCTGTCACACTGTGGTCTTGGACCTTTGCGACTGTCGCCATTTATTAAATGACAAAGACTTACTTCCAACTGCTTCGATTAACACTGTGATAGATTTATAATATTTATTAATCCACAATATACTTTTCCACATTTTCCACTGTATATTATAATTTATATATGTTTCCATGCAGTTAATGGAACGCCTTCTTAAGTAGATCGCAAAAGCACTGCATGCACCGGCCTAAGAATGAGAATTGAAAGTTAATCTGGAGGCTAATTATGCTCTTGTAACTGGAAAAATCACCGATGGTGGCCCTCTATACATATCGTTTCTAATAAAATATAATTTATAAAGCACCTCTCACAGAGTAACTATTCATATAGCATATAGTATATACATGACTGGCACTCCCTGGCATTATACTTCCTATTAGTGGCTGATTATAACCAAGCGTCAGAAAATTATAGATAATTTGTCAATTGCTGTTGGCAATTGAGAACAGATACAAGCAGTACTAATCTGTCAATTAGTGATTAGAGTGAAAAGGGGCAGGTTGTTGGTATTACTGGATATCTCTTACATGGGGTTCTAAGAAGATGATGACAAAGGCTTCACTTTTGACCCATTTAAAATGTCTGTTACTAAGCAGAATAAATTATCTCTTTAGCAAACGTGTCATTCACTTTTTGATCAGTGAAAACTAGCTGAGAATCAGTTATGTAGGTTTCATCACTGTCATTGTGTACATGGAATGGAAGTGCAGTGTAAGCAGTTGAATCCTAAACTTTCATTATGCTATTGTTCTGTGGGACATTTGGTGATTGTCCTGTCTATAGCTGTTGAACAATTCCTGCACGTCTGTGCTTCAGCTGTGTAAGATCATTTAGGTCATGAGTGTGTAAAGTAATGCATAATTGCATTACTTTACCTGGACTTTGGTTTGACTTCCTTCAGCCTAGGTAGTCATAGCACAAGATAATGTATTGAAAGAGTCTTACAACACTGTGTAAATTAGACATGCCTCTTTTAACAATTTAACGACGATCTGCATTGGTTTTCCAGTCGCTTTTAGTACACTGCTGTCGTTGAAGTGGTAATCTCCATTAAGTCAATTTGATGGATATTGGTTTTCATAAACCCTCTTAGTCAGTTTTTGTTTACAAGGCAGAATTCCTGTATTAACTCGCAGACTTTAAGCAGGGTTCTTATAAGGAATATGATTTAGATTTCACGTTAAGCGATTGATGCTTTCTGCACTATTCTAAATGGCACTATGGATGTCATAAGACTAGAATAGAGCTGAGCTTCAGATTACAAGTGATTTGTCATTGTCAGAATTTTTCCAGTGTCCGTTAAATTACCGTACACTAGAATCCAGATTGTTTCTCTCTTAAATTCTTTTACTGTCGAAACAAAACATTGCAACAAGTGTTACATTAAAGACATTTAATAAACCAAATATACACATTTATAAATAGCGCTGTTGTCTGTGCCTGGCCATGTTGTGAACGCAAAAACTCCCTGGGTTTTTATGAGTGGATTTTTCCTTAATTTTATGATTCGATCTCGTGTTCCAACTGACTTGTGTGGGCTTCCCTAGTCCCTAATGATGGATCTTTCCTTCAGAAATTCCAGCACCTGAGAAAGAAATTTATTTCAGTGGAACAGTCTTCTTCTTCTTCTCCTCCTCCTCCGTCTTCTTCATGTTCTTCTTCATCACCCTCTTCTTCTTCTTTGTCTTCTTCTCCTCCTCCTCCTCCTCCTTCTTCCTCTTCTTCTCCTCCTCCTCCTCCTCCTCCTCCTCCTCCTCCTTCTCCTCCTCCTCCTCCTTCATTAACTATGCCAGGCCAAGTCGGCTCTGGCATTATTCACGTGACGTTTGAGATTACATTGCCTGGCCGCGTGCTTGCTTGCGTCTCGGTAGGCCTCCTAGGCTGGCGAGGCGGCCTTAGACAATCATCGGCACATGTGGAAAGCAGAGTAGCACCATCTGTGCACGGAACAGGGAACCATCCGTTTCTCTGCAGAGCGGGGAACCATCGTTTCATCAGTTGACCGCGATAGCAGCGGCCGCGGCGGCTGCAGCAATCACAATTGTGTGCCTCAGAAACGAAAGTCTGATGTAGGAATAGAGGATGCTCTAGCAGTTGCTGATGCTGTTCGTCGGATGCGGGTTATCGCTTCTCTTCGTTTGACTCCGTTTGTCTGGAAATAGCATTACTGTTGCATCATGGGAAATGCACAGCAGCATGTTGCCGCTTCCAAGGGAACCGATCAAGTCAACGGTTAGAATATTAACGTCTGCTTGGAAGAGTTATTGCTTTCTTTCGATTCAAGTCTCGAACGAGACAGACGTTTGTTTGTTCCAAGAACACTGAATCTTTCTTTTGCAACGCCTTCATTGATCACATAAAGAAATGCGATGCAGGGTCTTTTAACTGCTTTAAGACAGAATTTTCCACAAACGTGTCGCATGTGGTTTTAGTAGGCCTAAGCCTACAGATGGCTGTATATGCACATTTTAGGTCACACAGTCATAAACTTGTAACTTTTTATTTTCGGTTTGCATTTCAAGTCTGAGAAGTTTGGATATGAATACCCTGAAAATGTGTGCCTAAGTGTATTCACCACCTAACAGTAACTCATAAACAGATTCACTTATCAGCATTTAACTGTACTGTACTGTACAAATCTCTCTACAGGTCTGATTAGCAGTGTATCAAAGGAAATATACTGTTTAAGTGTTTTACTGTACTGAATAGGTCTTTCTGAGACAAACAAAAGAAATAAATCAACAGTTAGGCTATAATGGTATTTAAAGCAAACTGTATTAGCATTTAACTGTACTAAGTAACTATTTCCAAGATATATGAGTTTAGATCAACATCGTCTTGGAAGAGATTAACTGTATCAGTATTTTACTGTACTGTCTGAGATAAACAGATGAGATGAACAGCAGAGCTAGACTGTCTGTCTTTTTCAATCATCTTAGCTATTCCACTCATGCTGTATGCTATGTACGATCCAGTCCAAGTCTGGCTTCTAGGTACTACTGCTACTGAATGGCTGGCTTTTCAGTATAAGTTTTACTGCTCTGGATTCTGTTCTTGGTTTCTAGGTTAATGCCTTTGGCAGAAGAGCTAGGCCAAGTCGTAAACTTTGACACTTTTAAACCTTGACACTTTTAAAGGTTCAAACACTTTAAATCTTGAAATCTGTAAGCAGTTTACTTACAGGGACAACTGTCTAAGTTTTAGTCCATGGCATTTTTACTATTATAAAGTTCAAAATTAAAGACGTCTTATACGTAAGTGTTGCTCAGATAAATTCAGGTCAGATGAAACTTTAAATGAGCCTCAATTGTTATGATTCATTATCATATTCAGTGTCCAACTTATTTAGTAATTCTGCCTCAATATTCATAAGCATACATTTTCTTCTTCTAACTATCTTATTTCGGGGTGCATAACGTGCATGAGGGCAATTTTATACTTAACCTCCTACACGTTTTGTATTGATTTTTTATTAGATTTTGAGAGGAAATTCGTTCATTTTGTTAACTCTTTTTACATACAGAGTTTGTCTCAAGGTTAGTTATATTTAGTGATTAACATTATCTTCACTAGCATTAACTAAAAATGTCCTCATCTTATGCTTGGAGTAATATTTCTCTTTGGTTACTGATCTAAAGCATTCCGTATTCCTGTTCACTAATAAAGGAGAATTTATATAGATCAATAATTCATGGCAGAACTGTACAAGTGAAGTAACCAGGCATTTTATGAAACCTGCCTTGAACTCGGCTGTTAAGCCTAATTCTTGAAGAAAACAAAAGATAACTGAATGGCTAGAACTTGCAACGTTTGAGAAATATCCGGTCTTTTGTAGCATTAGCTTTGTCGGTTTTCATGGGTTGCGTAGATGTAGTAATGGATGTGGATGAGTTATGGATATGCTTGTTTTTTCGGTTGAAGCTCTCCTAGTCTTTTGCAGCAGTAAATGGTACGTGGTGCTCCTTGGCATTTATGGCTGACTGGTATCAGCGTGAATTCTTTGGTGCTCGTGCTGTTTTGTTGCTGTTTCTACATGAACGAAAGTTGCTTTGAGCATTGTAGCATTAGCACATGCATGTACACTGGTGACCCACTTTCTCTGGTTTCCTATCGTTCTATCTTACAACATTACAGGCCCAGGTTCTGTGAAACACAGAGGTGATTGTTTTTTATACAGATTAGGAGTAAAATCGAGTGCCTGATTGTAATTATGAGTGTTGCTCGTAGCAGAAAATAAAATTAAGAAAACGATTGCTCTGTAAATGCGTAGAGACCACTAGTTTTGGGTTAAATACACTTTAGTTAAGGATGCAAACGTAGCAGAGGGAGTGGATGGGTGAAAATTACCCTTGACCTATGGCATCTGGCCACCGTAAAGGGGAATGTTAAAGTTTAATGCAAAATCGTACTTTTTGTCGTTTGCCATCACTCGAAAAATGATTTCAAAATTTCTTTCCTGAAATACCCAGATGAACTGTCTACACATAGCCCTCTCCTCATTTCTAAGAATGCCAAAAATTGGACAACCTTGCTGCATTTGAGGTCTCCAGCATAATCTGGTGTTATAGGCTACACATGGACTTGAGAGATGATTACCATCTTCTTCTTCTTCTTCTTACATGGTCAGTAAAATCTGCTATTCCTAGCAGCTCTCTGCAACATTCTCCTTTTTCGTGGAATTTGACGTCAATAGGTCAGAATGGTAGACACCTGCCACGAAAGCATTTGGTTGTGATTGGTTGCACCAGGTGTGGTGGATCAGTGTGTTCTGTCTTAGACATCAACTGAGTGAGCTCTCGTTCTCACCTCTGACCTTCTGAATGCCAAAGTGCTGAAACTCTTTTATGTCTGGCTCCGAGAAGTCCAACAAAAGCGTTCATACTTGATAGGTAAGGTACAGCAAGGTAAATGAGGAAGGAGGAGCAGAAAGAGGGCAGGCCCTTAAGCTAACCCAGAGGGGCAGTAGTTAGGGATATGAAGTGTTAAGACAACATGTGAGGGTTGATGGCCATTCCTCTGCCTGCTCATGTGATCTTCCCAGGAAATATGTAGGGTCAGTAATGGGCTCCTATATAATAAGCAGTTACAGAGGTCCTTGGGTCAGTATTAAGGCCTCCTGTTCAGTGTATATGTGCTTAATTTATAGCGGAGTTCACTAGGGATACAAGAGGAGCAGAAATTTCAACAGGTTGGAATTGGATGGATCTTTCAGCCATTGCAGGGATTTGAACCTCTGACCTCTGGATTGACAGTTGAACAAGCGCGCCAACCACCAGGCTATTGTGCACTAAAGAGGGTAAATGGGTCCATATATTAATTGCATGCTCTTTATCTTCAGGGGTGTCGTCCTTGTTTCCCTTAGTGTATACCCAAACATGACTATAGCAGTCACGCAACCAAATGACCTTTTGTTACTGGTTACAAGGCTTGACCTTTTGACTTGGATTTGAATCCCAGGTGCAAAGGCCAATGCAGAAACTTTGCATCTGTTGCTGAACAATCATACACACTTCACGAAGAGATGAGCAGCTTTGACAAATGAAGAGGACATCGTTTTGTTCATTTCCCTGAGTGTTACAACTTTTACCCCGTTATCACTAACAAGTATACCATACTTTCTAATATAATTTGAATTTTTTACATTGACTAATGAAGAGGACATTGTTTCGTTCGTTTACCTGGTGATTGAGTGTTACGACTTTTACCCCATTATCACTTACAGGTCACTAACAACAAGTATGCCATACTAATATAATTTGAAAAAAAATTCCCTCACTTTAACTAGTGAAGCGGGCATTATTTTCTTCATTTTTCTCGTGATTGAGAGTTACGATTTTTACTTCATTATCACTAACAACAAGTAGGCCTATGCCATACTGTCTAATATAATTTTAATTTTTCCTACTTTGACAAATGAAGAGGGCATTGTTTTTTTTCGTTTCCCTGGTGATTCAGCGGTACAACTTTTACCCCAATTGCGACTTCATTATACTTTATATCATTATACATTATACATTATACTTCATACTACCTAATATAAGTTGAAATCATGCTGTACTGTGGTACATAATCAATTTGCTGTTAAGCCGTCGCCATTCCTACGCAAAACTGCAGCAGCTGTTGCTGGGGTTTGCTAAATGTTGCTTCAATTTGTGCAGCTGGGATATCTTAGAAGTCAAGGACCTTAATATGTCTCTGGAATTGCTTGTATACAATGAACCGACCTAATGTAATTCCCTTTCAGTCTAAATTTATTCTGTGTTGATTTAATCTAATCTGATCTGTCGGCCAATAACCTAACAACGTAAGGCTCCATTAACCAGAAACTAATTACAACGTAGACAAATAGAGTGCTACAAAACCTAAATTGCAACACATCCAGTCCTTGATGTACAGCGCGGACTGTGTATGTAACCTGTGTCCTAGTAAAGCTGCCTCCAGTCTCCGAAACTTGCTGCTGTGTAGTACTGCGCTGGAATGAAACATGGAAATGATGTTAGAATGTTTTTTTTTCTTGGAGAGGCAAACCCTTGGCAAGCCCAGGTCTATTGTTTCTTTGCCAGTGTACAATGAAGTGTTGCTTGCGGAGGTTTTCTAGATATTATCAACTGCTGCTGGTCCACCCGCCCTAAGGACGTCCGCCCGTTGCCCTAAGGATGTCCGTCCGTCCGTCTGTCTGTCCGTTTGTCTGACCGTCTGTCTGTCTGTCCGTCCGTCTGTCTGTCCGTCTGTCTGTTCGTCTGTCCGTCCGTCCGTCTGTCTGTCAGTCTGTCTGTCCGTGGGGCTCGTCCGTTCTGTCAGTCTCATGCAAGAATATTAATCATGTCTTGCTGTGGTGGGGATCACTCAGGTTGAGCTGCAGCTGCTTCCAGTTGGGCCTAAACTTACCCCAAAGCGAAATATGCTTTTCCTCGCATGACTCACTAACATGAATTTTCCATTCTATACAAGAAATCACAATCCCCCCTCCCCGACTTATCCTCTGGCCATTCGCTAATAAAGAACAGTGCAAACGACTCGAATTTCATTCACAGTGATCATGTGCAACCTTATGATGAGTCTGTTGTTAGGCATATGCTAGCTTGTTGCTAGGCTCAAAGCTGATGTTAGATTAGGTCGTTAGCCTAATATGAAGCTTCTACTAGACTTGTTAGCCTATTATTTGGCTTGTATTAGACTGTTGTCATACTTGCACTAGCCTATGTTCAGGCCTATGTTCTGTAATCATATAAATGTCGCATACTGCTGATATAATTCCGTCAAAGGCTTAATGCCTATGTGTGCGTGTAATTGTAATTATTTAATTTTAAGTAAAAACTGAATATAAAATGATAAAGAGTTTCAATGCGAACCAGGCGTTTTGTGGGCTTTCTTTTTGTTAAGATGTTTAAGCATGTCTGGCATTTCGGTTAGTATGTGGCCTTGTATTATGTCTGATCGGAAGCAACACTCCATGCGAAGCGTCTGCCTAATCCAGATAACGTTGTTTGGCCGTTGCTATCGATTTGTCGAACCTTGGTGACTGTAAAACGTCACGGACGCTGCTTCACTTGAGCTTTCGCTAGTCTGATAACATTCACAGCACAGACTCAGCCAATGTCTCTTGACCGTGGCAGACACCAATGCAGTTCAAAAGCAGCTGTCTGGTATGAAGATACAGTTACTTTTGCGTATAAACCAGACATCATTTTTTGTTCCCAGGACTAGGACTACCTTGGCTCAATTCAAATAACGGGCATTTGCTGTGGTTGGTCCCTCTACTTGGAATGACCTTGACCCCTCATTAGGGGCTAAACTAATGACTAGTTTTCCTAAATTAAACAAATAATAGCAGACAGTAAGTAAATAAATAAAGTTACACTTTAAAATAAAAAACGGAAAAAATGTGACGAAAAAATAAAAAACGAAAGAAACGACGTTTTCTGGAAAAGAATAAAAAGCGAAAGAAACGTTATTTACAACTCTGGTGTAGATACAGTTACTTTTGCGTAGAACCAGACATCAATGTGACCCATTTGAGAAAATCAGACAAAATATCACCAGTATGACTGCCAGACAATTTATGAGGACTGTTCAGGTCACACTTCTTATTCCGCGTTCGTTTAAATCGTCCGATAAACTGCAACAGGCTGTTAAGATCCCATCTTATCGCGAAAGATAATTCGGCCGTGAAGTGGCGTCGGCTGATACCTGTGTAGTGGAATATGTATATGGAGCCGCTCTGAGATTCGGAAGTGCAGTGGGACTTGGAGGACTGTGCTTTAAGTGCTATAGAAGTCGTGGAGTGAGATTATTGATGGAGGGAGTGACTGATCAAGGATTCTTGTGGGATATAAAATAAAAAAGAAACCCAGTGGATCAGTGCTGTTCCACCTAGCTGCCTTTTCTGTGCCTGGGGTAATGTTTAATGTCAAACGAACATCCTAAGAAATTCATTTAATTGGGACTTGCCTCAGTGGCATGCATTTTGTTGGTATTTGGGAAGCAATGTGGTTCCCATACCATGAGCGGTCAGTCATGTCTTGACTGCCTGACAGTGACCACTATTATTATTGTAATTATTATTATTATAGTATTATTATTATTATTATTATTATTATTATTATTATTATTATTATGATCCCTATTATTATTATTATTATTATTATTATTATTATTATTATTATTAAATGTCTAAGTTAGCACCAGTGTCCAATGCACAAAGCATCAGTTCGATGGCACAACAGAACAAAGGTGTAATCAAGTCAGTACCCAGATGGTCGGTCCACACAGGCTGAGTCTTAACCTTTTGGGAGGGTGTGACTTGATTATGGCTCTGTGGATAAGCTAAATGAAAAAGCTTAGTCTTGAGCCAAAGACCGAATGGCTCGTTTTCCCTTTTGTTTCTTTTTTTTCTACAAAATCCGTGTCCGGTGCGTTGAATAAAAGTGAAGCTATCTGGTCCTCGGCTAGATGCCGCTGGATAGGAAGCCATAACATTACACACCATCTTTATTCTTGAGCCAAGACCGAAGGGGAGAGAATTCCAACATTTAGGTCTAGCAACTGAAAAAAGCTTTGTTTACAAAAAACAGGTCTAGTTTTTCTCTAATCAGAGAAAGGCAGTCAGCCGACGTAGTGATAGTTGAATAGTCATAATACGACTTTGGAATAAGGACTGATTTTAAATAGCGTGGTTGGCTACAGTTCAGCCTTTCATAAACTATTAACTACATTGATTACTGTGTCTGGACAGTGTCGGTGCCATAAGCTGGGCACCAGCTGGCACTGGCAGTGTGGCTGTGCTTTGACCTGTCTCAATGGGCAATAGTCATGCATATTGTTTTTATCTGTCTGGGCATTGACTTTTCTAGAAAAGGCGGCCGTCCAGAAATAGCATTGGTGCGGTGGGCCTGCCGTTGTAAGGCGCAGTCCGTACGAAGAGGTCAAAGACTCTGGCTGGGTGCTGTAGTATGCAACATCAAGGTTCCACTACCAGTCCTTAAACACTGGCTTGACAGTAGTAGGTGCTGGAGAATGTGACTGGCAACATGCCCTCCGTGTCCCAAGGTCACCCTGGTATATAATATATATATGGAAAGCCATGTTGCTTTAAATAATTCTGGCGTTTCTGAGTGCTGCTGCCTTTGGGAAATTAGTTTCATGTGTTGCAGTAACGAAATGCTTCATCATCGATCATTATCTACAACCATTAACAAATAAGGGCTTCATATCATAGCACCCTGATGGCTGAATAACACGACCCCACCCTTGAGGTACAAACTCCTGGGGGCAACCAAATCCAAGTAATTAATTGGTTGCAGCCATGTGCATAACCAGAGGATCATCATTATCATCAGCAACATCATCACCACCAGTAAAGACTCTCTTCCATTGATTAATGTCCAAGTTTAAGGTTGACTTTCCATTGTTTCATAGGTGTCCTTACGTGCACCAGCTGGTGCCATCACTAAAACTGCCAAACACCATCTCATCACTCCTGTCCTCAAATCACTCCACTGGCTGAATATACCTGAATGAATACAGTACAAAGTCATTTCACTCACCTACAATGCACTTCAATCCTTGTAGCCCTCAATCTCTCTGTCAGTTGTTCATGGTCCGACTTCATGCGGCGTGAGCATTTACATTGGCTTCCAGTTGCTGATTGAACCCAAGATCGCTATGCTCCTCTGCTGGCGGCCTAACTCGCAAAATGACTTGATCTCCACCCTTCCGTCACCTGGAATCTTCCGCCATCTGTGCATGTCACTAATGCTGCATGTGGTTACATGGTTTTCTCTCGACTCTTAAAGACGCATTTGATGGCCACGTGTTGAAATGGCGCTATATAAATGTCTTGTTACATTACATTACATTACAACCATTTCACTGAACCAGCTCCTCTGCTGCCCTAACACTTCTCCACCCTTCCGTCACCTCATCAGAAAAATTTGCAAATCATTTTATAACCATAGCTCTTCCGCCTATCTGGAACAAACTTCCACCAGAATTATGCCAAATATGTGATTTATCGTATGAACACACCAAAACCTCACCTCTTGCTATCTCTCCACAGGTCTTTCACTCAAAACTGAAAAAATACTCTCACAAATCCTATCCCGATTCCTCCTCTTACCCTTACCTCCGTTGCTATTTTCAAACACCATCCACCTTATCCGTCTTTGGATCTTGGCGTGGAAACATTTTTTTACCCCTTGCCTATCGATTCTGTTTTGACTATGAATAACACGACCCCACCCTTGAGGTACAAACTCCTGGGGGCAACCAAATCCAAGTAATTAATTGGTTGCAGCCATGTGCATAACCAGAGGATCATCATTATCATCAGCAACATCATCACCACCATCATCATCAGTAAAGACTCTCTTCCGTTGATTAATGTCCAAGTTTAAGGTTGACTTTCCCTTGTTTCATAGGTGTCCTTACTTGCACCAGCTTGTGCCATCACTAAAACTGCCAAACACCATCGCATCACTCCTGTCCTCAAATCACTCCACTGGCTGAATATACCTGAATGAATACAGTACAAAGTCATTTCACTCACCTACAATGCACTTCGATCCTTGTAGCCCTCATATCTCTGTCAGTTGTTCATGGTCCAACCATTTCACTGAACCCACTCCTCCGCTGCCCTAACACTTCTCCACCCTTCCGTCACCTCGTCAGACAAATTTGCAGATCATTTTATAACCATAACTCTTCCGCCTATCTGGAACAAACTTCCACCAGAATTATGCCAAATATGTGATCTATCATATGAACACTCCAAAACCTCACCTCTTGCTATCTCTCCACAGGTCTTTCACTCAAATCTGAAAACACTGCTCTTTCACAAATCCTATTCCAATTCTTCCTCTTACCCTTACCTCCATTGCTATTTCAATTCACCATCCACCTTATCCATCTTTGGATCTTGGTGTGGAAACGTTTTTTTACCCCTTGCCTATCGATTCTGTTTAGACTATGCGCCTGTGAATAAGCTGGTTCCCGCGACTTTTGGGCACTGTAGAAACATCGAGATTACAATTACGATGTATGTTCATTAGTGCACAAAACAGTGCATAAACTAATATGTATGTTTGAGTGCGTGAAATGCATGCATGTGCACCCACACATCCACGCACTCACACATACGTTACCTATAAATTTGGTAACTTCTGCAGTTTGGATTCCTTTGAGAAGTTTCATGAGAAGTTTAGCTCTTTTGAGTGGTGATAATGGTGTTCTAGAATAACCAGATGAATGCATACATACATTAGCACATACATACATATTACATACTGTGTTTAGAATTGAATTGGCTGATTGGTTAGAATGCTTGCATTGTAACATGGAGAGTATATGGGTTGGAGTCAACGCTTAGATGCTTACTTTGTATAAAGGGACCTTGAGCAAGTCTTTCACTTGCAATTCCTCAGCATCATTGATTGATTGATGCTTGGTCATTAGATTGTGGTGCTTAATAAATGCATAATAAGCATACTTGCATACATTGCTAATTGAGGTGCGTCATGTGAAATTGACAATTTGTCATCAAGCCATGTGACTCATACTACTTAGAAAGTTGTCTGATTGTAACTGTAGTGCGGTTGTGATCATCTTTGCACTTAATTTAACTCAAAGATCAGGTCTCTGACAACCACTTTTCTTCATAAAAGTTGTGTGACAATTGAAAACTTAGCCTGCCTTACTCCTTAACCTTTATGTGACTTTTAATTTTGGAGCCTTCTGTCTACCGGTTGTCTCCATTTCTGAGGATCTTTGTGTACTTACTGGAAGCACTTCTATCTAAAGTATTGACAATTGAGGTTACCAACAGTGCCAATATCTTTCTTGATTTCACACATTATAATCTAGGTTACAGAGGTTAATAGCCTACACATTTGCCAACTGGCCAACAGAGGATTGGTCCACTGGATTGTGTTTGTTTAGCCACCTATGTATTGAACTGAATGAGGAGTAATATTTGTGCAAATGTCTAAGCCTCTTCTGTAGGTTGTAGTGGAAGTCCACTGTCAAGGATGGGTCATGTAGCATAATTTAAACTGGTATTTTTCAGTGCAGAGGTAGTTTGCATTTCAGAAACAGATTTGTTATGTGCCCGCATTGGATCAAATGAAAGCCTTGAAGACCCTACGAATTGGGTCAGGTTTGGCAGTATGCCAAAAACATCTACCAGTAGATATCAGTTGTATTAGAATAAGTACTGGTAAAAGATTGTGTAATGAAATAGTTATCAGGGTGGCGGATTCAGAGAGAGAATTAATGAATGCATACCTCCCAACAACTTGGCAAACATTTATCACTGCACCCACCCTCCCATGCAGGCTGAATTTTCACTCAAATAGATAGTAGAATAGTTACTGTACTGCTCCACTACATGCTATGTTATGAATTAGTCTGATATTTTAACTGCTGAAAGGTATTGAATGCCTCTTTGTTTTGATGTTTTGTAGTTAAAGCTTTT
Source organism: Aporrectodea caliginosa (assembly GCA_020284085.1). Classification (NCBI taxonomy): domain Eukaryota; kingdom Metazoa; phylum Annelida; class Clitellata; order Crassiclitellata; family Lumbricidae; genus Aporrectodea; species Aporrectodea caliginosa. The sequence continues at coordinate 783,084 of JACEVL010000372.1, forward strand.
CTTGCCCAAGCCAAAGAAGAATTTACAAAGAAATGGGAGGAGCCAGCCCAGGTTAGTCAAATGCTCCAGCTTTCCATTTTACATTAGACACTTTGCCAGGTCAACAGATTTTGTGCCTCATGGTTCAGAATCAATTCCCCACTGTTAGTTCGTGTCTTTAGAGAAGACTGAACTCTGTCCCGGTGAGGTGAGACAGTAGTGTCACATTTAACTTCTGTTATAAAGGGAGACTATATCTAAGCTACTCTTATTTATCTTAGAACTGAGTATAAGCAATGTATGGCAAAATGTGAATCTTATAATATAAGTCTTAGTTTGTTTACGTTGTCCTTCCGTTTGTATGTATGTTTGTCCGTTTCTAAAGGCTCCGAAACGGAACGCTTTAGCGATTTAGAAAATTTTACAAAACATTATTACGCCACGTCTAGATCAACGCGACTATTTTCAGCTCGCAATTTTATTTAAACGCCGATATATGGACATTTTAAATTTCCAACTTTTTCTACGAGGCTATCTCAATTATACCGGTTATAGTATGGCCATTTGTCCACGTCACGCTGGCTAGATATGCAATGTTACGTCACGCGGCTATATATATATATATATATATATGCAATCTTACGTCACGCAGGCTAACGGCCGAACTATTAATACGCCTATTATAACCCGTGTATTACGAGGAACAAATATTTAAGGTAGAGATAACCCGTGTAGTAGCCTACGGGGAATAAATAATATTGATTATAAGGTAAGGATATCCCGTGCAGTACACGGGCAAGGCAACTATGTTCACCTCTAAATATCGTTTCCATTCAGATATATATATGGACATTTTTTAATATTTGAAGCCCATCAGCAAATATAGTAAGTAAGTAGCCTTTATTTGCAACCGTTAAAAATTTCGCCTGGGGAAACCCGGGCGAACGCCGGGTAAAAAATGCTAGTATCTTTATATACATAAGGTAGTGGTAAAGTAGCGTTAGGTAATTACACTACATTTTGCATATCGTTGTTAACACCAGCTTGAAAAGGTTGTTTGTGGAGCTTCTAAGTGCTATGCTGTATATGACAATTTAGTACTTGGTTTGTATCCAATACTGATGACATGCAGAAACTATCTTATGATTGTGATACCATCATTGTCAGCCTTCTGAGGGCTATTATAGAGCAGGGAATGTAATAAAGAGTAATGACCTACTTATCTTTTTACAGTGGCTTCCAAACTATTTTGGCCCAAGACCCAGTTTGAGATTCCTTAGTCACAAAGTGACCTATTGAATCTGATTTTTTATCCATCTAGTTTAACTTGCGGGAATCTTGCTTGCTTGATTGAGCCACAGGCTAAAAAGTCAAATCTTGCGACGACTAGTTCGATCACTTACAATCATTCAATCGTCGTGAAACTTGGCAGATAGACTCGCCCTCGCACACACTTCATTCTATCAAAATTTCAGCTCCCCCAAAAGAGGCTAGCTTATAGAATCGGGGACTAAACTTTTCGAATCGGGGAATCACCTTTTCCGATACGCAGCGTTGTGATTGGCCAGCGTTGTATTGGCCGCAGTCGTAAAATGAACGCGGACTATATATTTGTAGAGGTAACTGCTTCATAAGACGCATTATAGGATACTAGATGGATATAGTAAAAAACTTTGTTTTTACGGGCTGTATTTTTTACTATTTAGGCATGCAGAAATTAACAGGTGACCTAGTTGGTGAGCTCCATGACCCACTTGTGGGTCATGACCCACAGTTTTGGAAACATTGCTTGCCAGTTATTTACTGGCTCTGATGGTAGCTGTCTATGCATCTATCTACCATTATAAATTATCACATTCTTAAGCACTCAATGAGTTCATCAATTAGGAATATCCTATATATCTGGACATAGGCTATCCTTGCCTTAATTAGGTCCTGTTAATGCCGGGTCAGGTCATACTATTAAATCTGGCTAATACCGGTACTATGCAACAAATGACTGGGTTAAAGAAACAGCATGAGCATGAATAAATAGTTGTAGAAGAAGAAGCACTGTAAAAAATTTAAGAAACACTACTACAGATACACAAGAAAACCTGCAGGGAATAAAATTTGGCACCATCAGAATCTGGAAAAAGTCAGATGCATTTTGTACTTTTTAAATTAAAAATCTCCAGGAGCATATTTTGCAAGTGCACACCATTCAGCACATATCACCCGGCATATATTTCATGGAGTTGTCCAAGTGTAATTCTATGGCATGCTGTTCTGTTTCTTTGCTTGGCGTAACATTTCAGCACATCTCAGTTTGCATAGAAAATAAACTGTCTTCTAAGTGATGCATGCTTGGCGAGGTTTTAAGAAGTGTAGATTTTGCACTTATTTTTGTCTTCAAGACACTTATAACACTGTCTGTTGCACGTCTTAGGCTTGAAGTCCTAGGACTAGAAACCCTCATATTACAATAATACATGCAGGATATTCATAGAATAAGACCTCTTTTACCTAAATGCTGTCTTACTACGTTGAGCTATTGCATTGGTTCAAGCATTAACTTCTCATTGATACCAGTAATGGAGATCTGCATAAACTACAGATGTCTCGAAACTATCTTGCCAGAACCAATAACAAGACCCTAAATATCAGCTTGTTAAGTCCATAATGCATTCATTATGGGCTTTGCATCCCACTGAGCAAAAATCCATTTAAAAATGGATTCTGCCGTATAATTCACAAAGTATTACATTTTAACCTGTCAAGTTACTGGTATCTATGTTCCATGCTCACACCTCATATACCAATACATATTGGACTCTGTCAATGGACACTCTGACTCTTGCTGTGCCCCACCACACCCAAACACTGTTTGGCTTTCCAGCTTTCTTGGTGGCTGGTCCAACGCTTTAGAATTTTCACCCCAGATCAGTTAATTTTTTCACTTCTTTGATGTCAATCAGGTCTAAACTTAAGATCCATCTCCGCTTTCATCTGTAGCCTCTTATCTGGTTTCTGTTATCCCTCAGATTTCAACCTAGCTTCTCCAATGGATTGTGATTTTTAATTGGGATTTTGCTTGAAGCGACAGTCGATTGATGTTTTAGCCATTTAGCCATTTAGCAGTGCTACAGAAGTTGTTGGATTAGATTACATAGAATCATAGTTGTTAAAAACATAGAAAAAAACGGAATAAGAAACGCAAAAAGTCGTTTTTTTCAAAGAAATAAAAACGGTAAAAACAAGGAAAGAAAATAATTTGACTTTGTTACATCTTGTACTGCATTTTCAAATTAAAAACCTTGTTTACACAATTTAATTTTAATCAGCAAACAAACACAACTTTATTAGTAAACACTAAGTAACATTAATCTACAACAATTATTTTATTTTTTATAAACTTGGTTTAATAAGATATTGAATCCATTCCACACCCTTTTCTTTCGTGATTTTGGATAACTTCAAAATTTTATTTCTTGTACTGTCATTTATTTCTCAAATGATGACGTTAAATAGTGATGTAAATTAGCTGAATCCTTGAAAGTACAGAGACAACATAAGGATCATCAGACAAAAATAAAATTAAACAAAATAATAACAGACTGTAAATAAATAAATAAAGTTACCTAAAAAATATAAAAGACGGAAACGATGTGATGAAAAGTAAACAACGAAAAAACCCAGATTTAAAAAAAAATAAAACCGAAAAAAACCAGTTTTAACAACTATGCATAGAATAGACCTTTCAAGGTACCTTGAGCAAGGACAGATCTCATGCCTTTAAATTGTTTATGAGAATCTTTAGAGCGCTTATGGTAATTGTTTACAGGGAAATTACTAATAAACAACAGGCTGTCAAGCAAATGCACAAGTGGGAGGACCGAATTAAAGTTGACCATTGAGCCATTTCTAGCTATTACTTTCCAAGGTCCGTGATGTCAGATTTCCGGATGTACTTGTCATGATATATGAACATTATGTTGGCTTGGTCTGTGTCCTTTGCACTACCTATCAAGGCCGGGTTATCTGTTTCAAGCCATCTCTACTTCATTGCTGTGCCATGAAATCCAAGACTACATGATGCATGACAGGTCACTCTTTAACAACTGTTATAATTATGTGCTCAAAGCCTCATTCTACACCAGTAAGAGATTCACTAAGTATGGTTGACACCTGTTACGCCTACTCTAATTGTCTTCTTTTACTCCTTCTGTGACTCCTCTTCTTCTTGCTTGTACATATTCATCCCACATCTGAGTTAATGTAAGGATCATTATCACACTTCAGTTGTATTGTATGGTAGTTGCATTGTATCCAAGTAATCATTGCCAATATTATCGTTATAACTTTCATCATCATCATCATTGTTAAAGTAAATATTGCACTGTTGAAACTGTACAGTGACCCTTTTGTCGGGACAGTCCATCGTACCGATTTCTAATCTGTCGAGAGTGTTGCATACATAAGTTCTGGCAGATCGGAAAAGTGTCGAACCAGGTCAAATGGGACACTGCAGGAAATGATTTTGTTTAGATTGGCAGACCAACGTACGAGAAGGTTCAAGTTCAGTCGGATGAACAGAACTTATCTGGTTGAATGAACTCTGGTCTCTCACATCCGGATGAGATGATGTACAAATGAGGCAGAGAACCAGATTATCGGAAACAGACTTCTGTGGAAAAATTAAGCAGAAGCGCTCGCGGCTGAACGGAAAAAAACAGCACACGCTGCAGTGCACCTGCTTTCCATATTTAACTTGATGGAAGTGGAAGATGGCTCTGAAATGCTTATCCAGCTACTGGAAATGCCATTTGCGATGTACTGGTGGTCCGAGTTCTAGGAAACAGCCGAAAAATCTCACTTTTTAAGAACTGCAGTTACTGTCTAACAAACCATGACCAAAAAAAGACCACACAGCAATTTAAAACTTAAGCTGAACTCTGAATACTGTAAAGCATTGTAGAAGTAGCACAGTACTATATAAAAATTTTCTTTATTATATTTACAATTCTGGCTCCAGGTGAATATACGCGTGTATATCTGTCAGTACTCAGTAGCAATTAAAACTAATTGGAGAGATCAGACACGGCAATCGGTGGATATTGTTATTCTACAATAATCAATTGGAGATGAAAAACCACTCGTCTGATATTGTCATGCTACAATAATCAACTGGTCTCGTGATAAATCACCATAGGCCATGGCAGGGGTGCACACTATATGGTGTTGTGAATTTCTGTTGTGAATTGACCAGTCTTACAGCTCAGCTTATTCAAATGACTCTACTTAACCTTATTTTATCTGGCCTTAACTGACAGTGACCATGTTACTGTTACTCCTTTGAAGAATAGTAGTCAGAAAAGTCCTTGTCCAATAGTTGAAAACTAGTGAGAAAGATAGGCTGATATATAAGCCGTATACAATACAATAATACTATACAACTGTGTTTGATATTGCCCTTCTTCCAAAGTTCAGAAGTGCACACACCTCGATGGTGCAGATGCAATTATATTGCAGAGCAATTGTGCGCGAAGGACTTGCTCATGGTCCCTACACAGTAACTGCCTCGGACTGGGATCGAACCCGTGCTGTCCGCTTTACAGGCCAACTGCTCTAACCAGTCGGCCACAGTGCCACATAGTGTATATGGAAAAGTAAGAAGGCACAGAATTCAGACAATGAATAAGCACTACAAAAGAACAATAATACCCAAACATCAGGTGTATCTTGATGGTTACACCATAGCATTTTATTTATTAATTGAGATGTTACTGCTTTATGACACTTTCACTGAATTAAGCACATAATTATCTATCTATGCGGTTACAGGCCCATGTAGTTGTTTATCGGCACCACACGCTGCTATTGCTTTTTGGGGATTAGGTACGCAATCAATCGGTTGGTTTCGAGTGCTTCTGCTACATGTGAGGCAGACGTTTACATGAATTATGAACACAGGCGATCTGAAGCAGACAAGATTGGAGCAGAAACAGTGAGCGCTGTTACTGCTGGGATTAGATGCAGCAAAGTGCAAAATGCAGAAACATTGTAGGCTTTGTTTTGGACAGTGCTTCCGATTATTCTGATGCATCTTTTGGAAATCTTGACATCTTGAAATCTTGGGGGGCCCGATAGCGCATTGGATAACATCTGGCACAGAGAGCGAAAGGTACCGAGTTCGAGCCCCCGTTGGGCAGATATGCTTTGTAGGCTGCTATTAGCGCCGTGTATTGCAGGCTGTCTGTTCTGTTAGTAGTTAAGATTTAAATTGCATAACATGTAAATGTACAGCGCAGTGCGTTTGTCAGGCGCTTCAATAAAGAAAAGATTATTATTATTATTATTACCAGTGCATTCCTAACATACTGGTACTCGGTATATTGACAAATTATGGACTTGGGTTAATTGTATAATGTTCTGGCTATCAGAAATAGGAGCTGTTGACATTGTGATAGTGGAAATAAGGGGCTGGAGCAGTTAAGTCATGAGATGCTATGTTGTGTTATTATTATCCATAGGCTTGGACATTTGCTGTCTGGTAGCTGAAGGAGGATAGCAGAGGGCAAGAACTGTAACTTTGGGGCAGAATGTCGGCCACATGATCTGTTAGACTATGCAGGCTTAGTGGTAAATGTTATTCAGATGATTTGTTTGACCAGTATGATCAACTGGTTGCACGAAGTCACAAGCTCTGGCTAAAATCAACCAGTTCTGGGTAAACAAAAACATTTATCCCTTAAAGCAATTTATTTTGAAGCACAAATCCTTTTAAGTTAAAACGTCAATCACTGTGGACTTCCTTATTTCTTGGATATAACTGTAACTTTTGCACATGCACAGTGTTGCTTTTATTCAATTCTTTTAATGTTCACTGTGATCTAAATTGTGCAAGATTTAAAAATATATTTGTACCTTCTGCATCAAAAATCTTTCATGTTTCATTTTGTAATTTTCAAGTGAAATTGTTCAAATTTGCTTGAATTTTTACACTATATATTTAAAACTGGAGCACTTTGTGCTATATAAGAACTTTATAGTTATGTGGGAATCGGATTTTCTTTCAAATTAAATTTAAAAGGCTGTTTAGTGCCACTGCCATTAATTGCAAAGCAGCAATCTATGGTTGTGACATAAGTCAAGCCATAGATCAAGCCATAAGTCAAGCCATAAGCCAAGCCATAAGTCAGGCATTCCCTACAGAACATGAAAAGGCCTATAGCAGAATTGCAGTCTGAGCAAGATAGATTTTTAGCCGTAATCTGAAAGCTGCCAAAGGCTGGAATAAACATCCTGCTGAAGAAGTTAGAGGCAAAAACAAAAGGGTTTGGCTATTACCTTTGAACAACCACTTTGAGTTGCCTGATTAATTAGCACTGTTGATGTGCATAAAGTAAATAGAAGTACAGAAGCTGCAGTTGTAGTATATATCCCTGTAAAGAGGCCTAAGGTGCTTTCGAAGTTATTGGATGTTGGACAGGAAGGAGGATGAGAGTCGGTGCTTCATTGAGAAGATTAATTAACATATCCTGTGTCAATGCTTTGAGGTAGGCCCCTTCGTAGATGGAGGAGGTAAGCCCAATTAATAACTCATTGTGGTAGTTAGCACCAGTTGGGGTGCCAAATGTTTAGTGCACAGTCGTGAGAAACCGCACCCTTCCACAGTGAAGTAGGTTGACTAATTTGACTTGCAGGAGTTATCAAACAGAGTTTCCTAATAGAGGCAGGCTAACCAAATCTCTAGCTATGACCTGACATCTTCAATTTTGTGGAATCTATGTTAAATGTGTAAACTAATGAACCAATCAGAATTCAGGAGGGCTGTCTTCTCAAGCTCCGTATAAACTAAACATAAAAAAGCGAGTAGGCCTCAGTAGTCAGAAAGTAAGTCAGTCAGCAGGAGGCTGGCCAGATGGACAGTCAGGCCTGCAGCATAGTATTAGGCAGAAATGAAGTTCATGTTCAAGATGGCTAGTGTTGAGGAGATAATTATGTCATGTGCTTGGGTAGATTAAATCAATACTTCGTTGTATAAATCAATACTTCGTTGTAGCTGACGTAGTCACTCTGCGTTTAAGAAGCTCGAGTAACCCTTGAATGAATTCAGGAAGTGTATATACTTTAAAGAGACATTCATGAAGCGACTGATAAAAGGTAAAGAAACACTCACGCCCAATAGTGGCCGGATAGCTGCCCTCCAGTTGGCAGGATCTATCCGATAGTACTAAAGTGTACCACTTAACATTGATCCTTTCAACTAAGCCCTCTTTGCCTTAATTTCTTGGGTGTTCTCCTATGAGTCTTAATGTGATGTGTCAATAATCCAGTTTATTTCCTGGTCTCGCTCTCCTATTGATCTCGACTCAAGGTCGACCTCATCTAATAGGCTTACATGTCATTTGCCACCTTTTCATCTCCGTCTGCTGACCTGGAAATGGACCGGACTTTTGACTGTGTGGTTCAGTGCCACGAGTCGATGCCTTAATATGCACTCGACTTCTGCTCCATACCAGAAACTGCAGACTTTATCATGGGGAAAGTTACCAGCCGCCCATCCATGCAGTCTTTGAGTGATAAATACATCATCATAATATCTTATAAAGCCTGTTGTCCATGACAATATGGTTGTAGTCTGAAGGCTTAATTGATAACACTATACAACACTGACATTTTACAACAGTGACTTGCAACAGTGGCATGTGACCATGACGGCAGAATGTTCCTGTGTTGTGTCATTTTTGACCAGGTAGTTGGTTACGTGCGTATGCTGTGCTATATTTGTCATTCGTTCAGAGTTATGACGTGACGTAGTGTGCGTTTTTTGGGATATCTCTCTTTTGCCACTGTGTGGCACAATTTAGTACCCGGAGTCAGTTGCTTAAGAATTAGCGACTGACTTGATGAATTAACGACTGACATAACGACTTAGTCAACTGGATGTAGACATGGAAACCAATTTTTGCATGTATGAACAGACGCCATTGTCGATTAAAGCGATTGTGTGACGTCGTGCAATGTTACAGACACCTTGGGCAGGTATTAAGTACCGAACTGGTAATATGACATCGACTGATTGTTAGACTGTTAGTCGATTGCACTGTTACTCGTACCTTATAAACAAGTTTTGCTCCTGTCCTGCTGCTGATGCCTTCGTCAAAAACTGAAACTCGGAGACCTCAATTAAAATTTAAAAACACAAGATATTAACATGAATGAAGTCGCTAGCAGTTGGTAGGTTAGCGACTGGTTTTGACTTCAGGGCTCAGTGGCGGCGGATGGCGGCGGCGCCGGGGACTAGCACAGCTGGACACTTCTGCTCGGGTTCCAGAATACTGACAGTGTTGAGCTCCTGTTGGAAATGCCAAGAGTCCATGAATTGGTGCCGACTGTTTCTACTGCTGAGATGCTGACTGCTGAAGAATGTCGTCATCCACAGTATTGGCTGAGGAATGTCTGGATGAGCATCTTGTACCAGATGCAAGGGACTGCTTGGTGTTGCAGTTAGTGTATGGCAACCGCCATATTACATCGAACTTTGTTGCCTGTCATTGATCCTCTCTTTAACCCTACGTAGTCCAGCAACTCTGAGCGTGTTGTCTACTGTTAGCTCTGGATGGAAATCCATCAGTTGGGCTCTGCGTGTATGTGGGAGCTTGCCAGGGGTGACTCACATTTTTATCTGAGCACCATTCGCTTATTAAGTTTCTGTTCTTAATGACTGTAACATATTACTGAGCGGGGCGTGCTCATGGTCCCTTTTGCCCGCACAGCTATTAAGCAGAATCGAGCCTTCTCAGTGGTTGGTCCATCCCTCTGGAACGGGCTCCCTTTGATGCTGCGCTTGCATCCCAGAATTCACTCTGAATTTTTCTATACTTGCCTAAAAACTGTCCTTTTCAGCCGTGGATGTGGTCAGGAGCGCTCCTGAGTAGTAACCTTGAAGGGGCGCTATATAAAACTATTCGTAATGAATGAATGAATGAATGAATGAATGAATTTATGTTGCTGCAGACAGCGCTTTTGTGAGGTACTTAACAGGCTGTATAGTATGTGTCTAGATACTACAACAGTTGGAGAATACCGTACCTGTAGTGGATAGGCTTTAATGGCCAATGGAGATCAGTGCCATAGGATTTGAACCTAGGACAAAAATGATGGCTTGAGTCCTTTTCGTTCTAAGCATATATTAATCCTGGTCATAAGACCATACACATTACACAAACCACATATTCTATATTGAACCTGACACCGAATCAAATTACTTGTAAGCAGAAATGCGTCTATGTCATTCTGTATTGATAATAAACGAATGTTGATTGATTGATTGATTGCTTAGTTTCAGCCAGGAAGTTTCAAGTAGGCAAGGAAACAGATTGGAAACCTGAAAGCAAGCAGCAGCACTAAACTTACCAGACTGCTATCGCTCAGACTAAGTAAGAGGCTAGATTTCGATGAGCCAAGGCAGTACGTCTCCCGACCCACTCGAATGGCATTCCAGTAGTCCAAGTGTAGTTATGAATTGCTTTGTGTAACAGTTGGATGTGAACATCTGCAAGCTGTGTTAGATGAGTAAAATGTGAACACCATAACAGTGACTGCAGTCGGCTGTGACTGTAGTCTGTGACTACTTGGTTTAACAGTTTCTTGTGCAGTTGCATTCTTAAGAAGTCCGTGTCGAAATAACGTGCCACCATCAAGGCAGCAGCAAATCACAGAATCCTGGCATGTGTAGTGAAGGAATGAATGGCCTCGTGATCTGACCAGCCGATACACGTGCTCCAGTTGGCTGGCAACCGGGTAACAAATAGCAGAGGGAGGAGTATGATGGAAGTAAGTAGGAAAGATTTGGGCAACTGGGGATGGAGGGAGAGGAGGTGAGTGTAAGATGATGATAGGAAGGAGGAAGAGAATGAGGAGAGATAGAGAAAATGGGATGAGAGAGTGGAGGAAGATATAGGACGAGGCAGGGAGATACAAAGACGACTAAGAAATGGGAGAAAGACCAGGAGGAAATGCAGAGTTAGAAGAAGGGGAGAGGTAAAAACTGGATAGATGGAAGAATTATGGACTCAGTATAAGAGGGGATAACAAAGCAGAGAGAGAATCTACAGAAAGTGGACTCCTATTTCTTTAGTTCCAAAATGCTTTACGAGGCAATATTTACAATGGGCTAAGGAATAATGATGTGTAAATTTAACATCGAAGGCTAGAAATGTAAGCTGTACACAGATTCAACCTACAAAGTCAAGAAAAACCAACATCATGCAATCCTTCCTGCCTTCGCTTTTTGTTTGTCTCCCCATTTAAAGTCAAACTTGAGCAAGCCCCGACTTTTAGGGCCCGCGCTGGACCCTCAATGAACTTATGAAAAATATTGTAAGCTCAAGCAAATTACATGTATGTTATGAAGCTAGACAGACTGAATGGTCTTGCAACTCTTGCAAACGAATATGATCTGGCAAAATCATTGAACTACGAGGATATTATACACGATTTTGCTGCTGCTAAATCCAGAAAAGTTGATTTTTGATTAGCATAAATTTGAAATTAAATTTTTTTAATTAACAACTTAATAAAATCATAGTTGTATATATAAATATAATAATTATCACATGGTTGTACCTGCACTTGTATTATTTCAATTTGGATTTTTTAAATTGTCTCATAAAGTCTAAAGATAGTTTATAGGCCTGTGACTGCTCTGCCTAAGGGCCTGGAATTTCTGTTGTCGTCCCTGAACTTGAGTACTAATTAGGTTGTGTTGAGTACAAAAACCACAAAATATAGTCCCAAGTTCATAAAATGTGGACTTCAGTTGCAGTTGTAGATACCAAAGTCCATTGAATCTGGGAGCGGTCATTGACTTCTTGGCATTTAGGCCTGTGCACTGTTCAAAGCAGGTCCGCAAACCTTTCTCTTCTGCGAAACTGTTCCTAGACCCTCTTCCACCTTTGTTTTTCTCAAAACCTATTTCTTCTCTTATGGTCTTGCGCTTCTGAACGGTTCACCCTACTAGAGGCTCTTTATAAACGTTTGAATACAGTACAATACAATACCCCCTTCCTAGTTTACCTCTGATAACACCAGGACTGAGAGGCTGAAAACTCCTCAGTTGTCAGACCACAGCAGCAGTTCAGCATTATTACAGTACTGCAAGATGGCATTACAAATTTATTTGTTGAGCAGATACTAACGACAACAAATGACAACTGTAGATAATTATGTAAAATAAAATACAAATGTAAAGCTATTTAAGGCAATTTTGTTGAGTAAAGCAAAATGTGTAAGTAGAAATATCCTTTAAAAGACCAATTGCTAACTGCAGTTTAGTGTACAAACAATGTAACTCTGCTGTCACCTAGATGGCTGTACCTGAACACAATTTGCAATAAAAGATCACTTAAGTGGCAATGATCAATCACATTTAACACTGTGTGTAAAGCATCCTAAAAATAGCTTGCTACTGACGATGAGCACTATAGAAATTGTTGTAATTACAATTTTGCAATAAATTCACTGATGTGAGGCAGTTTGGCTGTTGTAATGTGCTTTGCAGATTGCTGAGAATTTTTTTAGCTTCTGTAGTTAGTGTCTTTGATGGACTTTTTGTAAAGTAACTAAGCCGTCATTTTGCAAGGAGTAACTTCAGGTCATGATTCATGATGCCCTCTAAAACAAAAGTTTTCACTGACAAGGGGAGGGGTGTTTGGGTGAATGGTAACACTCTGGCACAAAGAGCTGAAGGTCACCATCAACGTGGAATCGCTTCCCGCTACCATCCCAAAGGTCGACTCCGCCTTTCATTCGCTACATGGCATTGGTAAAATGAGTAGTAGAACGGATGGGCGCCTGGCATGGCTGTCATAGAGTTAAATTCGACTCCTATAAGAACCTGTGATCATCCGTTCATACTTTGACTTGTAATCATACTGCATTCATGTCAGTTTGAATCAATAAACAAAGATTATTATTGTTATTAAGAATCACTTGTCAGTAACATCATCCATGATTTTCAGAAGCAGATATGCAGGTATTCTGCAGCTAGCTGTCTAACTTTTCAACAACAGAGATGCAATGATCTTTTTGAAAACTTGCCATAAAGTTACTGTGAACACAAATATCCATTTGCTTGACTTTTTTAATCCACCATGGTTTATGCTATCTAAAAGTGTTGTTGCTACCTTGTTTGAATCTTCTTCCAATTCAACGGCTTCAAAATGGTCTGGATTGCATCAGAAGTAATTGCATCATAAATCGCATCACGAGAGAAAATGAAGAACTTTATGAAAAGACACAAATTTTTCCTTCAAGCACTTGTCCTGTCGAAACATAGCAGTTCATCCCCGATAGACGATAGTTGATGAAGCTAGCCACAGCATTTTTTTACTAAGTGGAAAAGTATGGAATGTTAATATTTCTCCATGATATCCAATACCAGGACAGTCTTGATGCCCACTAAAGCAGCCAAACTCTATACTTTCATGTATATGTGTTCTATTTTAAACTTTGGTGAAACAGGATTATTTACTGGTATAATATCCAGTCGTGGTCTACATTGTAGTTTCACGGCCCTTACAGCCTGGGATGCCATGGACTCGCTCAAGGAACATTGTAGTTTAAAGCCTTGTACAAAGTCAATCGATTGACTCTTGGTAGTTGCAGATGCCAGGCAGTAGGCTATTGCAGACAGATGTTCCAGCAAGATGTCCAGCAATATGTCTAAGAGCAGCAGCAGAGGACTGAAGAATGATAGATTGACTGCAACTGCTTACTCTTATGGAGGCATAGGACCAATGTGAAACTTTAGAAGCCAGGTTGGATGTCAGTCCCGGAGGAGGTCAGTCCCGGTGTATATTATATAGGGATCCGTGTTTCTGGGAACAGTGCTGACCTTAGGCACAGGCAAAGCAGGCAGTTGCCTTGGGTGCCACAATCTGGGAGGGGGAGACCAGTATGTGTTTTAAGTTTTATGCTTTTCACTTTTTGCCCATTTTGTCAATTACACTGATTATTTTCGTTTGAATTCAAAACTTTCGCTTATGGAACAAATTGTAAATTATTGATTTCATTGCACCCTTTTCAAATAATTCAATTTCAAACACCGTACAAATTTTATTTTAACGATTAGGTTAACCATTAAAATTCAATTATTTCACACCAGTCTGTATATGTACTCTGTAGTCTGTCTGTAATGGACTGGACTGTCCATAAATCTGATGTTGACATAGTCATAAACTACAAGCAAACAGATTTCTGATTACTTCAACAATTAATTCTTAGTAATAAATAATTTTTCTTTTTTCGGTAATTGGATTTCTTCGGTAATCGAAGGTGTTTTTACTTTTTACCATTCTGAAAAAATTCAAATTATCCATGGTTGACTGTACTAATGAAAAATCATAATAATAATAAATAACTCCGTTAAGCGCAATGTTCTGGCTGGTTTCTGAACCATTACTCATTGAGTTGTGAATTGTGGCTTGGGGTGGATTGTGGAGTGGCAGTCTGAGGTTTGGGATAGGGCCGGCTCTACTGGGGAAACTCTTCAATCCAAATGTATGATTAAACAGTCAGTGCAGGCCAACCGGTTTGTTGTTGATCAAATAAGCTATCAATTTTATGTTTTAAACTGATCAATGCAAATAAACATGTTTTTAAGCGATGCAAATAAACAAATGTTTTCAACTTGTTTCTATTGCCTGTACATTTTTACACTGGAAACCATGGACACATTGGACAGCCTCTGAATGTTTTGTCTGACTCGGTTGTACTTGAATTTAAACCATGTTACAGCATTGTCATAAATTTACATTTATGAATCCATAAAAATGTGCTGCAGCATACCAGTGTTAATTTCGTGAACAAAACTAAAATGAGAACGAAAAAGATTAGGCAATCAATCATGAAAACTAAAACTAGAACTAAAATGATTTGATGAATAAAAACTAGACTAAAACTGAAATGATTATCAGAAATAAAACTAAAACTAAACTGAAATGACTGATACTGAACTAAATAAAAACTGAAATGAAAATGTTTTTCTGAACAAAAATAACACTGCAGCATACCTAATTTTTGTGTAAATTTGGATTAAATATGATTCTAGACTACAGTATGTACAGTGTGTGTAATGTTGGATTTAAAATACAGACATAGGAAACTTAGAATGAAGCATTTTCTGTATGAAGTGAGGCTCTAACGACCAAGAGGTCTGTTGGAATTTACTGAATAAATCCAGGATATGATATACGCTGTTGAATACAACTACTTGCCTAAAACCTGCATGCTACTCTTCATTTACTCTAATCCCGAAGTCATTTACAATCCTTAGCAATACCACCCCCCTGGACCCTGGAAATCAGTGCCTCACTGTTGTCAATGTTTATCGTCTTCCCTCCAATTCACTCTCTGACTTTCTCGTAGAATTCCAGTCACTCCTTGAATTCATGGAATCTTCTTCTTCTGAACTTTTTGTAAATTCTGTATAATATGTTCATTATGCATGTATGGACAGTGAACTCTGCTTCATAAACAAAAGGTTTTTGCATCTCCTATCTTCCTTTGATATCTTATATGTACAGCACATTTCCTTTCCAACTTATGATTTTCAGCCAATCACTTGATCTCCTTAAAATCCGGTCTAACCCTTCCACTGTCAGAAATACATATGCCTCTGAATCATATGTGCCACTACTGCTTCCATCATAGACAGCCTTCCACTTACTCTTTCATTAGTTACAGACCTTGGCAATGTCTAGATGTTCCAACTTCAAAGCAGACATTCCTGCCTCCATACTTTCATAACCAGCACAGACACCTACCAAGCTTGTTGTCATAATCGAACTATAGAAGTCATTAGATTAGATTAGATTAGATTTCGGCTGAGCCAAGATGCAGAACTGCCATGGGCTAAACTGGGCACCATTTGTAGCAGCATACAATTCCATTTGAGAGTGTGTGTGTGTGTGTGTGCGTGCATGCGTGCGTGTGTAAAGCGTCATAGAAGTAGCTTGCTACTGACAATGCTATATAAATTGCTGTCATTACGTTACTCTTGTGCATTCCATGTTGCTGCATCCAAGGACTGGAATCAACTTCCAAAGTATCTTTTTTCAACAAATTCCTCAAAACTCATTATTTCTCTTTGGATTTCAAAATCTGGAACTGCATTTAACCTGGCAACTGACTAACAGTGCCTCAGATTTGCAATGCCTGTGTGTGACTCTGTGTATGTTACCAATTTTAACAATAATATTGTCATCATTCTGGCCCTATAGTTGTACCTTTTCCAACTCGTCATGATTATCACAATATTCATTATCACCATCATCATCATCAAAATCTTTTGCTTCTTCAGTCTCAGCATCATTAGTCATCTTCATTTATATATACATATATATATTTATTTTATTTATATGTATATATATATATCCTGCACAATGTGTGCACATCATCTGATATATATATATATGTGTATGTGTGTGTGTGTGTGTGTATATATATCCTGCACATCATCGGCAGCCAGTTCTTGTCTTTGTCTCTGTTGTAAGCCTGTTCCCAAGCAAAGCCCATTGATTTTGGCTTTCAGTTATGGCTCCAGTCGTTTGATATTTCTGTCTGCTATCTATCCATTATAATCTTTCTCTTCCTTGCATCCTTTCTCTCTAATCATTCATGCAGTGCCTTATCGTCCAGCTGCTGCTGCTGCTGCTGCTGCTGCTGCTGCTGCTGCTGCTAGTGCCGAGACATGAACATTTCTTCTGTCCATGCATCTCGATTGTCAGTCAAGAAATCTTTCTCAACGGAGTTAGAAAAATATCATAACCTCACTTTTATAATTTCATCTAATCATTCTAATTACCGATACTTGTATGAATCCTCGAAACCTAATTTTTGTGACCAGATCATTTTTATATGTTCTTAATTTTATGCTACAGGAAGAACTTCTTGTTTGGAAAACTGTTTTGTTGATCATTAAGCCAAATTTCCTTATCTATTTACATCACATATCCATATAGGTCATACATCCATATAGGTTATGCCTGGTAGATTTGTGGTTAGCCCACTTAACTAAAAACCCAGAATTCAATCCTACCAAACACACCCTTTGCCAGCCACCCGTCCACCCGTCCTTTGGAGGGGTGGAAATGATTTTGGACCTGATTTTGGACCGGCATAAATTGTTGAATGATGTCTGTCTATATGGACAGATTATAATCCAGACAGCAGTCACAGTTCAATTAACCTAGGTCCTAGGCCTACTGCTCCAATAAGGGTTAAGTCTTTGATGTAGTTGGAAACTTTTACAATAGGCTATTCAATTGGGTTGTTAAGGCCCTTCCTTTTCACAGCCTGTCACAGTTGTCAATCAATGAAACGCAGACCCTTAGCCAACCACCCACCCAAAGGATGGGTGGAAATTAGTTTGGAGGGCATAAATGTCATGGGTCATTCAGTGTAGTGTAGGGCATTGCCGTCAGACTGGAATGGTGACGGATTTTGGACGGGCTACTTGGTTTATTTCTGGCTAATGGCCTGCTACCAAAGCAAAACGATATTTCAACATCTTTATGTCACTGAAGACCGGGGCAAGACCCCCATATGGACTCGGCTATATTTAATGATTACATCAACTGTTGGTCAAAAATCAGTGTCACCAGAAGGAAGCAGCAAAAGCATGACAACAGGTAACTCAAATGAGTTTTGAACTCAGATATAGACTTCGAGAAACGGGAAGATGGTGAAGGCACAGACCGGCTATAAAAAAGTGGGTATTTTAAACATGGCCGACTGGTTAGGGTAAAAGGAGTAGACATGAAAGCATAGTGAAATAACGTATGAGTTTGTTCCAACAATGATATAAATTGGTGGCTGGGGAGATTGAGTATGCATGTGTGAATTAAGAAGAGGAACAATGATAAAGAGAACTGCAGGGAAGGAGAGGTATAGATTCATGTTGAAAACTATTAGTTTTGAAAAACATGAAGTGGCAGCTTGTAAGAAACTAGATGGCTTTATTGATTGGCAAATAAGTCCAATCTGAAAAAAAGAAAGTGATCAGAGCTTATAATTAGATCCAAGGAATTGGACAGACTCATAAGATCAGCTTAATTAAAAGGGCGCCAGGTCTCTATTAGTTGCAGACTTATGATAGGTTTTAATTAAAAGAAACGGTGGAAGTCGATGTAGGCTATATAATGGGATTGCACAATAAACAAGACCAGGGTATACGTGAATGAATGAGCAATAATAAAGGAGAACAAGACAGGCCAAATAAACTGATAAATTGCATTAATATCTTTATTGTTTTTTTCTGTTGCAGAACAATGCCAGCCTGGATGACTTTGATCGTATAAGAACCTTAGGAACGGGATCGTTTGGACGAGTTATGCTCGTTCAGAATAAAGGCACAAAACATTACTATGCCATGAAGATACTGGACAAGCAGAAGGTCTGTACAGCTCTCATCAGAATCACTTCATAAGATATTTGTTCGTCGTAAATAAAATGTTTTCTGTAATTGCAAACATGCTACTGTGAAGGTACCAGTGACGTACTTGTGGCTCATCGTACATTTATCATAAGAATTGGTCCCAGCGCTGAAAAATCTGTTGGCTTAGCACAAGCATGAGGGTGTGCAACAGTTTAACAACACAGTACGCTTTTACCTCCAAAACCTGTGTTACAGACCTCAGAACTTTTGAGGGCTTCAGGAGGCTTAGATGGCCTGGTATAGCATTAACAGTCAGCCATCTAATTACTAACCACACAGCCCTGCTAACTTGACATTGATCCTATAAGAACCCCTAAGGAGTGGGATCATCCACACTGCCCGGCCGTTATGGATATTTAAGTAAATAGCAGTCATACTTGTATATAACTGGTATGTAACTGTAAACAAAATTCCAAAATGCTAGCAATTGTTTACTGCGTATTGCAAGATTCCTGCGTAATGGACCATAGAACGCTTTTCTCAGTCTGCTGAGATCAAAACAACCTTTTCAGCTGTCACACTATTTAGGCAGCCATGTAATCAGCACTTAGAGAAGTTTACAAATGTGCTATATAAATGCTCAGACATTATAGTTTCTATCGTGTGTTTGTACAACATTTAAGAAATTTACACAATTATACAATGCAGTGCATTAGTTAGTTACTTTTATGCGTGAAACTGCATTATTGTTCTGGCAAAACATTAAATTTTTTAAAAGATTTCTGTTCTCTGCTTATCACAACGGTCATCAAAATTTCATTTATTAGCAGGTGTCTGGGCATTCTATACTAATAGCTATCTATAATAGATATTATAATGCATAGAATTACGTCGATAATTGATAATGTCATCCATCCTCATTGGTCCTGTATAAAAATCTAAAACAGTTTATATGCCGTAGCTCATTAACTCATTAATTTTGTTTTGTGTACACTAATTACACTGGTATGGTTGCCAAGGAAGCCGTTAGCAAATGTTTACCTTTCATCTCTTTATCTCTTTGATTAAACGAATATTGATTGATTGATTGATCTTGGATTTGAATCCCATTCTGTGACGTGGAATTGACAACTGTCTGTTGAGTTACGTTGCTGGATTGCTTCTGCCTTTGATGCACCTCAAGACTTTCAACCTCTGAAGCCTCTGTGGTCAAAAGCGGAATACGTGTACTAAGTTTTTGGTTAGCCCACCTTAGCAGCTCTGACTAGCAGCTTCACAAAATTATGTGACATATCAGGCAAACTGTAACAAAAAGTGCAGTTGTCCTCATAATTAAATTGTCTTTCTGGGGCACTGCTGTTTCCAGGCTGTGTCTAGCCAGAAGTTTTGTGGATACAGGCCTGGTGCTACCTTACATAGAGCAGCAGTAATCCTGCAATGGACATTTTCTTACAGGTAGCATGGTTGACTGTTTCACATTTCATTCTACTGTTGTTGCAGCAATATAATATTGGCGTAAACCCGTTTTGTCTGTGGACAGGTCGTGAAGCTTAAGCAGGTTGAACACACGCTAAACGAGAAGCGAATTCTGCAATCGGTCTCTTTTCCGTTTCTAGTCACACTGGAATACAGTTTTAAGGTACTGCATTATGCATAATTACTATTGTTCAAAATGCCATTGTTAGTTGGAATGACAGATATCTTCCACTTACTGTGAAGTTTTAAAATTGTCTTATGTGCAACTCCAGAAACATAAAACTTAGACATTAACCTTGGCAAGGTCCTGGAGTTGGATTGCAAAAATATAACTTCTGAGTGCAACAAGAAATGTATATAAAGCAGCCACCTAGTGTTTGCCTGTGCTTTCAATAAGAAATAAAATGTTACAGAAGGAAGTTAATTAAAAATCAGTAGGACATCAGTATCAAGAGAGCAAAAATAAGAAAACAATTTGAATAGAATGAGATTTTGCAGCTCGGAATACAAGTAGTGTTTTAGAGTGAAATCTGGTTAGTACGACTCATCATGACCCATGACCTTGCTTCTGTGACTGTTCATCTACTAGGCACCGATTTATGATAGGTCATAAGGTAATGATGCTTAATAAATACATGAGTACTTGTCAATTTATCATACACTGATCATGTAACTGTTGCAGAAGAACTGTGCTCTGTTCTGGTGACTTTAAGTGTGTGCTACTTTTTCCAACAGGACAATTCAAATTTGTACATGGTGTTGGAGTTCGTTGGTGGTGGTGAAATGTTCTCGCACCTTAGAAGAATAGGGCGATTTAGGTACGTTAAACTGTGCCAGTTCAAGTAATAGTAAAATCCATTTTTATCAGATACAATGTAGAAATGCTTGATAATTTCAGTGCTGGTCACCAGTGTAGACCCATTAAAAAATGTGAAATAAATCTGATGGCAACATTTCTGTAGTGCCTCTGTGGAACCTCCAGCACACAGCTATCACCATGGGCGTCCGCAGGAGGAGCAAAGGGAGCATTTGCTCCATCTGAGTTTTGTGCATATTTTACAAATATAAAACTCTGTCCCTCCCCCTACAAAAATTCCTGCTTACAACCATGACTATTACAGACCTAAATTTATTCTTTATCCAGTGTCAAGTAATGTAATGCAGTATAATAAAAAAGTAACTAAAGATTAATATAGCACCTTCTAAGTACGTCACGCAGATGTGTCTGCGAGTCTAAACAATGTTGGAACTGTTAAAACAAGTTCATCTAAGGGTGAATGATGGTCATGCAGCTGAGAAAGTTACTATTTGACAGGCTCTTGCCAACACAGAACCCAACTAAAACTTAATTGTGCTAGAAATGCAAACAAAACTTCAAGACTTCTCTTACACTAACACTGGCAAATAAACACAATGGAAAACTGTGCAGATCGTGTTCAACGCTGAAGACCGGCTTAATTTTATGTAAAGTTTAGCTGACTGGGATTGTTGTTGTTGTTGTCGTGGTTGCACGTTGTCTACAGAGAGCTCTTTGATCTGTATGGCCATGCCTCCAGGGACATCGGCCCATAAATGCTGCTAAACTTTTAGTATGGATGGATAAAGCGAAAGATAGGGAGAACGGAGGAACATAAAAGAAGAAACGAAGGAAGATGGATGGAGAGAGAAAAGCAAAGGAAGGGGCTAAATGGTAGAGGAAGATTTACCGATGTTTCTGGAGGCATTTGCTGCGCTCCGTTATCGTGCCAGCAGTTTGCCTTCAGCTTATTTACTAATTCTGCGTAATAAATAGCTAGTAATTTTCCATCTTCGTCTCAGTACTCAGTAATTCTGTGCCCGTAATTGAGTACAGCTTTGGCATTCAGAGTACACAGTTCTGGACTTCATTTGTTGGTAATTTATGGATCTGCCATCTAGGCTGGAGTAGTCACGCTGAAATAAACAATGGTGCACTGGAGCAGCTTTGCAGCTGGTGCCCATTCACGGCTGGGTTGGATACTCAAAAGCTGGTTCTAGTTTGGTCCTGGATTAACAAAGGCCGTCATTTTGTCCATGAAATGGTTTTTAACTTTTTATCAAATGCTAAACCCCGAGACTTGCCACCCATCAGTGAGGGCTTCCAACTGCCTTTCACTGATTATCTTGCAAAGCAAAAACTGCTCTTGGAAAGCTTCAGGTCAAGGTTTCGAAACTCCGCGTCTTTGCTGAGCATAGGTGCTGATCCTTTTCCTCCATGCTCAGTTGCAATAAACTTACCTCTACAGGGAGATGGCTCCATCTAAAAAGTGATCTTGACTTTGACTAAATGTTTAGGAAGGAACAGTCATTTAATGCATTTTGTTACACTGGGTAGATGCGGTCATTGTGTTGTAAGCTAAAAGCTGTATTATTATTAATTTATTATCAGCCTTTATTTGCTTCTATGGTTCATATGTCATCTTGGCCTTGCAGTTATAACTGAGATGCAATATTTGTGCTTGTAGCGAGCCGCACGCTCGCTTCTATGGTGCTCAAATCGTCTTGGCATTTGAGTATCTCCACTCACTGGACCTCGTCTATCGTGACCTGAAACCAGAGAATCTACTTATTGATCCCCACGGCTATATCAAGGTAAGTGCTTTCAATCAAACTCCACACTCTTCATCAGTAATCTTTATGTGGGTGTAAATCACTAATAAATGCATGAAACTGTTCGTTATTTTGTAGTTTTATCAACCACCTGTTAATTCCCGTCGGCTCCCTTCTTACTGGAGACTGGAGAGTGTAAGCTGTAGTAATTACTTATCATGTTGTTATACATCAAGTGCTGTGTTACTAATAAATCACTAAGTATCTTCTGTATAGTTTAGTAATAGTTATATAACTACAGAAGCAATTTCTCTTCAGTATCTGATAACATTTGGTTATATATAACGGAACTCTTAATAAGAAACAGCTCATAAATCTTACTAACCCGTAACATTGGTTAGGCATATTCTGTACATCATTACAGGCTTTCTAGATCGAATTTGCTCAACTAAGGAAATTTTCTTTATTTCTATCATCTTGCAATAAATATTTCTCTTGACTTTCTGGAATTTTGTTTTTTGCATTAATGGAAGTCATCAAAGCATTCTGTGTTCTGCTTGATTTTTAATCTTCTACCTGATCTTATTGAATTTATCACATTAACATTAAAAGAAAGTTAAAGTTTCATACAGAAAAAGACTACTTCTGTAGTTGTAGACACCATTTGATAGACATTCAGCCATCTAACATTAAACCCATGCATTTGGATGGGTCGTCGGTTTCTTGGCTATCCAAGTAGAAATGTGGCTTCTGGTTTCTAACCTTCACTGCTTGCCAAGCTTAGAATCCACAGCCACCATCCACCCATGTATGCATTTACTGATGGAACAACATTTGCAATATACACATTGCTATAAATCATTTTGCTTACATTAATATTGTTTTTTGTTGATTTATATCTTCTGTAATTTGTGTTCTTGCGAATCGTTTAATCGTGTGTTTGTCAGGCACTTCATTAAAGAATAAATATTATTATTATTATTATTATTATTCATGTTACAGGCTTACATTATATGTAATGTTAATAGGTAACAGATTTTGGGTTTGCAAAGCGAGTAAAAGGCCGAACGTGGACGCTTTGTGGTACCCCAGAATACCTTGCCCCGGAGATTATTCTTAGCAAGGTAATGCTTTCATTCTTAATTTACTGCAGCATATATGACAGTCAAATTAATGTCTAGAAAACTACACAAAGATTTTGCTTTAAGATCTTAAATCCAATCTGCATGTGTGAGAATTTAACTTCTCTGAGTTAAAAATAAATAAAAATAGGATTGGAAATGTTCTCTTGTATTTGCACTAGAAAAGAAGCATGTAGCATCTGTAATGTAAAGTGGTAAAATGTCAGTCATGTGTGATCTCGTAGTATACCCCACAGCTGCGTTAAATCATATTCACTTCCTTATCATATTTTAAGCAAACTTATTCACATTATTATTTAATACATCAGATCGTGATCTGGCATTTCATAATTGCAGTCTGAATGTTCTGGAATGAGAGAATTTTTGTTAACCAGTGAGGAAACTGATCATTAACATAACTTTTGAATTGGTGAACCAAGGTGTTACCAAGTTCTTGAGTTAGTGAATTATTGAAATCTTGGTCTTCCTGCCGGATTATTCATACAATCTTTTCACTGATAGGGGCTGATCGATATTTCATTGTTACTTATTTGTCATTACTTGATGTTAACAGGGGACCCTAGGGAGTGATTTCTTAGTCTTTTATGGGTCAGCCTTTTCTTTTACAAACACAGTTTGTATATTGTTGTTATGGCATATTTGATTGGAGTAGCAATTGAACAAATAAATTAACTAATATTACTTTGCATTACAATGTACTTCATTTTGTATGGAATTATTGATTGAATTGGTGAACAAAGGTGTTACTGAGTCCTTTGTCTGAGTGAATAATTTAAATGTTATTGTTTCTCCTATTAGGGATACAACAAGGCAGTTGACTGGTGGGCTCTTGGCGTCTTGATTTACGAAATGGCAGCTGGTTATCCCCCTTTCTTTGCTGACCAACCAATTCAAATCTACGAGAAGATTGTGTCTGGAAAAGTATGTAACATTAGAAAACATAAATCTCATGATACCATTCTGTTTCAACATTTTACATCATAATTGCACTTCTTTCTTATTTCTCTACAAATATCTAATGAAACGGAGTCACAACTTGCAACTACTGGCATACAGCAATATTGGCAGATATACTGTTGTGTTATGGTCTGTTCTGTAGTATAGTGCACTTTATTTGTAATCTAACAATTACGGCTTCAAGCCTGCTAAGTGGACTCATTTAACGGCATAATTGAAAACATGCAACATAATTTGGTACCAGCTTGATGTCGGAAGTAACTGGTTAGTCATGTGACTCATTTGCCAATGTCTAAGACAGACTTGGGCAACTTCTTTTAACAGAGGGCCGCCCTAAGATTTTAAGGAGAACTCAGGGGCCGTATGCCAATCGCAGGTAAAATTTTGCAGATTCATTTGCCCCAGAAAGCGAGACAATATTTTATTTTATTCAAACTAAATATTGCAAAATTCCATTAAGTAAATAAATAAAGATAATTTTTCAGATGAAAACCTAATTACCCTAATACCTACAGTGAGTACAGTCCTACACTACAATAAAAAATATGTTTTAAGTTGATTCAGATTTAAAAATACATAAAGCTGTTTGTCTCTACAATGTATCCATTTGCTTGGTGTGCTATAAAAATGTGAGATCTGGCACTTCTTCTCAGGACACAAATCTGGAACATAGGCTATGCTTCAATGTTCAAAGTGCCAATTCAACACAGAAGTTCATATGAAGAGATTATCATCTGTTAGTCTGCATCTGTCTCTGCATTTTGTTAGTTTAATCTTTGAGAAGAACTGTTCAAATATAGGTGCTTGTAAAATTGATGATTGAGTAGTAAACTAATTGACTATAGACTAGAGGCCGGATTCTTAATAAATAAGAAGCAGATGTTTTGATGTCAGCCTACATACAGAAATCCAGACATTGGTACAGAAATCCAGACATTCGTGTTCTTTACATAAATTGCTATATTGTCTACCACTTCAAACAATAATGAATATTGTCAACAATTATTATGAACTGTTGAAAAGTTGTTTCAATCTAATTTTTGAATTCTTTTATTGATTTTTTATATTTAATATTACTGTGGAATTTGTTTGTTTTAGGTTCGTTTTCCATCACATTTTAGCACCGACATCAAGGATCTTTTGCGCAACCTGCTCCAAGTTGACCTCACCAAACGCTATGGCAATCTGAAGAATGGAGTCCAGGACATACGAGGCCACAAGTGGTTCTCAAGCATGGACTGGATTGCGCTCTATGAGAAGAAGGTAAACCAAACAAAACTGTTCCAGTACCATCTCATCCAAGAAGTATTCATATTCTGTATTGTTTTTGCAAAATACACTTGTAGCGCCTTATCTAATACAGATTTCCTTCCTCAAATGTCTGAACTGCACAAACCTCATAACCACATTCATGATACTTCCACTTTTGTCTTCAATATTGTTATTGACTCTACTGAACAATATACAAGCAGCACAAGATCTGCTCTTAGCAAAGTTCACTCTACATTGCTGAACTGTGCCTGTGTCTTCCAGTTGGCACTCAAACTGGTTGGCGGCACTCCGGTCTGCCTCGCAAAATGACTTGATTGTTCCTTCTTTCGAATCACCACCCATGATCGTCGGGACTTCTTGATTGCGGCGTCATGGATATGGAATGCTTTTGCACCCTCTGTTCCTGCCACTAATGCTGCATGTGACTATATGGATTTTTTCTCTACCCTCTCAAAGACACACTGTTTCAGCTGTTTGATGACCACATGTTGAGCACTTCTGAGAGACTTATGTGGGGCTTTATAAATGTCTTGTTATGTTACATTACATTACACTACACTCAGTAGTCCTTTGCATAGCACTCAAGTCAGCATTTCCATCACTATGAGAAAGATTTAGTTTCACGACATTCCATCTCTCCTGCTATAGTGTCATATTTAAACTGCTTGAATAGCAGGTCTACGCTAACCAGTTTTGAAATATTCTGCAGCATCTCATTCAACGCATTTTATTGATGCATTATCTAAATATATGCATAGTATATCCTACACAGAAACTATCCATAGTTAATCCAGACAATGTGCCCATGTTATGGATCACAGAATGCATATACCCTGGTAACCTTTGATGATAAATGTTTTTAAGCACAAATTAAAATAAATATTGCAGTTTTATGCTCAGTCCTGAAAAAATTGTTACATTTACCCCTACGAAATATGCTACAGTGCTCGTCACGAAACAGTTGCTTTCCTACTCTGAATCCAAACCTTGTTTTTTTCATGGCCATCCTTCATACAGAATTAATACAGGCGCTTCAGAATCAAAATATTGTTCTGCATTCTCCCTGATTGTGCAATACACAACAGAATTAAACATCCAAGAACACCAGGAATGTTGAATTGTTCACATAGTTAGGAAAAGTTTGTTACAGCCTTGGTTTAGAAATGCAGTTAACTTAGGCAGCCAGCTGATTGATTGGTATCCTGGGACTTTATGCATCAGATGAAATTGACATTTAGTAGTGAAGCCATGTGACTAATTGGGGAAGGTTCTTCAATTCCTGTTGTTGTCCTTGGGTTTCATACAAAATATACCAGACTTAACCTCTTGGACGGTGTTTCTGTTACACACAGGTCAGAGGTCAGTACGGTACCTTATAATTATGCTACCGTAAACATCAGTCCAACATCTTATCGGACTGAATTTGATAATGACTTGATTTTGGTGTGCCATCTGTTGTTGGACGCCGTGTACATTAGGTGATATAGAAGTTGCCAATTAATATCATTATTACTGTTGTTAATTGTATTAAATCATGTACCTGTCAAGTCATTAACGAAGGTTATGGTGAATGAAAATGTTGCAGATCGAAGCGCCGTTTATACCGAAATCGAAAGGTCCTGGAGACCACAGCAACTTCGATACCTACGAAGAAGAACCGCTGCACATCTCTTCCGTCGAAAAGTGTGCAAAAGAGTTTGCCGATTTCTAACGACAGAATGATGTTGACAGATTATTTGACCCTTTAAGCTCTGAAATCATTGCTAACAATGAGAGCGGGTGCAGAAAGGGTTAAGTCGAGTTGAACTTAGTTCTTAGGCCATCATCTTTTTGGCAAATGGGATGCCTGCGGATTTTTCTGACAAGTCTGCCACCAATGCGAGTGATGGCATTTGCAGTATAGGGGTTCCGTAAAATCGCATTACTACGCTAATGATAATTGTCACTATGGTGAGCAAGTAAACTGAATCTTTATTCAGTGATACTACACAAAACCCCACACACCACATACATTGTTCTTTAACGTAGCTAAAGGAAAGGAGAGGAAATTAAAACACATGTCAGCAGTTTCCTATTAAATGGGAATCAAGTAGCAAACCAGCCCGTATAGTGCCAGTCGGGTCTAAAATCTTGTCTTGTTTATATACATAGTTACACAAGAATGAAACAGTTTAATTTGCTATATTTCTTGTATTTTGGTCATTAATTGACATCGTGTTAGTTGTAAGACATGCTATTAAAAATTGGCAGAATGTTGTTTTTTTCTTTAAGCGTGCAGTATGAATCCAGTTTACTGGCAGAGTGGTTTCCCAACGAGTGGATCAGTTTAACTTGCTTTTGTGAAAATTAACGTATAATGGTTTATGACTTGCTTTTTATAAACGCATATAATAGAAGTCACTAAATTAGAGCTTACACAAATTTAAATATCACTTACTGAACTCTTTTATGATGTAATTTGTGCTTCTATGAATTGCTAACACAATGCAACATAACATCGAGAGAAAATGGCAAAAAATATTGGACTTTTGTGTATAAGAATAAACTTAATATATATATAAACACAATATAGTTTTATACACCGTTGCTAAGGCTGCCATGGCTTTAGGGAAAGATTAGCGAGACGACTGAATAGGGCCTTATACCAGAACCTCCATTTGGACCAGAAAACTAGAACAGGCTGATATTTGGTCACTGTAAAGCAGATCTTTGTAAATTCAAACAGGGAGGAAGTTTGATCTGATGCGTGGGATATTTCATCCTCCCTCCCACAAACGAACTTGTCTCACTTGCTCCTTTCATCCTTTATGTGCATTGTAGTATCTAATCTGTAGTTAAGTATTTTTTATTTTAAATCATTTATTGACTCGACAGTGTTGAGCAATTGTTTCAGTTTTGCTTTCTTTGTTTCCTGTTCTCAGTGCATCTCGTTTCTTTTGTTTTTTTACTTTAACTGTCGCTCTTCGTTTGACCATTGTAAATATGTTTTGCCATGTTAATCCCTATTTTTAAGGTCACTACACATCATCTAATTTAATCTGCAATTTGGTGTCCCCTTGTCCCTTTAGGGCCTCCTTTCTGTAGCCGAGTTGCAATGATATGTAAACCTGATGATTTTGTTTGATTTGGTTGCAAAAATAAACCATTTTGATTTGATGATTTGATCCTGTGACAGAGCGAGAGAGAGAGAGGGAGGGAAGAGGGCAGACTGGGGAGAGTTATCGGGTAGAGGGAGAGAAGGTTTAAGGTGATTTTACCCTGTTAACCAATAAGATTAAATATATAATACTGGGTGGGGAGTTTGCAGAGAGGAAAAAGAGGGTGCCCAAGTAGGTTAAGTTAAACTCCAGAGAGGAAACTCATAGGCTTACTGCAGACAATGTGAACAGTACGCATATTAACCAGAATCTGAAGGTTATTCCACGTGTTTGGCCCGACCACTGAAAAGGTATGATGTTGCACCTCTGAAATGCGCGCAAAGGGAACAACAAGTGATCACTTATTGTTAGGGCTAGACCATAGCCAAAGAACTAAATAACAACAAAACATTGCAGTAGAAAATTTAGAACAAAAACAAACCGATTATAACGTCCACAGTTGTAACATAAACAATATCTCTATAAAATCTCATTTTTCCACACCACTTGCCCTAAAGCTATGCCACTGTTTACCTGAACTTACCATTGCTTCCTCTTTTCAGGGCTGTTTTACCATTTTGTCTTTTAAGCAAATTTTGCAAATACAGCTT
This sequence comes from Aporrectodea caliginosa, assembly GCA_020284085.1. Classification (NCBI taxonomy): domain Eukaryota; kingdom Metazoa; phylum Annelida; class Clitellata; order Crassiclitellata; family Lumbricidae; genus Aporrectodea; species Aporrectodea caliginosa. The sequence goes on from JACEVL010000372.1 coordinate 812,650, forward strand.
ACCAATGTAGCGATGAAATGCTCAAGATTGAATAGCACTGCAGGAAACCTGCTGAATTTAAATTCAGAATGCTTTAGAAACTGTGTTATTTCAAGTAGAAGGTACTGACTGACACTTTAATTTTCTTGAATATTACAATTAAGTTACAACTTTATTTAAGGGACTTATTTTACATTACAGGTGTTAGAAATGCAAGTACACTCATAACTGATTATACCACCACAAAAACTGCTAACATTAGAATACAATAGACAGGTTACAATGATCTTTTGTTAAGGCACCCCTTCAGGCCCGTCCCTAGGAATACGCTGAATACGCAACCGCGTAGGGCCCCGGCGATTCCGCCGAAAGTTAGGGACCCCAAAATACGATTTATGACGGCGACGGCAGTGGAGGTGTGGTGGCGACGGCGGTGGAGGTGTTGTGGCGACGGCGGTGGAGGTGCGGTGGCGACGGCGGTGACGGTGGATGCGACGGCGGTGGAGGTTGGTGGCAATGGCGGTGACGGTGGTGACGGCGGTGGAGGTTGGTGGATGCGACGGCGGTGGACGGTGGAGGTTGGTGGCGATGGCGGTGACGGTGGATGCGACAACGGTGGAGGTTGGTGGCGACGGCGGTGACGGTGGATGCGACAACGGTGGAGGTTGGTGGCGACGGCGGTGACGGTGGATGCGACAACGGTGGAGGTTGGTGGCGATGGCGGTGACGGTGGATGCGACAACGGTGGAGGTTGGTGGCGATGGCGGTGACGGTGGATGCGACGACGGTGGAGGTTGGTGGCGATGGCGGTGACGGTGGATGCGACGGCGGTGGAGGTTGGTGGCGGTGACGGTGGATGCGACGGTGGAGGTTGGTGGACGGCGGTGACGGTGGAGGTTGGTGGCGATGGCGGTGACGGTGGATGCGACGACGGTGGAGGTGGTGGCGATGGCGGTGACGGTGGCGACAACGGTGGAGGTTGGTGGCGATGGCGGTGACGGTGGATGCGACAACGGTGGAGGTTGGTGGCGATGGCGGTGACGGTGGATGCGACAACGGTGGAGGTTGGTGGCGATGGCGGTGACGGTGGATGCGACGACGGTGGAGGTTGGTGGCGATGGCGGTGACGGTGGATGCGACGACGGTGGAGGTTGGTGGCGATGGCGGTGACGGTGGATGCGACGACGGTGGAGGTTGGTGGCGATGGCGGTGACGGTGGATGCGACGACGGTGGAGGTTGGTGGCGACGGCGGTGACGGTGGATGCGACGACGGTGGAGGTTGGTGGCGACGGCGGTGACGGTGGATGCGACAACGGTGGAGGTTGACGGTGGCGATGGTGGCGGTGACGGTGACGGTGGATGCGACAACGGTGGAGGTTGGTGGCGATGGCGGTGACGGTGGATGCGACAACGGTGGAGGTTGGTGGCGATGGCGGTGACGGTGGATGCGACGACGGTGGAGGTTGGTGGCAATGGCGGTGACGGTGGATGCGACAACGGTGGAGGTTGGTGGTGACGGCGGTGACGGTGGATGCGACAACGGTGGAGGTTGGTGGCGACGGCGGTGACGGTGGATACGACGGCGGTGGAGGTGGCAGAGGCGGCCTTAACAGTTCTGTGCTATAGGCAAGTAGGGTTGCGAACTTTGGATTATAAAATTTCTGGACAAGGCGCGATCGAGCCCCACGATTTGTGGCGATTAGAGTCTGGCCGCTCTGGCGGAGCGTCGTAAGCTACCTCGGCCCCAGCGAGCCTCCAAGATTAAATTATCATCCTAGTATCCCACAAAATGTTAGATTTAGAACTTAGGCCTACTTAGAAAATGTGAAAATACGCAAGGTCCAAGATCTGTAGCCTATGGAACATGCAAAGAGGAATATTATTTAATCCACTAATATAACAAGATTCATAACGTTCTGAAACGTGAAGTATAACGTTCATCGATTTTGAATAATCATTTTAATCAATCAATCAATTTTCGTTTATATATTGAGTGGACACAGCATAACCAATTGAAAGTGAAGCCTAGCCATTTGCGTGCCTGTGACGTCATGCACGGCAAGAGCGTATCGCTCACAATAATCTTACAATGTGAATATGGTTGTATTAAATTAGGTGTTATAGTTTTATTAGTACAACTATGGTAATTAATTAAATTCTATTTGCATAATGAAAAGTACTACATATTTGTACTACATTCACATTATTAACATCTGTAGTATTAATAAATTTTAACATTTTTAACATCTGATCAGTTAGTTGCTAGAGAACTACATCAGTAGGCCAATGAACATTAGTTTCTCAGTACTTGTAGTAGTCATTAATGAATTGAGAAAAATTATTACATAAATTTAATTAATTAAGAATAAGTGAGAAATAATAACATAACCAATAATATCCATATGCTCATGGCAAGAATAGATATAATATAGATCAATAATGTGCAGTCTTTCTGTCTTTTTAATTATGTATTATTCAGCAAACAGCAATAAGAGCACACAATACAAAATCTAAACTCTTAAATATTATACCAGAGAAAGTAAAGAAATGAAGTAATTGCACTCTATAATATTGCACTTATGATATTGCTTTTCATATTTATTTTGTGTTGTGCTACCAACTCCTTTGGTTGAGAAAAAATTAGGTATGAAGGTTTTATCACTGTTCCTTATAATATTATATAATAGGAATGAACATCAATTTTAAATAATCATGAAATATACGTGGGGATAAATTAGTGCAAAGATTAACTCTTAAGATATGACAATTTAGCTTATTTCTTAACCAGAAGAAAATCCAATAAATTTTCCTTAACTTAGTCATAACATAATCAATGTATTCTTTCCAATGTAGAATTCGATAGGCGTTCAAAACAAATGACAACTTCCTGCGAAGATCTAAAATGTTGTCAGTTTCATTGTAAACGCAATCATTAATTCCTTGGGGCTTGGTGTTTTGATCCTCATCTCCGAGAGGCTCATTCAGAGTGCGAGTAGCTGGAGGTTTGCGGCATTTCAATTTCTTCGGTTGTAGATGACTAGATGTTGTGGAAAACCGAAAATAGTTGGCACCGCATCAGATTTCAAAAAACGTCTTTTGCAAAAACCAGACTGGTCTTGTCATATTCATCCTCTGCAAAATGGTCAGAGCATATATAAGTAATAAATGGAGTAAAAGCTTTCCTTTCATAGCTCTAACCCACAAGGCGTACTTCACTGGATCAACTGGAAACCTAAAACAAAAAAGTCCAAGTGCCAGCTGTAATATAATTAAAAAATTAAGTAGGCTACTTATTATTAACCTACCTTACTTGTTTGGAGATCGTCACTAATATATGCAGAGATGGGTACGATTAGCTAGAACTGCTAATCGATTAGAATTAGCTCCTGAAATTTGCTAATCGATTAGAATTAGAATTAGCAAACTCGTCGAGCAAACTCGTCGAGCAAACTTGTCACTAATATATTATTATCAATAGTTAATATAGGCCTACGCAGGAATTAAACATCCGTCCTACAGAAAATGTGACCATATAAGAAAAGGGTCTATGTCTGTGCTTTTACCAATCGATTCTTCAACACCACAGTATACATGTATTTCTGAAAACTGTTGCCAACGGCAGCTTGTAACAAATAAACCCATGCTCTATTAAAGATTGTCCTTCTTTATTAAATGTACAGAGCTAAGAAGCTATAGTATGATACACAGATTTTATAGGTACATGTATATAAGTATATATATATTTTAATAAATAATAAACATTTATAACATTTCGACGTTATCATGTTGTCTGCAGTTAGACTTGCCAGAAATGATTTCTTTGTTCCACTTTATCCTCATGCAATTGAATTTGACAAAACTACGAAGTTCATCTGGTGTAAAACTTCTGATACATTTCTTTATTTATGCAACTGGAGTGGAATTTGCAGTGGCCAAATTTCCAACATATAACCAAATGTTCATTCAAATCGAAGAATATATAAATAGAATAAAATTATAAACAGGAATTGAATCAGTGTGATTGTCCTTACATGATTTTCATTTTAATTATCAAGTTACATCTAATCGATCAGTTAATGGTTTTCTTTTAGAATTAGCTGAAAATCGCTAATCAATTAGAATTAGTATTATTTTTTAGTTAGAATTAGTTATTGTCTAATAGATTAGCTAATGGATTTTATTTTAGTTAATTATTAGTTAATATAGGCTTACGCAGGAATTAAGGCATCCGTCCTACAGAAAATGTGACCATATAAGAAAAGGGTCTATGTCTGTGCTTTTACCAATCGATTCTTGAACCCCACAGTATACTTCTGAAAACTGTTGCCAACTGCATCTTGTAACAAATAAACCCATGCTCTATTAAAGATTATCCTTCTTTATTAAATGTACAGAGCTAAGAAGCTATAGTATGATACACAGATTTTATAGGTACATGTATATAAGTATATATATATTTTAATAAATAATTTCCATTTATAACAATTCGACGTTATCATTTTGTCTGCAGTTAGACTTCCCAGAAACGTTTTCTTTGTTCCACTTTATCCTCATGCAATTGAAGTTAACAAAACTATGAAGTTCATCTGGTGTAAAACTTCTGATGCATTTCATGCTACAGCATTATGTATGCAACTGTAGTGGAATTTGCAGTGCCAACTTTCCAACATTTCTTACTTACTTAAATCGAAGAATATATAAATAGAATAAAATTATAAACAGGAATTGAATAGAAGAATACATCTATGGAATAAAATTATCAAGAGTTAATATAGGCCTAGGTATGAATTTAAGCATTCGTCGTCCTAAATAGTTAAAAAAATTATTTCTTACCTGTGAAAACTTCAATGTCCCTCCAGCAACAGCTCTTGCAGTGCACCCAAATGCACAGCACACAAACACCATCTTATACTACAATTAATACAAATCAACACCATCAGTTCTTTCCAATGCATAATAAAGTTATTATTATAGATTATAATTATCATTATAATTATTATTGTCATTTATATAATAACTAATATACATCGATGGACGATGGTAACAACACTGGGTTCCCTATTGAATCAGAGCAAGTATAAGTTAACAATCAGCAGTAGCTTAAACTTGAAAAACTGAGAGCCTGAAAAAGTATGACAAGCAGAAATTATACATCGTTAGAACCGGAATATTATGCATTAGAGTAAATGATGCTTATGTGTAAATTTATCCGGATAACCTTATAACCTTATTAATCTGAGTGTCATGTGTAAATAAGGTCCTTGCAGTGTTTAGATCGACACAGTAGACATGGTCACGACATCAACAACAACAGGACATCAACAACAGTAACAATTAAATTGACCAAAAGCACAGCAAACGATCAAAAATTTATGTATCCTTCGTGTCACCAACTCTTCTTCTTTAGTTCTTAGTGACCTATCTCAAGCACTTTTCCTTAACTCTAAATATAAATTGCTCAACGTCTTCTAACGGTTGTTAGAATTAAATTGACAGTTATTTTGTTTCTTTCTTCTTTCTTCAAACACAGTTCTTTAAAACTCAACACTTCAATATCAATGTTCTTCATCAACACAAAACTCAACTGTAAACTACTAAAATACAGCTCTCTCTACTGCATTAAAACATCTGTTACACTGTATTGTTCAAATTCATTGTCATCAGCAGTTTCTAAGTTTGGCGCCAATTAACACGTGCCGAGAAACTATCTAGTCTAAGCCAATGTTTACTTAAGGCCAAGCGCCCGCTTTCCGACCGCGCAACTAAGACCTATATATTCGCATTGGCCGCCTAACATTCGATACACATTATATAATATATAAACCTTAGGAACACCTGTGCTCATTATATATGCAAAACGTTTGTTCACACTTCGGTTTCTTACAAAGTATATACCTTTATAAACAAATTCGGAAAGTTATACGCAAGTCTAGGCGCCTACAACAACCATCTACAAATACAATAGACGATAGCTACCAAGCTTTCTGCCGTGCATGACGTCAGGCAGCGCTCATTAACATAATATGTGCAGGCTTCACAGTACAACTTGACCAGCTGGGCTATGCCGTGTCCACTCAACTATAGGCTACGTCGATGGTACACTGGCTGCAATTTCTGGACGATCCAGAAAAATCTGGACGTTGGCAACCCTATAGGCAAGGACACGGTTAGGTACTGTTCAGCAACATTATGTCATAACAAAGATGATTAGTGTTGCCCTCTTTCTTTTTCCACGCTTGGGACTGGCACTATCTGACCCATCCTACGAAGTCATCAAAACCGCACCTCTAGCTATCTCTCCCCAGGTCTTTCACTCGAAAACCTGAAATCCTGGCGCCGCCACTGACTGTAGAAGTTTCGAGTTTACGATTACGTCGTCCTAAATAGTTATCACAGGAAGGGTAGTGGTGGAGTTATTCCCACATGGCTGCTTGCCTAGTGCCGATTAACGACAATGTGTCATAACAAAGATGATTAGCGTCAACCTCTTCCTTTTTCCAGGCTAGGGACTGGCACTGCCAGAGTATGGGCAGTGGCTGAGTTCTCCTCACAAGGGCAGCAACAGAATTAAATTCTGTAAGAATTTGTTCATTTAGTTGTGGTGACAAAGATTGTATAATTTGGTATCCAAGGTTATGCACTGTGGATTTAACCTTTCATAGGATTAAAAAACCGTAAAAAAACCACTTGCAAGGAAAAAGAAAACATTTTCGTTGGACGTCACAGACATGCACGGGTTTGAAACGGAGAAAAGTTTGCATTTTATTCGCTAGATGGCACTAGTTGTGTAAAAGCTACCGTTTGGTGCTATCCACATTCATCACCAGTTGGTTGGCCTCTGGAAATTAAGTCATCAGTGAATGAAAATGCAATCTACCACAAGATCCAGAAGTTGGTCATGTTCACAGATTTTCCTGACCCTGCTACCATGACAAATAAGCATGTCATGCTACCCCACCCTTTCCATTACAAGCTAGACCATGCTTCTGTTCGCCTCAGGCTGGACTCTTCAAAAGTGATAATCTGCCATTTCTTTCTTATCGTAATCATAATCGTAATCTCGAGATTTCTACAGTGCCCGAGAAAGTGAAGTCGCAGGAACCAGCTTATACACAGATGCTTAGTCAAAACATAATTGATAGGCAGGGGTTAAGTCAGTTCCATGTCAAGATCCTACACCTTCTTACATTCGAAACACTGATTCTTACATATCAAAGCTGGGAACAGTTAATCCGCTTAGCATTACCGGGTCAGTCATGTGAAACCGATGTTATATAAAACCCACTGTCTTCAATCTTAAAAATCACTGTTCAATGTGTTCATTAATACCCGCTTTTTAACGCACTCTTGACCTAACCACTTTGCCAGAGCCACTGGCTTGTTGGTCTCCCTTATTGTAATTTTGTTATTGTAATTGTAACAATTTATATAGCATCTTCAGCTGTGAGCCACTCATCGGGTGCTTTACAATGTCAACTTTCAACACAACCAACATTGTTTAGGCTCTCCATTGTTTCCACAGTATTGTACTTAGTCTTTATGTTCCAGGTTGCGGTGTGTCAGCCTGTTTTGCAAAATAAACGAATATACATACATACATACATACATACATAAGTACTAAGAGCTATAATTATAGTAGATAGAATTTCAACTGTTTCTTGCAAAGTTTGCAAAGGCCCTGATGTTGAGGTTTGCAACAGAGAATGAGGAGAGAACAAAATGTCTATTAGGACAGCATAGCAGGTGGCAGGAATGTAGAAGAAAAAATGAAGTTAGATATAGACAGTGACTAAGAGAGATAAAGCAGCCAACAAAGAAAGCGAGGAAGAGACAGACAAACAGACATAGAAAGAGAGACAGAGGCAGCAAGGACAACAGACAAGTAGAGAGACAGCAGAGAGGAAGGAGGATGTTGTGGGTGTTAACTGGTTAATAACAATGATGAAAGAAACACCGCCTGAATGATGGCCTTCATATAAACGACATCTGCTGATGTCAGACGACGCTGTGATTGGCAAATGGCAACTTAAAGAGATGAATTTTTACAGAATCCTCTTTGTGTATTGATTTTTTTGTCTTGGAGCCACAAAGCATGTTCTCAAATGAAAATACAAAGAAATCAGACATTCATGTGACGAATGAATCACTGGAACGGAAATGATGATCATGATGAAGACAACAACAGTGATGATGACTCAGATGATGAAGAGTACGTTGCTGCTGTTGTTGTAGTTATTGTTGTTGTTGATGCTGCTGATGATGATGATGACAATGTTGATGATTATGATGTTGTTGATGATGATAATTTGTTGATGATAATGATGATGATGATGATGATGATGATGATGATGATGATGATGATGATGATGATGATGTTGATGATGATGATGATGATGATGATGATGATGATGATGATGATGATGATGATGATGATGATGATGATGATACATATATGTACTATGGATTCATATGTAGCATGGATTAATTATAAAGGGTGCTGGAAAGTCTAGGCTTTAAAGTAGGTTATAAAGTTAGATGCAGGCAGGCAGGCTGGCACTCTGGCTTACTCATATAACAAAACAAGGCTAACAACACAAGAACTCAGGAAGCTATGCACACATACAGCTCACAGTGCTCCTCCCCATAAACCTTCAAACCTATTGCACATGTATATATGCTAATTATATATATATATATAGATATATATATGTACATATTTCTCAATGCATACTTATTTATACACACATTTATAAATATACATATATTTGGGAAGGGGGCATATATATAAAAATATGTATACTATATATATATATATATATATATGTATATATACATATATGCATAAGATGCAAATATTCAGAACATTTATTATTCTGGGCAACAGTTGATGATAAATATAGGTGTTTAATGGTGAGTTTGTCTGGGTAAACAGGCGATGAATCAATTTAACTGAACTCTGGAAAATGAATCATAAAAGCTCTTCTAACTCTCTCCACAGGTTTCCCTCTGCTGCCACTGCCCTGTTACTACACATCAACGTCTGAGCTCACTTCCTGCCATTGGGCCTCCCAAGTGACCCAGACAAGGCCGCCAAAGTCTCGCCCTCCTTTGCCCTTACCCCTCCCCCACCTGTGCAACCAAGAAAAAAAACCTTCTCCCTCCGTTACATTGCTCCGTGCTTCAAATACATTCAGATGCAAGTCTGAACAAACTAAAACAATTATTCAGATCAGTGCTTCTTCTCGATCTTTTTTGGCTAGGGAACCTTTTTGACGGAACCTCGACCTAAACAAAACATGTTATGGTATAACGTTTTTAAACAGTGGTGAGGTATGTACAGTTTTAATCCATAAAAATTAGATTATAAATTATTTTACATGAAATTTTCCTCTGGAACCCTTGTCTTCACCTCACAGAACCCTTCTGTTCCGCTGAACACAACTGGGGAAACTCTGATGTAGATATCCAACAAGCTAGTTTTTCTCGTGCCAATAAAATGTTTATGCGGGAAACCCTAAAATGGCAGTCAGCATAAAGACTATTTTAACAGTGCTTAATAGAACAAAATAAACTGAGTCAGATTTTTTAAAAACTCTAATCAAATGGGTTAAGTGTACGTGCATACTTGACCTACTCTACTCCATCTGCTTTGCTTCGCTTTCTTCTGCTCCATTCATTGACACTAAACTTGGTTCTGTATTTGTTCAGCATCACAATCTAATAACAAAGTGTCAGTCGTTGATGGTGCTGAGCAACTGTGCGTGAATGACTTAGGCTACTCAAGGTTCCCTCACAGTAACCATCTCAGGAAAGGCTTCAACCTAGAAACCCTGTGTTACATGGTGAGCGCTCAAACCAGTTGGCTACCATTTTATATGGTGTGGTGTGACACTGTAGCAACTTAGCCCAACAACCCTATGCTAGCTTAAATTAAGCTAATCTAACCTAGTAATATAGAATCTAATGAATTCCATGGCACTGTTAATACAAGAGACCACACTTGTAGACCTGTTAACAACAGAGCACATGTGTGTTAACAACTTTCCCAGACCCGGTGGTTGTATCCAAGTGGGCCTCACGGTGATTGAATGGCCTGAAAGCAACAAGGCTCCTGTCTGGGTGGCCAATGTGCCCCATGCACCCTTCCCCCCTCCCTCTACACACACACATACATTAGGTAAGGGTAAGCAAACCAGCTGACACAGATCAATGACTGCACAAAAGATTTCACGACGGACAATGCAAGTATTTTGCAACACAATAATGACCCAACATATTAATCGATATTTCGATAAAGCTGTGAATGACTAATGATGTAGCAAAAGACTAAAGACATGAATAGGCTCAACTGAATGATTCATCAAATCATTGATCAAAAATATCAATTCACCAATTACTTGCCTTATTTGTTGAGTTCTCCATTTTCATTCAGTTGCATGAATAATTTCATTTTGAAAAAAAGTTTGGTTTTTTGCACCCCTGAATTTAACTGACCTCGTGGGAAAATGAAAAGTTGGTTTTTTGGTTTCTTTGATTTTTTGGTTTTTGTATTTGAGATTTTCCTATTTCTGAGCATAAAACTCATAAAATGGCATAATACCGTTCAAATTAATCACATGCATATAAATGAATTAACTAGAACAGTAGAACCGTAGAATGTCATAAAACGAAGTTAACAAATACCATACAACAATTGCCAAGAGAGTTGAAGAGACGACATTTTTGGCATTTATAATTTTGAAATGTAAAAAAAATCAAAAACAAATAAATTTGCGTTTTGTCTTTGTCCTTTCTCACCAACTGTAAACCAAAACCAAGCCTTTATAAGCCCTGGTTAAATTCGATTCCTGAAAGCTAAACTCTGATTTCTGTTCACACTCATGGAGTAACAGACGCGGTAGCTCAGTTTGAAACAATAAAATTTATTATTATCAGATCAGTCCTTCTCTGCTTATACGTAAAAGTATCCAGTGGTGTTAAATTCGATTAGGGTAATAAGGGGAGGACTGTCCCCTCCCAAAGTTTTGACTTGTAACCAATCTGTCCCCAAAATGTGTCAGTTTTGGCCCACAATAATTCTGTCCCCTCGAAGTTACGTACAGATTTTCGCTCTGCTCAAAACAAGAACTGTTCTTCTTGGCAAACAAGTTTTTCGGTTGCAGGACCTAGGTTTGGAACTCTCTCCCTGTGTCTGTCCGTTCTGCTCAGTTGGTAATGTTATTTTGTTCTCAACTAAAACTTATATATACTCTTTCAAACTGGCATTGGCTGCCCTCTGTTTTATGAACTGGTCTTCTTAACATGGACCTGATTACAGCAAGATTTCTCCACTATGAGTGGAAATATCTTGTGATTACAGCTTGGTTTAGGCTAAAAAAATTAAGTCATTATACTTCATACCCATGGCTGCCTCAGGGCTAGCTTAAGGGACTGCACTTCTTCTCCTTCTTAGGTATACCATCAGTTGATGCCTTGTGCATTAGACACTGGCACAACAGAAGTTACAAATTACAATGGTTCCAGTGAACGCAGTCAGTCAGTTCAGTGGACTGAAGTTGAACTCACCAGATGGTCCTAGTGAAACTTGAACAGTGATTCCACTCTTAGTCATGGAGTACAGTTGCACTCCTACAGTGGTTAACATTTTGGTGGTACAAAATGTTAACAAGACACTGTAACCTAACGTGACCTTATAGCTAACATATCTTAAATAATTATGATGGAACAGGATAAAGGTCGTGGATATAGGTGCCAGGCACCAAGTACACAGTGCCAAATTATACAGTTCACTAGCGTTGTTTTTCTTATTTTCATGGGTCATTGAGAATGTTCAAAATAGTGTTCTAAAAATGGCAGCATGGAAGTCACGTGATTGTATTCTCAGTCAAATCAGAAGTTGGATTAAACAAAAACAGAAATTCAGGACAGACATTCAGGCAGGGCAGGCACAACACAGATATGCAAGGAGATTAAGAGGCAAACAGACAAGTGCAGATAGGCAGACAGACAGACATTTTCAACACTAGAGCTACCAAGTAACTGGAACCCTAACCGCTTGACCCCCATATGACCCTCTGACCCACTGATGACCACTTGACCTGAATAGAAGCTGCTCTCTCCATTCCTTCTTACATGTGTAACTGGAAGCAGGCTGATTAATAGACCGACTGCACAGGGGCCATAGGCACCACCCAGCCCAGCCCAAACCCTATCATATACTAATATAATACTAATGTATTCTATTCTCATAAATCCTTATATGAATTGTATCAAATAATTAATCATGAAATCACGTATGTGGTCGATTGGTTTAGAATTAATAAATTATCATTAAACGTTAATAAAACCAATTTTATACTATTCAGATCTCATAGAAAACTAATACCCGAAATTAGCATCCAGGTACTAATTGATGGAAATGTAATCCCGCAGGTATCCTCCGCCAAATTTCTTGGAGTTTGCATTGACCAACATCTAAATTGGTCAGAGCACATTAAATCAATTTCTATGAAAATTGCAAAAAATGCAGGCATTCTGAATCGATTGGCATCTTACCTTCCTCAAAAAGTTCTACTCAACCTCTATTACTCTTTAATATACCCATATCTTGCCTACGGTAATATTGTCTGGGCTTCCAACTATATGCAGCGCTTACATAAAATTAACATTTTGCAAAAAAGAGCAATTAGAATTATAGCTAGGGTCTTGCCTACAACGCACACTAGTCAGTTCTTTAGTAGATTTAAAATTCTTAGACTTAATCAAATTAATACCATTCAAATAAGTGAGTTTATGTACAGACATAAGCATAAATTGCTACCCTTTGTGTTTAATGACTATTTTAATATAACATCGGACACTCATTCTTACCTTACTAGACAAGTTGAATCTTATAGAGGAATATTTGCACGCACTAATACAAGGTTATTTGCCTTAAGGTCCACAGGACCATCAGTCTGGAACAATATCCCTGTCAGCACTCGTCACCTGCCTAACTTGAATTTATTTAAAAAATCCATGCGAGCTCTCTTATTAAATGGGTAATTGTTCAAATTGCTGTGTTGCCATCGCTTAGTTAAGTTTGTTTTGATTTCAAATTGCTGTGTTGCCATCGCTTAGTTAAGTTTGTTTTGATTTCTGTGTATTCTCTGTTGTTGGTTCTCTGTACACGAACCGTCATTATCACCACATCATCTGGTACTTAGGTAGCCCTAGTTAGTGGGTCCTGTGACCCTTCAGGGCTCTCCGTTTGTTGCATAAATTACACTAGTGTTGATAGTTGTTCTTCTGTTATTATGATGTGGAACAATAAAACTTTTTGAATTGAATTGAATTTTTGAATACAAACCCCATAGCCTAAGAGCTGGGTCAACAGATCTAGAGAAGCTATGGGAAGTTAGATATGGAGAAGCCCCACAGTGTTATCAGTGAAGGGAGTCAATATGGGTCACTGCATTAGTGTCAGAGGAACCTATAGCTGCACCACCCTGATGGTGGTCCGATCCCATTAAGTACCATGGAACTCCCACTAGTGTAACCTCCACCCATTTCATCCACCCATCTAACGAACAGCATCAAACCACAGATAGGAAAGTTAAACTATTTAACCTAATATAATTTTTGTGCCTCTTTTTTGGACTTTTTACAGTTGTTCTACGTCAATTAATCAAGTATGGATTCCATATCCGGTTGCAGTATTCAAACAACTTTGGCTTTATCCATCGCTTGCACAATATACTCCTCAAAGTCGCCGCGTAGGGACCCTGGGCAAGTCCTTCACTCGCAATTGCTCATGCGCTTCGGCGTGAAACTCCGATTCAGCGTTCGCGCAGTAGTCGGGAGCGCCTCTGAATGGGAAATCTGGTAGGGGCGCTATAACAAGTGTTCAAATACAATACAATACAATACAATACTCGGTACTGTATCTTTTCTCCTTGATCCTATCTTAGGTCGAGTTAGCACTTTTGCTGCTACATCGCATTGCCTTGAAGGGGGTTTACACTCTTTCCAGTCCCTTTCTTCTCAATTACTTCTATGCTTCACCCCAATTTCATATGAAAAGACCGAGATTCAGATCTGTGTGTGTGTGTGTGTGTGTGTGTGTGTGTGTGTGTGTGTGTGTGCATGTGGTGTGTTTGTGGGGGTGGGGTGGGAATGTTGTAACTGTCTTTTGCTATGAAAGATCTGTGCCCCTTAAAGTTGCTGCTAACATTATTTAGATACAATATCATTGAGTTGCTGACTTCATTTCCCTAGCTTGACATATGGGTGGGGCAAGTCGTCTCCCTCACCCCTCTGATCCTTCCACAGTCTGTATGGTCAGTGTGCTCACTTTATTGCCCAGTTCACTAGGGCAGGGGTTTTCAAACTGTGGTACGCGTACCCCTGGGGGTACGCCAGATGTCGCTAAGGGGTACGCGAAAAAATTTAAAAAATATAAAAAATTCTATAGGTTTATGGACTTCATATCCTTCTTTCTTTCATTAGCTATTCTACGTCCACCGTTCGCTTATTTCTGTACATTTCCATGAGTTTATGCCATCGGATGTAGTGTTGCTAGCTGTTTTTTCAGTCCAGGAAAGAGACCAGTTTGGTGAACTATCATGTTATGTTGGATTGAAGAACGAATTCAAGAAAGACATGTTGTGTGAAATTTGGCTGAAACGTAGAGCTGAATATGGATTAATTTCTGACCGAGCTTTAAAATTTTGATTCCGTTCAGCGCGTCATATCTGTGTGAAACAGATTTTTCAGGTATGCTTGCGATCAAAAACAAATAGGCCTACAGAACAAAGCGTGAACTCGAACCAGAGTTGAGTTTGAAATTGACAGATATTAAACCAGATATTGTAACTCTGTGCTTGTCAAAACAAGCCCACTGCTCACTTTAACACTTTCCAAGTGATTTTATTTTCCTTTTTGTTGATATGACTACATTCCTAAGTTAAAATTATATTACTTAAAATTTTTTCTACCTATGCCTAATAGGCCTACCCGGTTTGCGCCAATGATTAAAAGGAGTTGTTAATTGCAAGGGGACATCACGCTCGCATGTTGTTTTGATCTGAACTTGTTGGGGTACGCCAAAATTCAATTTTTACCTGGGGGTACAATAAAAATAAAGTTTGAAAACCGCTGCACTAGGGGCACAAATGGAACAGAAATTTAATAGCTAGGCATATCTCCCCTTCCCCCTCCCCCCCTCCGCGGGAGGGGTAAACTCCCCACCTCTGCACTGACATGGCAACTACTAGATGCACCCAATTAAGTATCTAGCTTCCAGACAACTAACTGTCTCCTCAACTAACTAAATAATAACTAACTAACTGCACAATTTGGTTAAATTTGTGTCTTAGGTGTTCACTTGAAGGCTGCACTACACAGAAAGCCATCCAATAGGTCCAAGCATTACATTAGCCTTATTCTGGAACTTGTGTATAAGTTTCAGACAGTGTGAGCTTAATTAGAAATAAAGATTTTACATCAAAACGAACCAAACTCACAACTAATGTGGGGTCCAGCAGCTAATGCCTGACAGATGTTAATGTGTTTTTTCTTCTCTGCTCTCTCTGGTGGAGTAGCTAGCTTCTGAGGAGAAACTACTCTCAAAATGGCGGAAACTGGATATTGTTATTTTTCAATTGAGGCCCCGCTGGTTCCTGCAATCAGACACCGTCTGATCCCCCCATTTTTATGGGGAGCACCAGTCCACCGGCACTCGATCAACCACAGCCGGAGTCTAACGCACAGACAGCGGGACTCTGACCTTTAGAGGCGGCTTTCATAGATCGCTTGGTCGCCCGCTAAATCCGAGCAGATGATTAAAATCGCTCATAGCTATGAGCAGGAAGCAGAGGTTGCAAGAAGCATGAGATCGGAAGAAATTAGTCTGTAAACACGTGATTTACTTGTCAAGCCAAAAGGAGTTATTAAGGGTTGGCTAACAGAGGCATTAGTTTTTGGATTAGATCAAGAACCTCTGTGCCTGTTATTAGACGCTTGGGGATGATGGGGGTGGGGTAGAGCTTAGTGGCTAGTTGTAATGCTAAGTTTACCAGCCCAGATGTATTCCTAAGACTTACCAAAACATCCCAGGGCTATCCAAAGAGGTCAGAGGTCAGAACTATTCAGAGGGTCAGGCAGGAAGGTCAACCACAATGGCTAGTTGAGCAACCACCACCACCACCACCTCCTCCTCCTTCTCCCTCTTCATTCTCCTCTTCCTTCTCCCTATTCCTCCCCCTTCCTCCTCTTCCCACTCCTTCTCCTGCTCTTCCTCCTCCTCCCTCCCTCCTCCTCCTCCTCCTCCTCCTCCTCCTCCTCCTTCTCCTCTTCTCTCTCTTCCTTCTCCCTCTTGTACTCATTTCTCCACATAGACTTGGACACTTGGTTACTGTTCATGAAGGAGACTGGGGCAGTTGATAAGCCCTGCAGTCCTACGGAATCAAGGTGTTGTGGGTGAATAGCAAGAGGTCTGCCCCAGCCCAGCCTATCCCTGCAAGCCACCCTGACCTCTTCAGTAACCTGTGTGGTGAGCCACACCTGGTACGCCCTTCCACCAGCACAAGTCCTAGGATATGTCCTACCTTTGGGTATCACCAAGGGCTGGAAAGCTTGTCTCACCAGCTGACTAATTGGCTGTTGTCATTCGGATCTGGTTTCTATAGACAGGAAGCACCTAGGGACTAACAGACGACAGAAGGAAGGAAGAAGGAAGGAAGGACGGACGGACGGACGGACGGACGGACGGAAGGAAGGAAGGAAGGAAGGAATGAAGGAAAAGGAAGGAAGGAAGGAAGGAAGGAAGGAAGGAAGGATTGAAGGAAGGAAGGAAGGAAGGAAGCAGTTGGATTCTCAAAGAAATAATATTGCCTGCCCCCTCCCATTCAATAAGAGATACTTAGGGCACATGTTTCCACAGAGGCAGACAGGTACACAGAAAGCTACACACGGACATACAACACGGCTACATAGAAAACCACAGTGAGACATGCCTTCAATTCCTTCCAGCCTCGCTGACTAAGGGAAGGTTCAAAAGGCAAGTTGTTTCTTTGCCACAAGTACCAGTTGCTTATTTGTCAGCCATGCTGACGCCATCTCCTTACTCATGGGTCACCGGCTAAGTGATATTGTGGTTACTGAAGGAACAGTGTGTTCCTTCAAACCCAAGTACACAGTGCGTCAACCCAAGTACACAGTGCGTCAGTGACAATTAAACTATCAAAGCCATTGTGCTAATAGCTGAACAGGTTGTCACCATTGCCATGTCTACGTTGCAGCCAGAGGAACTTTCAACTTCATGACCAAGTCTCTGAGGACAATGCCTGGTAGAGGGTGTCATATATTGGCCAAGTGACTAACATTGTAACCAACACTTCGCAATGAGACATCAAATAGGGAAACAAAGCTCCTAAACATGAAATTATTTGGAATTGTTTGACAACTAATGGAGAGTTTTATAAATAGCAACAGTTTTCATCATTTGTACTAACTCGTGTACACTGCCATAAAAAACCTCGGCTGAGTAACCAATTCTATCCAACTTGGGAACTTCATTATCCGAGGATTTATGTTGTCCAACTGAATTATACACAAGTCATTAAGCTAATTAACCAAGTTCTATTGTTGTCACTTGCCTTAGCCAAAAGTTTGTATGGCTAGCTTTAGTTCGTATGCTATCAGTCTTTATCTACACTGCAGTTAGTTTAGTAACAATGAGATATCATAATTTCATCCATGATCATAAAATTAATATTTTATCCATATTCAAATGATTAGTTATCAGCATTTCATCCATATTTTGTGACGTATATTCACTTCTGCTTAGCAAACTCTAAATCTGTCTTTCACTTTAACTGGAAAAGTTACTAAAAGTTACTTCTTCCTGTCTGTTTATGCTTCTTAATGTTAGCTTGGCTTCAAAGTGCACTGCTTTGTAAGGATGGCAGTATCAACTTACAGTTGTATTGTACCACATTGTAAACATACAGAAGGAGAATTTAAGCAGTCCCTAAGCTAGGTCAGAGGAGGCCATGGGTATGAAGTGTTAGCAACTTCATTTTCTTAGCCTTGGCATGTGAGGAAGGGTGACCAGACCAGTCCTCTCCCTCACCACCTCATCTTCCTACCGACAGTATACGGTCAGTGTACTCATTATAGCTGAGCTGGTTATAATAAGTGAGCACATGGGAGGGGGAGGGGGGTGTGGGCCAGAAATCTCTAACCAAATTTCTGCCTTGGCAGGGATTTTGAACCCTGACCTCCAGATTGACAGTCCAGCATGCCAACCACTACACTATCAAGCAACTAACCTTACTCTTTCTTTAGTATTACTGCCAGATTTTTGAGTTCACAAGATGGCAGCAGTAATCTCATGTCTGAACCAACAGCTAGGGACATCTGACAAGGAGCAAGTGCATCTATGGATGGATGGATGGATGGATGGATGGATGATTCAGTCCCTGGATGGATGAATGGATAAATGGAAGAACAGGTGGGTGGGCGGATAGTTTAATTGTTAGGATGGATGTATGGATTTACCAGCTGACGGATGGATGGAAACGATTGAGGCTGAAAATTAAGATGATACTTTAGATCCAATACTGAAGAATTTCAAGGGTCCTGCCTGCCCCCCCCCCCCAATAAGACTGAGTCTGTCTGGCCAGTTTCTCTTCTGAGGGCAGGAAAAGTGGTAAAAAGAGCAGTGGGGTTCAGTCATCACTTAATGGCATGACACAATTAATTCTATCAGTCTGGATTAAATGACCCATAAATGGCCGCCTCATTAATTGCTCTCACAGATCTAGGTTAGTAACTCATAGATTTCACAGCCAATGCCAAATATAGCACTGCTTGTTGTTTGTCATTTTCTCATCACCGACCAGATAATGATCAGCTTCTGTTCATTAAAAATATCAGAATGGGTTCAAACTTTTGTTAAGCCATCCATACACCAGTTCGTCCATCCGTCCCCATCCACCCATCCATCCAGCCATCCAGCCAGCCAGCCAGCCAGCCAGCTATCCATCTAAGCATCCATCTAAGCATCAATCCATCCATCCATCCATCCATCCATCCATCCATCCACCCACTTATCCATCCATCTATCCATCCATAAAAGCTATCCATCAGCATCCATCCATCCATCCATCCATCCATCCATCCATCCATCCATCCATCCATCCATCCATCCATCCATCCATCCATCCATCCATCCATCCATCCATCCATCCATCCATCCATCCATCCATCCATCCATCCATCCATCCATCCATTGATCAATCCACCCATCAATCCACCCACCCACCCAATCCACCCATCCATCCATCCACCCATCCATCCACCCATCCATCTACCTATCCACCCACCCACCCACCCATCCACCAATCCATCCAATCCATCCATCCATCCATCTACCCATCCATACAACCACTATCAGCCTGCATATTCAGCATAGTCCAACCTGTCAAAAATAGTTCCAATAATTGCAAGAGAAGCAACTGTAAGCACTTGAACAAAGTTTCCTTTTTACTTTCAGTTTTTGTTTCAGTCAACTAATGCTAGTTTTTATCTGCTTTTCATTTCCGTTCTAGTTCTTTTCCTTCTCAGTTCATCAAAAATGAAATCCTTCAGCAAACATATCAGCAAACGAGAACAACTGGTGTCTTTATTATCCATCTAGTTTAACTTGCGGGAATCTTGCTTGCTTGATTGAGCCACAGGCTAAATAGTCAAATCTTGCGACGACTAGTTCGATCACTTACAATCATTCAATCGTCGTGAAACTTGGCAGACAGACTCGCCCTCGCACACACTTCATTCTATCAAAATTTCAGCTCCCCAAAAAGGCTAGCTTATAGAATCGGGGACTAAACTTTTCGAATCTGGGAATCCCCTTTTCCGAAACGCAGCGTTGTGATTGGCCAGCGTTGTGATTGGCCGCAGTCGTAAAATGTACGCGGACTATATATTTGTAGAGGTAACTGCTTCATAAGACGCATTATAGGATACTAGATGGATATAGTAAAAACTTTGTTTTTACGGGCTGTATTTTATTTGCAGACTACTTTGCTATTAACCATTAATTAGTATCGCCTGGAAAAAACCCTGGTAACTGATACCTCGAAAGAAGAAATGGCGGAATGAACAAAATGATTCAGTCAATTTAAATTTTAAAATTTTTTCGTTGTCTATTAGTGGTTTACATTTAAGGTTCCTTTGCAGTGAGTAAGTTATCTACATCCGCTGACTGTGTTCCTTCCTCTCTGTGGCCCTGTGATGTTTAGAGAGTTACTGAGTCCTGCTTGCACTCAATGCCTTAGGTTCAAAATAAAGATTTACTGGTCTTCCATGCTTGCAGTGCTTTGGAGTTCATAATTTAGTTACTAGATCCTCTAATAGACAGGTCCATGGGGTGACACGATGAGTTACCACACTGGGTGACACCAACCCTAGTGACGCCACTGTTGCTTTGATCTGCAGTTAGTGGTTGCCACTGGTACTACATGTATATGCACCTCTTGTCTGCAACTGACACTTCTGTCTTCTCTCTCACTAGTACTTTGAAATGACTAGACATCTGGGAGGAATGCCATAAGAAAAAAGGTTTCTCGATTGACCGATTGGATCTAAATCTAGACCATGGACAGCACTTAAAACACTGACAACTTCACTAATTATATATATCCCATGGCCTCAGTTCCACCTTGATCTCGTTAATGACTGAGTCATTGTCAATCCATGAGAAGAATAATAAATGAATGTTAATTGGTCAAATTGCCATTGCCATGCTTTTACTTAGGGCCTAGATCCAGAACCCTGTTTCTGAGAAGCGTAGAAACTGCACATAGTAGATAGAGGAACGCAGTATGGGAATTGTAAAAAATAACTGGGGGGGTTGTGTAGACTTTACTATGGGATCCTAAGAAAGACTGGGGGTTGAACCCCCCTGGCAATTCTCACCCTGGAGGAACGTCATACATAAGTGATTAACATGTCTACCTTTATTTTTGCTTTAACACCTCTAAGGTTATCCTTTGAGCAAGCAGAAGCCAAGTTTAAGCAAAACGTTCTGAAACAATTTTGACAATACAGAATTGTCATGAAACATTGTAGATATTTCTTATTCTGTTTCGAATTTTCAATTAAATCAGATGGGTGATTTATAGCAAAGTAATATGAACATTTAAAAATGCTGAACATTCAATTACCATGTGTAAACATCAAAAGATCAGATTGAAACTGTAGTATCACTGCAATGTTAACTTAATTTCAAATTATCTAATTTTCAACAGGAATTTGATAAACTACTATAGCATTCCAGCTACTAATTTTTATATAGTATGCAAGTATTACTGTTTTTCCTGATCAGATAGTTAGACAAGTTATTCAAATTTCTTTACATAATAATTATATCTTTAGGTCTTATGCTTTAACACTGCTGGCTTACAAAACAGATAGGACTTAACAGCTTAGTAATTATTCTAATCCAATTTTGAATATGTCAGCTGTAATTTAACAAATAAGCCAGTCTGGGGCCACAGACTGAACATGGTTCCCTGCTGGTCCATGTTTGACTTAGATAGGCAGTAGTAAGAGATTTATGCGTTCTTTGTTTAACACTGTCAGAACAAACCCCACTAGCGGTCCTCAGTCAGGTCACTGCATGGTTACTTACTCTTGTTACTGCCTGCCACTATGCAGTGCTACTTGACCACACCATATATGTGTTTATATAAACATTATGCAGGTTGACCTCATGTGAATTTCAAATGGCCAGACTCCCTGTGATCAAAATAACCAGGCAGATTCATTTTCTGCACAGCAGTCAAATATCTGCCACTGAATAATGGCTGGTTCTGTTAAAGGAACTGGTTATACAGAAGTCCTTTTATAGCAGCATATTCAACATAGGTAAGAACAGCTTGTAAAAAGTTGGGGTTACACATGTATACAACACAGGCAAGAACAGCTTCTTTGGCTTAATTTTCAACCTTCCTGGCCATCATCATACACCACTTTTGGAAAGATACTGCTAACCAATGTTTCAGCTCTAATTTCTTGGAGTCTGTGTTCAAACAAATAGAAATGGCCCCTCTTTTGTGCAACATTTTCATTGAAAGGAGAGTAAGCCCACTGTGCACATTGCGGATACGGCGGATAATTAACGTTTAATACCGTGTCTTCAACTCACTATTTTAGGCCTACATGTAGGCGTTTCTTAACATTGTAGCATTTGTTTAAAATATAACAGAGTATGGAGTTAAGGAATTTAACAAGTTTTACATGTAAAAATTAGATTTATTAGTAAAACATAAGTGTTTCAGAGATATATTGTTATGTGGCCTAAACCTTACAGCGACCTTTTGGTGTGTGCGCACATTATGTTATCTTGTGTGCGCTCGTCTTACGACCTCTGTGCGCGCGCACACGCGCACAGCTTAGAGG
The DNA here is from genome assembly GCA_020284085.1 of Aporrectodea caliginosa. Lineage (NCBI taxonomy): Eukaryota > Metazoa > Annelida > Clitellata > Crassiclitellata > Lumbricidae > Aporrectodea > Aporrectodea caliginosa. Next base: position 835,076 of record JACEVL010000372.1, read on the forward strand.
GAACATTGCTGCTAACCAAGAGTCTCATTAACAGCGATAATACGATATTCCCATTTTGACTCAAACAAATGGAAATGGCCCCTCTACCCTCTTACATCATGATCAGTGAGCTCATATTAAACCCACATGTACCAGTTCCCTTCTGGGAACAGTGACGGCCCACTGTGGCCCAATGACTGTGGCTGCCAGAGGACTCTCACAGGGTCTACCTTTAAGGTAGGCAAGGTCTTGAACTCATTTGTTTTCTTCTCTCAGCTCAAAGATTACAGGGCAAAGCAGTTTTCAAAATCTTACTTGCAGTCTCATTTATCATTTCAAAATATTTTAATAATAATACTCGGACCTCCCTCAGACTACTCTTTTGGACAACCCTCTGACTAGACGCAGCGCTTGTGAATAAGCTGGTGCCCTGCGTTTGGCTTTCGAGTGGCGCTTTAGAAGCTTGGAGATTACGATTGCAATTACGATCACAAAATTTACAATTTGACAACAGTCACTTTAATAATAATCCAGAAAGAGTGTTCAGATTGCTACCAGGCATTTTCTTTTATCTCTACCTTACTTGTATAAGTTGTATTGGATTGTATTTTCATTTATTCATTGTGTAGGACCAGACAGAATGCTGCCCCTTTACATGCTGCTAGGTTTAAGGTTTAGTTATTTAAATTTGGATGGTTTGTTTAGTTTTAGTTAAGTTTAGTTTGGCACTTATTTGTACTTGAACTGTACTACTTGCCCTTAGTACTTATTTGCTTCCTTGAATATATCTAAAAAAAGGCAAGACGGCATAATTATCAGCATTTTTGTTTTCCCATGGAAAATAGGTGCAAATAAAATATGGCCAGCATCTTTGCATTGTATCTGTTTATCTTTGATAGAATTCATGCTGACAGTTGTAAATTCAGTTCCAGTCTGTCTCTATATCTATCTGTTTGTCCCCAGAGTAAACTATCAGGCGTCTCTCTCTGACTCTTTGGAGCTGCTATCTTTCCTGGTGAAATGAAATTTCATCAGCACATTAATTCTTGTCAGCCTCAGACTGCTGAACTCTAATTATTCTTGGGTGACTTTTTGCTTTTCTTAATCTGTACCAGCAACAATTTCACGCTGACCTACATTCGTTTAACTGGAGGTGAAGGCAACCCAGAAACTGTGGGACTGCAGGGTTGACGCCAAGTAGTCAGCGGCTTATCTCCAAGTCTAATCAAATCTCAAGACTTAGTGACTTAAGGAGGAAGTGTGTCATGTCTGAAGGACATGACACATTGCAAACAGCAGCAATGTAAGGTCCAATAATCAGACAACTTCAATCTTTATAATAGCCCTGACTGTGCGGTGGTGTAGGGGTATGTTCGGTGCCTTGCAGCCGGAGCAGCCGCCGCAACCCTGGGCAAGTCCTTCACTGCAATTGCTCATGCGCTTCGGCGTGAAACTCCGATTCATCGTGTAGTCGGGAGGCCTCTGAGTAGAAACTTGAAGAGGCGCTATAACAAGTGCTCTACATACATACATACAATAGCAGTTGTGCAAATGAAAACAGCCATTGCTAATAGCACACAACCAAACCAAATCTATATTGATGATGAAAATGTACAGAATTCTAAAATAGTAATCACTAGAACATCTAATAACAATTAGCACTAAATAGATCAACCTGCTAAAGATATCTAATACATTGCCATGATTTCTAACAATAGCCTCAAACAACAATCATATAACGTAGCGGTGTCTCACCAGCGGCACTTTATAAAACTTAACTCTCAGATGTAAATGTTGCGAATGTGTCAACCTTGTTGAAATTGAATAAACGAGTATTATTGATTGATTGATTGACCTAGATGAGCAAGAAAAACAATGTGTGTGTGTTGAAAGGTATGGCATGGTTAAGGAGTGTGTGGTGATTGGAAGCAGTGCACAGAAAGAGATAATAAAAAGGGGAGTTTATCTGCATAGAAAGTATGCAGTAGACATGAACTAAGAGGTCAGTGCACCATCAAGGTATAGATAACATACTTGCTTACACAGTGCAAGCATAATTGTAACTGGCCATTTATATAGCTCCACTCATTCCTATAGACACTCCTCAGAACATGGTCTCAAGGTTAAAAGATCAGTGAGCTGAGGTGTAAATAGGACGACAGCAATTCAGTGCCAGCTGGACCTTTCCCAATATCCGGACTGGCATTGGTACTCATTTAGTGAACCTCAAAGAGGGCACCAGGTGGCCTGTTATTCCCTGGACAGTCACCCATCCAAGTACTAATGGGGCTTAGTGATGCTTCACCTCACTCTACCTGCAAGCCTCCTCTAACCATGAATGGCCCTGATAATTAATTACTGGATGGAGCAGTCTTTGATCTAAAAATGAAGAGTTCTGTGGCCAAAGGATTTTGTGGGTCTTGAGTTATTCTTGTTCTGTGGTTTTGAAGAGAAATTTCCTCTCTCAACGCAGTAGTATTTGCTGATCACAATTCAACACATTAATGAGACAAATGAATGCAAACTGACTGGTCCTTTACTGACGAATTCAATGACTGAGCTGTCTTGTTTCAACATGTTCAGACAAGACAGAGCTGATGTTTCATTCATCAGTATCTGTTTCACCAGGGTCATTCCAGTGCCAGGTCAGCAACTCTCCACTGGTCACCCAGTTTCTCACATGATCCAGTGCAGCAATCCCATAACACAGCAAAGATCTATTTATACAGTACAGCACAGAGTTGTCTAACTGCATTCATTCACACCATGCCCCAAACAGCAGGTGAGGAGCTGATGACAATTAGGTCTACGGATGGGAAATGAAGTCACAGCAAGGTCATAACCTAGTTTCGATATCCAACAGTCTTAGATGACTTCTGAAAATTTTGGTTTTAACTTATTTGGAATTGGCTAAATTCCTCATCTTACTCTTACCAGCCTTAAGTGATGGTCTCAGCACATCCCCAACATAACAGGAGTCGCTGCAATGCAAGACCTGTTATTTTTAGATTCAGGACGACAAGTTCTATCTAGCCGAAAAACATTCTGCCATAAGATGATTGGAATTCTTAAACAATTTCCATAAAAGAAAGTGAAATTGTCTCTTGTGCTTTTAGGAAAAGCATTTCAGTACAGAGATGGTAAATTCAAAACCATCTGCTTAAGAGAGAGAGATATGTTGCAATTCTTCAAAGAATGAGACCAGGAGATATGCACTTGGGGTATGTCAGTTGATAAAGTTAAGTGTGGCTCAGAAGCATAGCAAACCTAGACAGACTGTTTTACATAACAGAAAATAGCTGCAGTGCACAGGGTATTTGGCAAGAGGATGATTTCAAACAGAGGGATCTTAATATTACTGCAGATTCTTGTGACTGTTAGGCAATCGACGAAGGAGATTGATCGATCGATCACCTCAAATGAGAAGCTCTGCAGAGGTCTTGTCCAAATAGCAATGTCCAGTAGACGTCTGATTCTGCTAGCCAGAGACCAGTGAGAGGAAGTAGAGGAGTTGCTAAGGCGGGTTTAAAAGTGAACTATTCTGAAAATGTTTAGAATTAGTCAAACTCAGACAAATAGCTAATCAATTAACTAATCAACTATTTAAATTGCTAATCGATTAGAATTATAGGGTGACACGAAAGTTCGTTCACCATTTTCAAAATGCGTTGTCTCAGTAACGGCTGCATATTTCTTTATAATATTTTGTTAGTGCATACATATGTCAAACGAAAGATACTGGTAAGAATTTGATTATGATCCGGTCCTTGGTTGCCATTATTTATAAGAAAATGTAAAGACCACCAGTTTTTGGGGGAAAACGGCGTTCATCAAATTAACATAGTAAAGGAAATGTGTAGCCTCGTACACAATAAGACACTGTTGTTACCTAGGACATAAAGACGTAGGCTATTAGCGTACAGTATCTTCTTTCTGCTTAATGACAGCACTGACTCTATCCGGCATAGACTGGATCAGCGTCTGAAGTGTCTCGATCTCCACGCTCGTTGGAGCTGATAAACATTTTTTGGCTCAGGATCTTTATAAACGCTGAGAGAGATAAAATACTCCACAAGTTCTCAATAGGAGAGAGGTCCGGAGAGTTGGGTGGCCAATCCGTCGGCTTTTTGTGTGACGGGAGATTGTCGTCTAGCCACTTCGTCGTCACAGCTGATGTATGACAGCGTGCACCATCCTGCTGAAATACTGGATCAGCGTCTGAAGTGTCCCAACTGCTAGTGCTCGATCTCCACTTAATGAAAATGACAACGGCAGTGTCATGCAACGAAAGTTATTTATTGACAAAGATCTAGGAGTATTTAAGCAGGATGGTGCACGCTTTATCTCCTAGGTAACAACAGTGTCTTATTGTGTACGAGGCTACACATTTCCTTTACTGTGTTAATTTGATGAACGCCGTTTTTTCCGCAAAAACTGGTGGTCTTTACATTTTCTTATAAATAATGGCAACCAAGGACCGGATCCTAATCAAATTCTTACCAGTATCTTTCGTTTGACTTATGTATGCACTAACAAAATATTATAAAGAAATATGCAGCCGTTACTGAGACAACGCATTTTGAAAACGGTGAACGAACTTTCGTGTCACTCTATAGAATTAGCTATTGAAATTTGCTAATCAATTAGAATTAGAATTAGCAAAAATCTTGTAAATAGCTAATTGATTAGAATTAGAATTAGCTGTTTGTCTAATCAACTAGCAAATTGATTAGAATCTAACCAATTAGCTACCCATCTCTGTAGTAGACTATCTGACAAAGTTCTAATTATTGGACTCCGCTCAATGTGCAGCCAATGTATTATGTACTGAATGCAGTACATGTGTAGTCTGTTCATCTTTTCGGGTTTTGTAATGACAAGAGTCTGCACAATTTGTAAATAGAGCAAATCTGTCTTAACAACGATTACATTAATTGGTAATCAAGTTACAAATGAAACAATGACAATTTGAGTTGCACGAAATATGATTCTAAAGTCAGCTGATTAGCACATGACCCAAACATAGTCACAAAATGACTGCCTGGTGGTCGGTGGAGTTAGATATGTCTATAATGTAAAATATACCAAATGCTTGCACATAGATTTTAGTAGGATGAACAAGCAGTAAATCCAAATGAACAGAAATAAGCCAATAACATTAGCAGAATTGTTGACTTGTCTATAAGACAAGGAATTGAGTATTTCATGGTTTCAGATAAAGTTTATTAGGAGCATCCAAGCCTGAACATTGCTGGAAACAGAAGTAGTTGGAGAGAAGAATTAGATGTGGAACTGTCAAAGGAAGAAATAGCTGGATATCGTCAGCATACAAACGGTAGTCTAGAAAGCCATCGGTAATTGGCAAGTGGTGTGGTACATAGTGTAAACAGCAGCGGGACCAGTAACCAGTACAGACCCTTTGGAACACCATGTGTTCAAGTCAGAGGGCGCAGAAGTGAGTTCATTGATATGAAATGATCAAGTACGAAAGTGCAGGTCAGATGTGAAGCAAATAAGAGCAGCATTCAAGATGGTGGAGAGGTATAATACTGCAGAGGTATACTGAAGAGGTATACTGAAGAGGTATACTGGAGAGATATGCTGAAGAGGTATACTGGAGGTATACAGAAGAGGTATACTGAAGAGGTATACTGGAGAGATATGCTGAAGAGGTATACTGGAGGTATACAGAAGAGGTATACTGAAGAGGTATACTGGAGAGGTATGCTGAAGAGGTATACTGAAGAGGTATACTGGAGAGATATGCTGAAGAGGTATACAGAAGAGCTATACTGGAGATGTATACTGAAAGGTATACTGGAAAGGTATCCGGAAGAGGTATACTAGAGGTATATGGGAGAACTATACTGAATAGGTACACTGAAGGGGTATACTGAAGAGGTATGTTGGAGGTATACTGGAGTCCTGTGGAAAGAGGTATACAGAAGAGGTATACTGAAGAGGTATAATGAAGAGGTATACTGTGATCAGTGGTATTAAAAGCAAATGAGAGGTACAGGAGATTGACAGCAGTGACTTTCCCTTTGTCCAATAGGTGATTGTGTCCAGGATGACAAAAACTGACTTCAGAAATTAGTTTATCTTCCTAACTATGCCATGTATGCTGACCGTTAATAATTACCTAAAATCTTGTAGTTCTGTTGGTCTGAGCCTGAGCCTGGCTCTGTCAAAGCATAGAAACCTGGTGAAGCAGGATATCAAACATCCCCTCCCGATTGATCTGTATGGGGATCAGGCATGATGCTAATTCATTAGTCAGACCAAGTCATAAAACACGGTTTGCTCTGTACAAGATCTACTTTCATTCATTTCCCCAATTCTACCGGTAATTATCATATAAATGTTTCTGATAATTGTATCTAAACTGAAATCATTTGAACTGCGGCTGAGGACTCGATGAGGAGGAGGGTGTAATAATCACGGGGAAATGGAAAGCTCCAGTAGCCAGGAGGGTCCTTCAGACCCCTCTGGCTCAAGGCACTGGCACGAGGGCAGAACGGAGGCAAATTTATGGAGGTGTATAATTTTGCAAGCCTGAGAATGCCTTAATCATGAGGAAAAGACCAAGGGGCATGTTGGTAATTACCGCTGGACCATCTGGAAGGGGAGAGCGGGCAGGTCAAGACTGGTTTGGAAAGGGTGCGGGAACACCACCGGGGAGTAGTTTATGAGGGAACTCTATAGCCCTGTCGCACACACACTGGGATCACAGGCCAGTTGACCGCAACGTCCAAACAGGGTAAACAGAGAATAGAGAGCAGCCCAAACACGGTAGCACAGTGGATAGTTCAGTATCTGACCAATAAACCTAAGAGACGTTCAACTCCTAGTGAGATATCACTATTTGCAAATTGCAATGTTGTGCATTGTTACATTATTTATTACTCAGATTAACTACTTTTTATAGCAACAATGCTTTAGCTAATTACTTCTTGTTTTACCTAATTACTGCTTCAATACTCTCATTAATTACTTCTTGCTGTAACTAATTACTCTTTCAAAAATGCAATGTGCACCAAGGACGGATGACTCTTAAATGCATGGGTCCAATTAAAACGTTGGTCTTCAGTAGGGTTAAAACCATTTGTATTAATATACTCAACTGAACGAACACAGGGTCTCATTTAGGGGTTGGTATGCTGCTGATACTAGTGTTTATGCAACAGTTACATTACAGGAACATGACACACAAAGCTAAGAAACACAGCAATAGTGTTTCAGCAGTACAGTTAGTGATACTGGGTATTCATGGTAAAAAGAACTGTAAGCAGATATCCTATAGGGTAAAAACAATTGGTGCAAATAAATGCCAGCCTGTTTTAAACACCTGTTTTCAATTGAAGCCAAGGGGTAAACATGATTTGTTTGAGTGGGCGCCATTAATTAAGATCCATGGCAATGTGCCACTATCACAAAGTCATAGCAATGCAAAAATCTACACATTTTCACAGCTATTGTGTAAAAAGCAACTCTACTTTTTAATACAACAATGTCAGACTGTGCCAAGGATTCCTGAATAATTCAAGTTCTTGTTCTTCGGGTGGTGCAACCCCTTGGAAATTTGCCTGGGGTCTATTTACAATTTGTATGCACCAATTTGCACCACTGTGCTTTAAATTCCATACTGTTCTGTGGCAGACCTATTTCCATGACATGATCTGGTATCTGAAGACAGTAAGCAAGTGGAGTTAGTGTAAACCTAACTCAATGAATGGAGGCCCATTAGGCTTCTTGTCCTTCCTGCTCCCTCCTTTCTTAGTTCTAAATGGTTGGCTGGATGACTTTTTAATGTGTGAAAGGAAATAATAACCAAAATATTGGAGTGGATCACACCTATAGTGTCAGACTTAATGGATCGGCTGGAACCTAGCTTTTAGAATTTATGCGTAAGTGCTGTTTGGCTGTTAAGCCATCCCAGATACACATTTCTGGTGGTTCTTTGGGAACACTCTGGGAAATGCTACAGACAGGTTTTCTAATTAGTATCCAATGTTAAATTATCTGTACAGTATATAACTGCATGTTTATTTGAGCACACAAACACATTAATATATTATGAGTATATGTGTCTACATTATATATAAAGCATCATAGTGTATGTCAACGTTTTTGTTTCAGCCTTTGAACTCTTTTCAACCGAATAACACAAAACCCGAAGTCGACGCGTGTCACCAAAGATCGGCGCATGTAGACGTACCTTTGAAATATAGGTCATCATCATCACGATTTCTGTGTTTATGTAGCACTGTTTATAATGACGAAGCATCAAACTATTTGGCTATAAGCAACTGGAAGTGTACAATGGTTGTTTTAGAGGAGTTCCGTAATATGAGCGTTTTAGGTTGCAAGCTGCGTGAGCGCTCTACAAATCGGCCACCATGCCGTATACATAATTATTATAAGCATTAAAATAGCGCTTTAACAGCTCTAGGGCCACTGAAAGGCATACATAATTTTTTACATATTCATATATATGCAATTTTGCATCATTGTACTTAACTATGTAACTCCGTCACTGCCCGTACTCGGTTGGTGCCAGCAGGCCCGGGTTAACCATTGGTGCACACGGAGCACGTGCTCCAGGGCCCCCGACGTGAAAGGGGCCCCCAAATCCCAAATATGAGTCTTTTTTTCTGCGTCTCAGAATGCAAATTGAATTCACTTATTCACTTTTGGTGAAATAATAGAATTCATTTTGGTTAAAGTACGGCGACAAATCACATTATTTTCCACTCAGCATTAAACTATTTAAATATGACTCTGGAGTTACTTTTGGTGAGGCTATTTACTGGTCTAGGGAGTCTGGACTGACCAAGCTTCGGGAATCGGTATATGTGTCTCTGTTTGTCTTTGTACCTATCTCTTCTTTCTTCTCCTTCTTCCTGCCGTGGACTTCGCTCGGTGAGCCTTCAGCTCACCGGGCGAACCAGGTTCAAGCCACGACTGGCGGCCGCCTATAGCGGTCAGAGGTCAATGTAATTTGAACTATTATCATACGTATACATAGCCATTGGGCGTTCATCCATATGTGTAAGAAAGTTGGTAAGTATTATGTATGTGTGTATGTATGAATATATGTATAATATAATATATATATATGTATATGTATTAGGGTGATTCAAATTCTGTAGCAAAAAAATTAAAGTAGACAATTAAGAGAGGCTCTTTACTTTTTGAGTTCCTTTTACTACATAGAGCAAAACTGTGAAATTTGGCAGAAATTGGATTGTATTTAGGACTGCCTCAAGCACCTCAAAGTTTTATTCTTCAGATAAATTTTATTAAATTAATTTTTTTTAATTGTCAAGCATTTTAAATTACTTACTTACCTATTTCTTAATAAAGAACTAAAAAAGAACATACAAAATTACTCCTCCGCCACTGCATGTCCGTGCCCTAGTGCCAGGGAGTGCCAGTCCCAAACCTGGATGAAAGAGGAGATGCTAATGATCTTTGTTATCGGTGTCGTTATCTGAAACTACTTCTACTACTATCAATATTAAGCATAAACAAAATGGTGAATTGTGCAAACAACCAAATTTGTTAATTCATTATTATAATTTATTAAAAACAAAATACTGCAAACTACTTGAGAAAAGTGGGAGGGGCCCCAACATGACAGAGTGCTCCAGGGCCCCAGGGCCCCTTAACACGGGCCTGGGTGCCAGTCCAAAGCTTTGATAGGGGAGGAGAGCAACTCTAGTCATCATTGTTATGTCACAACTACACGGAAACCATAGGCTACTGTATATGCATGCATTTGTTGCTATTGTCCGGACATCCAGAGTATGTCAGTGCGTATACTCTATTCGTTATATATTTAGGTATACTAGACCTATACTGAGCATGCATGCGTCCAGTTTACAAATGCCATGGTAGCTAAGTATAATTTTAAATTTGAGCAATGAAAGTAAAGATCGTTGATTCTCATGCCGTAGTTCATTAGCGTATCATTCAATAACTAATTTGCAGAACAGTGTTTCATTTGGACAATGCACGAACATGATGGCCTATTACACAGCTTGTGGCTCTTCACACGACTGCTGCTGCTGCTGCTGCTGCTGATGCTGCTGATGTGAGTGAACTCTGAACTGATGAAGACGATCGATGCTTTGACATCAACCATGCACATAAACAGACATGACCTTTGTATAAATAGCATATTATATATATTATATATATATATTCACCCATTGCATATGATATACCTTAGATAATAGATATTATATATACCGTTATACACACTATATGCTCATTTTATATAGGCTACCTTGAATATACATAGATATTCAATCTGTATTGTATATACATGTATGTGCCAATATAGTTTATAGGTTTTGCATATTATATGCATATATATTTGCATAGGGTTTGTTCCCATAGTGTACACATAGGCCATACCTTGAATATGTATATGCAATATATATATATATATATATATATATATATATTATATACATAATACATATGTACCCATGGTGTATATATATGCTGTACCATTTGAGCTGTTTGTGGTGTTCGTTTTATATTTAGCACAACGGTGTCAATGGTCGAACCAAAATAGCGCTTTGCGTACAAATTCCCTTGTTTTTCCACCGACTTTTCTACAGAATAACGCTGTTGAGATAACGACTTTCACAATTCAAAATAGCTGCTATAGGAATATGTATAGACATAAATATATACACAGAAATAGCTAGACCAGTGATGAGAATGTTTACTGGTTTGAAACAGTATTTTTAGCACCGCCTGATGCAGCTTTTCAAAGAAGTGCCTGTCATGAGATGCTATTTAATACAGAGTTATAGTGATGCAACTGCCTGCTTGAGCGCCTGCACTCTTCAGATTTCACAGCAAAGCATGCCCTTCAAATCTATTCATGTAGTTTCCTTGAACAATCAAATTTGTAACACGCAATTATTGTAGCGTTACATAAATTTCAGTAAGAAAGGTGTGTGATTAGGCCCTATATATACCCCGTGATCGATCGAGTCGAGTGATACGATCGACTTGGCCGATGATTGAATTGATCGACTTCGTCGCCTAGTCGACCTCTAGTCGACTCGATCGACTTGGCAAATAAACGATCGACTTGGTCGACTTTTGCCGACTTGGACTGCAGTCTCTTGGCCAAAACTGCTGACGACGGTTGCATTCTTATATTCGGATATTCCAGTAAATAAATTCTATTCATGAATTTCGATTCACAATCTTACTCAAACTGTCAAACTGTAGTAGCTGAACTGGTAAGTGAAATTTCAGGTATAAAGGCCCATGATAATATCGTATGTGGTTGACTTGCAAATAGTAAGCCACGCTGTCGCCGTCGACTCGATCAGCTAGCCAGCTATTATAGGCTACAGGGAATCTCCTACAGTATACCACCGTCATCATCTTCATCATATATTCGTTTATTGTGTTAACAACAGACATGACGCTGTAGTTGTATATAGACCCATTGAAAAAACTAGATATAATGGTGTGAATTTACAGTCTAATAAGAGTTCAGATTTCAGAAATAACAAAGGCCTATACGAGATATCGTGAGTCTTTGTCAGGAGGGATAAAGTTATGTGGTCTGACCCTAAGAAAATAGGGCGTACAATTTTGGTTGGGAATAAGGCATCTGAGTGAATGATTCTCATTTAAGAGAATGTCTTTGAAAAGTGTTGTGTCTATTTTATTAGCAAGAACATTCGTAGAAGAAGCTGTGTGAATAAATCCAGAGCGTTTTGGTCTTTTCATAAGGCGGTCTAGGCAGGATTTGTCCTTTTCGTTCGCCAGTCCCCACCAGGCGGGGAAGTATACTACAGGCTATACATTGTTCTTGATATATGATTGTTACACGACGGATCAGTTGTAGAGAATCTGAAGATGCACCGTGGTTTTTGAGTGTTTTAAAGACGAAGTTTGAAGCAGAGCCACTTTTGACGACTTAGTTGAGCTTTTATTGAGATAGAGCGAGGAATACCGGTGATTGAGGGTTTGTTAGAGAGTGAAGAATGGCTATGTTTGATGACTGTCATTTCACGGGTTTTGGAAGAGTTTATTTTCAGGTTCTTTTCTTATGACTAGTTGTAGATATGTTGAAGTTCTCTTTCTGCGGTATGAAGGGAGTTTGATCCGATGAAGAGGTAAGTACCGTCAGCGTATTTGGAGAGACGATTTTGAGGATGAATGGGATGGAGGTCGGATATGCCAACAATGAAGCCAGTTGGACCGATAAACTGAGCCGTGGATGACACTGGCGTTGATTGAAATTGCTCGGGATTTTTTTACCTTTCTAGATGGTGTAATGCTTTCTTCCGTTTAGGTAGCCAATTGTAGATGTAGTCCGGAAGGGAGAGAGATGCTAGCAATTGGGATATTGCAGAGTGACTGATAGAGTCAAAGGCTTTAGAAAAGTCCATTGATATTATCACAACATGGTCACTGGTTTTAAGAAGGTCAGTGTCATGTTGTATGATGGAAATGATAGCATCTATTACTAGATGGCTTTCATCTGAGACATCCCATGCGTCGACTGGAGAGGAGATGGAAAAGTTCTGGACTTGAGGAGGACAGACAGCGTTATCGTCGTCACTGCCGTGTCACAAACAAACTCATAAATGATTCAAGAAGTTCGTATTTCCGTAGCCAACTTGAAAGTGCCGAAAATCCACGGGACCGATGGCGCATCTCCCAGCGTCTTCTACACTCAAAGGAGGCTGTCAACTGCCAACGCTCCGAACCTGAGAATCAGAATCTGTGTTCTAAATTTGCTGCATATTTTGTAAACAAAATTAACGATCTTAAATGTAAAATTGCTAGATCTACCGCTAATTTAGGAGGGAAAATGACTTGCTGCTCGACTCTGACTTCTCTGGATCTGCCTACAATGACTTGCCATCTGTCACCTACTTTGAAGTCTTTAATCTTCTCAAGAGCATGGTCCCTAAATCATCCCCAATGGACTTCATACCTACACCACTTATTGTCTCTTGTTCTGATGTTTTCTCCAACCTTATCGCACACTTGGTCTTTTTTGCTGAAGGGTGTTTTCCGTCATGCTTCAAATCTGCTATTGGCACGCCTTTACTTAAAAAACCCGACCTTGACACCAGTAACCTTTCTAACTTTAGACCTGTCTGTAACCTCAATAACATTTCCAAGATCCTTGAACGTCTTTTCTTACACATATCAAGAAACACATCACTTATTCTCCTAACTTCAGCCCATATCAGTCAGCTTACCGCGAAGGCTATTCCACTGAAACTGCTCTTGTCTCTACACTGGATAACATCTTCTCCTCTGTTGACAATGGTAAAGCCTGCCTCTCAGTATGACTTGACCTCAGTGCAGCCTTCGACACCGTAGACCACCAGCTACTTCTTTCAAGACTAACCAAAAGCTTCGGTGTCTCTGGGACTGCCTTAACCTGGTTAGCTTCTTACCTGAGTGACCGTAGTCAGCAGGTAGGCATCGGCACCGCTCGGTCTGATCCCACACTTTGTACTGCTGTTTAGGCAGATGTTCAAAGTTGGGATAGATATAAGTGTGAACAAATATGCGTTCAACGATTATGGATAGTATACTGGAAGGACTGAGATCGGACAGAAATTAGTATACCAGCTCAACAACTACAATGCCAGTAGAGGACGTGCAGTGAAGTCCATAGTTTAGTTAGTTCAAGAAACATGAAACTGCTTGGGATTGTTTGTTTTCTGACGTAATAAATGACTAAATGACCTCGGTTATAGTCTAGTCTCGTGCTTCGAGGTGAACGTCTTAGTCTCGTGTCGATCTTGAGATGTGACGTCTCGGATCTCGTCTTGATCTCGGTCTCAAGGGTCTCGTGGGCATCTATAGCTTAGGTTTATAATATATATACGGATAACCAAGTTATAACAATAGCCTCAACTATATGTCTAATTCGATCCATATACTAAAAAGTTAAATTCGTTAAAGAAGATTAGGGTTTTTATCAACAGACGTGCAATCACTTGATAGAATAAAATGAGTAAGTAGGTTACGTCTTTTTGCGTTACACTTTTACACGTGATTAGGCTACAGAGTCTCATTTCCACAACTGACGTATAGGCCTATACTTCTGATGTAGTAAAGTCCACTGCATTAACTTAATTTTGTGTCCTAATTTAACAATTTCCTGATTCCTGATGAACTTGTGAAACAATTACGATTTATATGGAGAGCGTAAGTAATGAGGCTACGTCCTTCTGCGCGGAACACTTTTATACATTTCCACAACTGATGTATACCCTATACTTCTGATGTTGTAAAGTCTACTGCATGCATTAACTGAATTCTGTGCCTAATTAAACAATTTCATAATTTCAGATGCACTTGTGAAATAATTACGATCAATATGCCCGTCGGTTAAGGCATGTACGTGGTCCATAAGTCTATGCTTCGACGACTGTTGCGGTGCCGCTGGTTCTGGTTCATTGGCAACGAGTGGCTATTAATCCATTGCCCCAGCAGATGCAGAAACAATATTGTTATAGTTGACGGAATGTTTGTTGAATTGTCGCTCAGACGCGCTCTATGTGCTCTAGAGCACTTCCGTTGCAGGTGCCTCTTTTCGTCCTTTGTCTCCGGAGAGTTCTGCGGCGACCTCATCAAATGTTCTATTCTTCGTTTCTGGAACGAAGAAGTAGATGAAGACGAACGAGCAGCACAGACTCCCGAGGAAAATAAGGAAAGTGTAATGGCCCAGAACCTTCAGCACTGGCGCGAAGGATAGTCCGATGACGAATGTTCCCAGCGCGTTGACGATGCCTCCGGCGGCCATCGCCTTGGACCGGGTGTCTTGGCGGAACAACTCCGACCCGACTATCCACGGAATGGGGCCAAAACCGAAGGTGGCTCCTACGACGTAGAGGAGGATGCAGACGATGCTGATGTAGGCCGTGAACGGATGATCGGGCTGGAAGTGGATGCAGACGATCAGGCAGCTGATAATGACAATCATAGCGATGTTCGGGATGAGCAGGAGTTTACGTCTGCCTGCGACGTCCAAGAGAGGTACTACGCCAATCGTTACAACGAGGTTGAGTGTGTTGGTCCCAATGATGGCGTAAGGAACGTCCGCCTGAGGCACGCCGGCGTTGAGGAAGATGCTGCCCGAGTAGAACACGATAGCGTTGATACCGGAGAACTGCTTGAATACTTGCAGCATGCAGCAGATAATTAGCGCTTTTCGGATGTCGCTTGTGAACATCTGGAGGATCGTGCGCTGCTTGAGCGTCTCCATCGCCAGACCTTCGGCCTCCATCTCGTTCAGCTCAGCGTCCACGTCCTTCGACTTCCGGTAGTACTCAAGGGAGTCTCTCGCCCCCATCGCATCCTTTCTGATCAGCATCAAAAACCGAGGAGACTCGTGAATGAACGGCAGGAAAACGCAGGACGCGACGACTGGGACTATCTCTACGAGCATCAGGTACTGCCACCGATTCTCGGCTCCAAGAACCTGTGGATGGCCGAAGATGCTGCCCACTAAGATGCCTACGGTGACTGCCAGCTGGTGCAACGTTCCAAAGGCCCCTCGAAGATTCGGCTGAACGATCTCCTGCAGAAACATCGGTGCAATACTGTTGCCAATTCCGCTTTGGATTCCTATGAAGATCCGACCCAGCATCAGCAACTCAGGCGACTTAAAAGGGACACAAATGACACAAAGGATGACTCCGATGATGATGAGTACTTGACTCACCAGTAGGCCCCTTTTGCGGCCCAGTGTATCGGCCATCCACGCGCCCAGGAAGGCACCCACAATGCACCCTGGAACGTACATGACCGCCATGGTCAAGGACCACAAGAAGGTGATGGTCAACGGATCGAGTGGCACTCCGTTACGCCGTTCCTTGTAGGTTTCGTTGTAGAACGAGTTGATGTATTGCGAAGGTTGATTCAACACCCCGTTATTGTAACCATATTGAAACGAAGATCCGTTGACGATGACGAACCCCGCAAAAATGGTGTTTATATTAACGCCACTTTTCCCTGACTGTCCCTCTCTCGCTTCTGGCATATTAACCGGGTGACTAAGTCGTCCACGCAAAAACAACAAACTAACTAGACAGTTCTATATCCTGAGAGCAGCCGAACGGAAATCGTAGCGCCCAAAACGTCACAATCGTTGGAAACGCAACGTCATCGTCGTTTGCATTGCGTACTCTCTATCCAGTGTGGCTGACTGCGCAATCCCGGCCAGCTCTGTATCTAATCGTCTGCAACACCATTTAAGGTCCCCGTGTGCTGACCCAAATGACCTGCTGGGTTTAATTCCCCGTGTTCGACGGAGTCGTGTACTACGATCGACTTGGCTAGGACGATGATCGACTCGATGGACTTTGTCGACTAATCGACCTCGCGTCGACTCGAGTAGGGATCGAAACTGGGAGCGGCTCTGAGTAGGTCTCTGGAAGAGACGCTATATAAATTCTCGGACAGAATGAACGAATGATCGATTTGGCAAATAAAGGATTGACGTTGTCAACTTTTAATGACTTGGACAATAGTGTTTTGGCCTAAATTGCTGACAACGGTTGCATTCTTATATTCCAGTATCTAAATCACTCACGAATTTCAATTGCACACTCTTCCTCAAACTGTCAAACTGTTATTGAACTGGTAAATAAAATTTCATGTCTTAGGCCGATAGTAATATCGTGTGTGGTTGACTTTTAAATATTAAGCCACGCTGTCGCCGTCGACTCGATCAGCTAGGCAGCTAGGCTACAAGGGAATCTCCTACAAAACGGTACAGAAATTAGTACCAGCTCAACATGTGTGGCGCGGTGGTGTAGGGGTATGTTCGGTGCCTTGCAGCTGGAGGGTTGCAGGTTCGAATCCACCTCAAGCCGCCGCGTAGGGACCTTGAACAAGTCCTTTCGCGCACAATAATAATTGCTCTGCAATATAATTGCTTCTGCGCCGCCGAGTCGTGTGCACTTCTGAGCTTGGGGCAACCTTAGTAAGAAGGGCAATATCAAAGATCAGTTGTTTTGTATTGTAACAAATAAGAGGGCAGTAGAGGACGGGCATTGTCTACAGATTAGTTAGTTCAAGAAACTTAAAACTGATGTTAGTTACTACGCGTACTGCGTAGATTAAGGTGCAGGCCTGGAGGGTTCTGTCACAGTTCAGCAGATGCTAAACAGAATAGTGAAAGAAAACTATAAACAGTATACATATGACAGTTAATACAACTAAGCTTATTATTCATTGTCCGAACATTGTAAACATCTTGTTAGCGATCAGCTAATCTACGCCTATCGTAACTTCTTCCAAATGGTAGAAGTTCTGCAGTCATGCGCAATCGCGCACCGTAAGCACAGACCAAAAGAAAATCATCATGTACAAAGATGACTTCATGTGGATCATTTTGTGACGCAGCCGAAAAAATAGGAAGTAAAATAGTCGAGTCAAGTCGAGGAAACAAGGATTCACTCGACTTGACAAAAACAACGAAATACTCGACTTGCATGTCGAAGGTTTTTCGACAGACTCGACTTGACCGAGTTACGACCAACTTGATCGATTAACTCGATCGAGCTCTGGATTTATTGTTCCTTTGGTCTCCCATAGTCTGCTCTGCCAGACTATAATAATTGTTATTTTACTGAGGGCCTAATTCTTATTAGCTTTCTGGTAATTAAAAGTGCATTTAAGAAATCATGCGAAATGAACAGTGTATATACATGAACTTATAGTACAACGTATACTCTACTGAGTTGTAGTCATAGTTTCAAGTGGTACATTCTATACGCACACTAAAAGCACGTAAAGTTTAAATAGTTAATATATCATCTGTCCGTCTAATAGTGTTTCAGCTTTTGTCCATCTCTACTTAAAGCACCAATTAAGAAAACTGTTGAATTCTGGTGCAGATATAACACAGGTCCGTTTGAAAAGGTCAGAGGCTAAACATCTGTGAAATCAGTGACTGTTCCCTTCTGCGTTTGTGACGCGAGTTTTGTTGTCACACGTCCAGCTGAGACTCCTTGGGATTTGTTTCATATATCAGCCATGTTGTAAGTCGGGATCTATCTGTCGGCCGTTCTGTTTGCCTGTCTGTCTGTTTGTTTGTCTACCTGTCGGATTATGCGAAGAGGAAGACGGAAATAGTGTCTTAAGCCGTCTTTTGTACAGGCAACAGAGAAGGCAGAGAGAAAGTGTGGGTGTGTGTGTGTGTGTGTGTGTTTGTGTGTGTGTTAACAGAGAGAAGTGAGACAGATTAATAAAAGATAAGTAAAAGAAGAGAGAGGCAAAAGCGGAAACTGAACGAGATTAAGACAAGCAAGACGGGAAGCCAGAAAGACAAAGAAATACATAGAGAGTGAGAGAGAGAGAGAGAGAGAGAGAGAGAGAGAGAGAGAGAGAGAGAGAGAGAGAGAGAGAGAGAGAGAGAGAGAGAGAGAGAGAGAGAGAGAGAGAGAGAGAGAGAGAGAGAGAGAGAGAGAGAGAGAGAGAGAGAGAGAGAGAGAGAGAGAGAGAGAGAGAGAGAGAGAGAGAGAGAGAGAGAGAGAGAGAGAGAGAGAGAGAGAGTCAGAGAGAGAGAGTCAGAGAGAGAGTCAGAGAGAGAGAGAGAGAATGAGAGAGAAAGTTTGTGTGTGTGCTTGTGTGCGCGATGAAAGAGAGTGAGAAGAGAATAGAATGCGTTAATAGAATGACTATTGGGACACTGCTCTGAGACATGAGGGGAGGGCTGTAGGCAAGCCATGTTTTTATCCGAATGGACCTTGGCCTACTGGGAGGGGGTCAGAGACAGTGCCAGATATTTTTTGCAACCAGGGCATAGCCAGAGCAGTCATGCAAGTAACCAGTGCAGGTGGCTATTTATGCCCCAAATAAATTCTCGGCAGGGCAAAAATTCTGGCAGGGCAACGACCAGGGCAAAGGCCTTTTTTTACCACGGCATATGCCCTGGCTTGCCCTGCTATAGCGCCGCCGCTGGAGGGGTGACGGTGGTGGTGCTGCTGCCCTACAGCATCTGGTGGCGTCTGTTGGTCCTGGCGGGTGGGGCATGGATGCAGTTGTGGTGATACTGGAGAGGGAGGGTCTCTCGGGTCGAGGCCCCCGATCCGTTGGAGGACAGTTTGAAGGGCAGTCGAAGGGTGTCACTGAGGATGTGGCGGAACCTGCGTCCGAAGAACAGATAGACGAAGAAGTTGACCGAAGAATTGATGACCATCAGCAGCTCACTGAACGCATTGAAACGCAGCAGAGCGTGCGACAGCAGTTCGTAACGGAAGTGACGTTCGATGAGCGTCACGATCTTCAGAATCAGTTCCGGTGTCTCGCAGATGATGAAGACGATGACGACGACGATGAGGACGAACGTGGCGTTACCGTCGCTGCACGTGTCTCCACTTCCGGCGCCGACGCCACTTCCGCCCGCAGCGCCACCTGCCGTCGACTTGTTGGAGGTTCCGGTCACGTGATGGTTACGGCTGAACCTGCGCGAGAGTTTAATGGCGCGCACGAGACGGAAGTTCATGAAGGCGAGTATGGCCAGCGGACCGACGTACAACAGGTAGATGTACATGGCGTACAGGTATATGTCGAAGTAGAGAGTGTTGTGGAATGTTGGCGTGTAGACCATGCGTGTCGACACGGTTGACGTGCAGACGTCGACCCACTTCATGACGCAGCTGTCGAGGAAGCGAGGGACGTTGTAGAGGGCGCCTGCGATGAACGTAGCCACGGCCAGGGTCCGTCTTCGATGGCCCGTGAAGAGGGTACGATGGCCCGATCGAAGTGGACGACAGACGCAAGTGAAGCGGTCGACCGTGACGAGAACCAGCATCCAGATGGTCACCGTCTGGAAGGTCTTGAGAAGGGGAAAGACGACGGGCTGGAGCCGGTCGTAGTTCTCCTTATCGCGAACGATGTACTTGAGAGGGTAGCGCATCAGGGCCACGACCAGGTAGCCTGCGTCGGCCACGGCCAGTCCCTGAAGGAGGAAGAGAGCCTCCCGCCGCTCCTTGTCCCGATGAAGGACGATGACCGACAGAATGTTCCCGAAGATTCCGACGACGCACAGCAGACTGATGACGTAGAAGTCGACGAAGACCTCGAGGCTGATGTCATAGATGACGCTCAACGTCACTTCCTGTCTGTTGGGCGTCGTCCGGTTGCCAAGGTGACAGGTCGTGAGGTTGATGATCCAAGTGCCGCATTCTTCGAAGGCCATCGTTCACGGATATCTATCCTGTGCACCTCAGCCGCTATTCCTAGGCAGTGGACGCCACGTAATCCATCGGGAGACGACCACTCCTCGAGAATGACATACTGGACACAACTGACAAAGACGACGACGGATGAACGACTATTTCTGTCGCCGAGAAGTTATTTCCTGTCTTTGCAATCCGCTCGACCGCGCCGGATGACAGAGCTTCCTATCTCGTCCTCCTTCTCCACTTCCTCCTTCTCCTCTTCCTCCTTGGAGACTTAGATCTGCAACAGACAACGTCTCTCCCTCTTATAAACGACCGAGAGAGGAAAACGAAATCACATCTCGCATCGACCGACTTCAAGGCAGCGTCCAAAGCCATCGGTCGAATCCTAATCGCCAAAGGAATCTTCAGCCCTTCCCCGCTTCCCCTCTGCCTCTCCCTAATATATGCAGACAGACAGGCAGACGGACAGCAGACGGACAGACAGACAGGCAGGCAGGCAAGCAGGCAAGCAGGCAGGCAGGTAGGCAGACAGACAGGCAGACAGAAAGGCATCTGGACAGACAGGCAGACAGAGAGACAGACAGACAGACAGACGGACGGACAGAAAGACAGACAGACAGGCAGAAAGACATACATGCACACAATGCATACAATGCATAGATGAATACATGGGTACAGGCATACAGACAGAAAGACAGGCACACAGACAGGCAGGCAGACAGAAGAACACGGTCTTTATACAATCAGACGGACGGACGGTCGGACGGATAGACATACATGCATTACATAACTCATGCAGGATTCTGAACACATACACAAACAAACGACTATACGGTCTTCATACAATCAGACATAAATACACGCGTGCAGACACACATCAAATTACGCAGAAGCAGACACACATACACATGACCAGACAAAGCGAAGACAGACACATACAAGCACGCATACCCCGCACGCATAGACTGGTCGCAATCGACCACAGAGAATGAGAGCAGCGCTTATCTGGCGCCTGTCTTTGTTGCCCAGTGTAGGGGGGGGGACCTCCTCACTCGTGGCCCAAATATTGCGTTGGACTGGCACAACACAGCCATAGATAACTGTCAGAATGTAATGGGCCTCAACGGTGTTCTGCATTGAGATTTTCAATGCAGATATCCGCACTGATTCATCGGTCTATGCATCAGTGTGTAGTATTAAATCGGTTGGGACGGGCTTTGTTGCTGCTGCCTATGCATCCAACTTAATCTAACTTAATCGATAGGCAACTCACTCGATTTGAACATGGACACAAAACGATAACAAATCGAAGAGAGACAGAAACAGAAAACGAGAATATTATTGTAGAAAGAGCAAGAAAGACAGAAACTGAGAATGAGTTTCTGTTTCGGTGTTTCTCTTTCTCTGTTTTACTGACAGAGGAATTTAAAGAGACTTAGCGAAAAGTAAATGAAATACAGAGAGAAAGAGACAGACAGACAGACAGAAACAGAAGAGACACACAACAAAGACAGAATAACATAGAGGGAGACAGACAGACGGACAGAGACAGACAAACAGACTCCACGTGAAAGAAAAGAAAGAAAGAAGATGGGACAAACACACAAGGTCAATACGAATCATAAAAAGATTGATCAAACAAACTATTTTATCAGGCCAAAAAATGAGACGAGTTACTAAACCTTGAACTCCTCGTTCATCTCTATATGCTATTTATAGCACGTGCTATATAGGTATAGTTGCTGTTTCACGACGCTGTGTTATAACAGATTAGCGTCGCCCTCCTCTTTTAATCAGGCCTTGGACTTGCACCATACACTGAAACGTCAGTGGTGGACTTTATGCCACATGCTCCAACTCATTGTTGTTTTTACAATGCTATCAAGTTTGAATACATACATACATACATACAAACGTATACGTACAATACATACATAATTATATACGCGCATATATACATGCATTTCATATGTATATGCATACATACATGCATGCATACGTACAAACATTCCTTAAGTACATATATCAATACATACATACATGCATACATACATATATACATACATACATTACTCAGGTACATATAATATAGATACATGAATGCATAATTGCATACATACATTCTTTAAATGCATACATAAAATACAAATATATGTATGTATATATATATATATATTTGTATATATACATACATACATACATTCTTTAAATTGATATTTGCATACATAGGTCTACATACATGCATGCATACTTACATGCATGCATTCATAGTTGCATACGTAAATACATGCATATATATATGCGTATGCGTGCGTGCGTGTGTATGTGTGTGTGTGTGTGTGTGTGTGTGTGTGTGTGTGTGTGTGTGTGTGTGTGTGTGTGTGTGTGTGTGTGTGTACCATTCCCTCGGTCTACGTCCACCTGTTTTGTGTTCTTTATTGCAATCGAGGGGGCTACTCGGTGGATTAGTGGTGACATCTGTAATTACGATGCCAATCTCCATTTATGAGACTCAGATTAAAGCAACTACGACCGCCACCGCCGTCACATCCGACCAACCCACTTACCACGACTACCATCACCCACCCACCCACTCACCCACTCACCCACTCTCCACCCGTCGACTGCAATTGGAAGCAGAGGCATTGCATCTGGGGACAAGGGAAAAGAGGTCGGCAGCACTGCCTACAATCAAAGTCTAAAGCTTGGTGCAACATGGTCGCTTACTTGATGCCTCGTGACTACTGATATTAGAGTCACTTCTGAAGATACACTATACCTGGAATTCATCAGCTGGACTTCGTGCAATTCACTGCAATATGATAACGGCGTTCTAAGAATCATTAGATAAGACCAATTGTGGCCGCTGAGATACATATACAAAAGTTTCAGCTAGATTTAGTCGCATCTTCTTGGAACTCTTAAGTAGCCATGCTTGTATTCAGCGCTTTCGGAAAGACCCTGACCGGAGTGCAGTCATACACAGGAAAATCAGTTAAACACAGCTGCAGCGGAGAGGTACATGCGGACAAGCAGCACACACACACAACCATACACATAAACCCTACACACACACACACACACACACACACACACACACACACACACACACACACACACACACACACACACACACACACACCTACACACATATGCACACACACACACACACACTACACACACACACACACACACACACACCCACACCTACATACACACACACACACACACACCATTTACACACACCCATACACACCGACACGGACCCACACCAACACCTACACACACCTACACACACACACACACACCTGGATATATCTACACGCAAACGCACACATGCACACACTGCAACCTCAGAAACATCATCTGAACCAGTCTAATCTTGACAAAATCATCTTCTTTCGTGCATTTCACTTATTCGCATTTTATCTACGGCTCATCAGAAGTCATTAGACTATATATAGTCATGCTATAATTGAGCATTGGATTAAAAATAAGTCGGTCTGTAATTGGGACTCGATTAGATTATAATCATTATAGTCTTGTTGTGATTGTCCTCCCTTCTCTTGGAAAGTCTACCAACCGATTCACCGATCTTTTGAGACCGTATAGGGATCTGGAGCGCCATCGATTCATGCCATTGTAAATTTAATAAGAAACCAGAGAATTTCTTAGAGACTATTAGATTAGGATAAGACTCTTTTCGTCTAATCACCGCCTGCGACTTTCCGTTCAATGGCCAAACCAGATCAACCGCAATTTATGCACCTCTCCCTCTGGCGAAGGATCCACCGTCCTCTGCGGCACAGATGAACAGACAGCAATCCAAACAGAATCACCCACTGACTACATAATTATAGACTCCGTCATCTGATTTGCAATACATACATACATACATATATTATATATATATATGCACACACATATATGTGTAGGTGTAAGTGTGTGTGTTCTTGTATGTATTTATAAGTAATACTGCATGCCTACTGGTAATAATGTGTATATTGCCAGCAGAAACATAATAATAATAATATTCGTTTATTCTGACACAAGTTGACATGGCCGCTGCTTGTTTACAAACATTAAGTTCAGTTCCTAGCTGGGTTTTTTTGTCCACAGATTAGCCTGTTACAGAATGTAGGCTACCGTATGTTCATAAAGCTACAAGTAAATTTACGCAGGGTTGGCTTGGGTTGTTAGTAATGTTACTAGGCCTTTTTGTGTAAGATCCGAGAGATGAAGTTCCGGTCGTCCCTGGCTGGTGAGTGTAGGACATAATCCCCCCGGACATAATCCCCGGACACAATCCCTCTGTGCAATTAGCCTATTTCTGCATGTCATTGTAGGGGAGACCGGGGTTGGTTGCAACAATTTTCATATTTTGGTGTGCCATTTTTTTATTTTTGGAACAACCTACAACCATTTTAGCCCATATATATCCTTTATATCTCAGCTCTAAAACAAGCTATAGTGACGATCTCAGTGACCAAAGATGTAACCACAATAACTATCTGAACAGAGGGTTTCAAAGTTGCAACCAACCCCGTGCCGGGGTTGGTTGCAACGACCCTGGGGAAGGTTGCAACAGTATTGAAAGTAGTACAATTATTCAACTGAGGCTGCATTGCCCATGGCTTACCGAGGCTTGCCTACATTATAAGAATGTAATAAACTGAAGAAAATTAAAATTAAATCTAATCAAAAGCATCAATCAAGACATTAAACTGTTTTGCTGCAATAATCGTTTTGTAAAATGTCCGATATAATACTCGATAGGCCTATAGCTCCCATAGCAGGCTATAGGCTACTTCTACCTATCTAGGCTTATAATCTTCAAGATTTAATTAAAAATTTTAGAGCTTTTCAAACCTTCAAATTATAATCAGAAAAGGAAAATGGGAATGTTATCTGCGTACTGACTCGCTTAGTGCCATTATTAACCGACTAGGCAGTTTCTTCATAATATTATCCTCTATTGGAACCGGATATGTTCTTGAAATTTCTGGAATTACAAATCGAACAGTTTCTTTATCATCAAATGAACGCCTAGTCGATTTTGTGGCAAAATATGTGACCTCCGTTTCTAAATCATCCGAAGATGAATTGTCGGTCATACGAGCCACAAAATGAGCTGTATTTTTAAGTTCTTGAAGTTTGACCATCACGTAATCATCTTGTTTTAAACGATCATGACGTACAGAGTAATCATCATCGTCTACAGACCGTGTTTCATCAAGATAATCGACATTGTCAGATAGATGACCCATCTCTTAGGCCTACATGTGCACAAAAACGTTTTCCATCATCGTCATCATTTCTACCACTGTCAGATTCCTCACTGTTTGTCTTATCTGAAATTCGTCTTTTACATGATGGCATGTTGTGTTTTGCTTTTCTTTTGTTTGTACAATCTATTCGGCTCGACGACTGACTATAGGCACCGGTTGATCTGGTGACGCTCGACAACTGGCTATGCCACTGTTGCCACGGTTGATTGGTGACGTTCGACAACTGGCTATGCCACTGTTGCCACGGTTGATTGGTGACGTTCGACGACTGGCTATGCACCGGTTGATTGGTGACGCTCGACGACTGGCTAAGCACCAGTTGACTGGCCGTGGACTGAGGCTTAGTCACTCTCTTTGGTTCACTGGGACTTATCTTGGGTTCTTTTGCTTCTGGTACGGTTTTTTGTTTTTTTAGAAGCTGTAACTGCTCTGTCGGCGAGTTCCTCTCTCTAATGCTGCTTTGTTCAAGTGTCTGTGATTGCCCTAATTGTGACGAACAGGCCTATATTGAACACGATTAATTGAAATAAATGCATGGGGGTTGGTTGCAACATGTTGCAACCAACCCCGATTAAAATGTTGCAACCAACCCCGAAGCAATGCATAGACATTGTCATAGAAAAATGTGATCGACAGCGTTGGTTTTAAATAAAACGACTAAATGCATTTTCAAGCCCAATTCCTTGTCCAACTTATGGCACCAAACACAACCAAATTGCTTCAAAACATTGAGCTACATTACGAAAAAGCACAAAATCGCCAAATTTACTTAAGACTAGTTAGTATCAATCGGTTATTCAGTTATAATTTATAAAGTGAAGACTTGTTAGTATCATATAGATTTAAAGTTAAGACGTGTTAATGTCGTTCAGTTGTTAACTGAAAGACTTGTTAATGTATTTAACCAATCCATGCTGTATTTAGGCAAGCATTATTTTCGTCAATCCAACTTCTATTTAAGCCAAAAAACTTAATAGATCCAGCTTCTATTGAAACAAAGACTTAGTTTAATCAATCCAGCTTCTATTCACGGAAACAATTATATATTAGTTAGAATTAGTTTCATCAGCCAATCAAACTTCCACTTAGGCCAACAATTATTTTCATCATTTTGCTGCTGCTGGTAACAATTTTGGACTATTTTGGGCAGACTAGTATAATAAACTTTTCCAGTGGAATCAAGAATATTATACGATATCGTAGCCTGGGGAATTATGTCCTAGCTTGGGGGGATTCTGTCCGGGGCTTTTGTCCGTGGGGATTATGTCCGGGGGAGATTATGTCCAGAGTGGGATAATGAAGGGACGTGATCGTGGGCGAAGGTTGTACGTGATGCCCCGGACAGGTGGAAAGTGATGTCGGAGAATGTGGTTTGGATAGCAAGCGTATATATATATATAGACCTAATTATTCATCTATATATAGGCCTATATATAAATACTCAAATCCAAAATAAAACTTGTTGATCTTAAGGCAGAGAAAATAGCGGACAAGTGAGCCATTCAGTCAGTCAGTAAAATCAGTCAGTCAGTCAGTCAGTCAGTCAGTCAGTCAGTCAGTCAGTCAGTCAGTCAGTCAGTCAGTCAGTCAGTCAGTCAGTCAGTCAGTCAGTCAGTCAGTCAGTCAGTTCATGTTTTCTTCTTCCTTCAGCACTGCTTCCTTCGTTTTATCTGCTCCCTCTCTCCCTAACTTCCTCGCACTCTTTTTCCATCCCTCTACTCTCCCCCACCATCTACTACTCTGGATCTCTCTCTCTCTCTCTCTCTCTCTCTCTCTCTCTCTCTCTCTCTCTGTCTCTCTTCGTCTGTCTCTCTCTCTCTTCGTCTGTGTCTCTCTCTTCGTCTCTGTCTCTATATCTCTCCGCTTCTTTCTCCATCTTTTTGTCACCATCGCCTCGAGTCATTTTCTTATCATGTCGTGCTGAATGATGAATTATGAATTGCGAATGATCGAATGACTCAACTGGCACGGAAGAGAGCACCCAGACAAAAAATACGCCCACGCAAACAGTACAAACACATGGATCATGAATGAGCTTAAAGCGTAAATTCACAAATAGGGCCTACACACAGATATTCAAAATATACACGGATCCAGACATTTACAAATACACAGGAAAACACAGATACATGTATTCACAAGTATAGTTGGAAAAACACATTCAAAGGCGCGAATGCTATTTATTCCTAAGCTTTTTAATTTAGTATATGCGGTTTGTGGCTTTCATCAGAGAAATTCTTGACCTGCAGTCAAAATAAGCCTATATATACGCTATAGGGCCTACTCTATAAGTCTATATTCTTTATTGAGAAGTACTAGCAAACGCACAGCACTGAACCGTATAGCTCATAACAACATACGTCAATGTTTATACTCTAATCCATACATAAATATATGAAAGAGAAAGCGAATTAGAGCTTAGAAGAGAGTTTGGTACAGGTATAGTCGGTGCCAGTTCTTGGAACAGCGGCGTTCAATGATCATGACAGTTCTTCATCGTGTCTCGGCCAAAAGCCTGGTATAGGCCTGAGGAGCTCAGGAAGCAACGACGTTTCCAGGAGTTGAGAACGGAGATCAAAAGAGGCAATAGATAGAAGCAATTTGCGAATAACCTATTAGTCAATGAAACGTTTGAGGGTGTCTGAAATTTCTTTGAATCTTATAGTTGTCAAGATTTTCTGAGCAAGTTTCACGATTCAATCAACGCGTTTCTAGGAAATGCTTCCCTTTGTAAGTATTTCTATATGACCACAAGGCAAACTGGGAGTTGTTTTAATTGGCCCGTATGAGGCTTATAATATATATATTATATATATATACATCGACCCCTTTTGGTAATATGTCTAGTAAATGTTCATCGATTTGTAAAATTCCAAGACCATTTTAATTGATATATTTGCTAAATACTGGTTAAAGTATGAAAGTTTTGTTATTTAATAATGACGTCATAATGACGTCATTTTCATCAAAATTCAAGCGTCAAGGACGGCACAAAAATCATAAAAGTTATATATTATAAACTGTCATTTATCAATTATAAATATATATCAATAAATATATTTAATTTAATTTATATATCTGAATAATATTAGACTATAGGCGTGCTAAATCCGCCTTCGGCCTCAACACAAGCTTCAAGACGATATTGGCCAATTGCAGCATTTTCTAACCGTGTTGTTTTTACAATTTGGTATTTCGCACAGTATGACGTAATTTTTTTAACTGGGCGTTCATAAATTACAGTTTTGTTGATAATTATTAAAATGGTCAGAATTTAAAAATCGATGAAGCATTTACTCAGACGGGTATATACTGTATTAGGGACTTGAGCAAAACGTTTACACTCAATTGTTCATATATATATATCGATACCTATATTATATATCAGTGGCACTTAACAACGAAAGAAATAAATAGTAAAAATGACAGCTGGCATGGTTGGATAGCGATCGTGCGAAGGATTTTAAATATATAATGTATTCGTTCATTAATTCAAACTGACAAGTACACAGTGAGATTACATGATATGGTAGTAACAGATGATAACAACATAGTTTTAAAGGAATCGAATTTAACTGTGTGGCAGCCTCTGCAAGGCGCCTATCTGTCCTACTGCTCATTTTGCAGTCGCCCCTAGGAATTGAAAGGCTGAGTCAACCTTATGGGGTTAGTGGGTATCGAAACCGCGTCCTTCTGATCTTCGTGCCAGCATGTTACTATACAACCAGCTGATCCATGCAGCAGAACGACCCTGTGAAGGAGAAAATCATTGGATGATCCAATAGGCTGCAGAAGGAGTGACAAGCTAACAATGCCGTATATTCAAATTTAAAGATTTTTTGACAATTTTCGCTATCAGGACTTTGACGAAAAGATTAAGTTGTAAAAATTGGTTAACATTATTTTTAGCTATCCGCAATTTCTGACGATCTCTTAGGCTCTGAACAATGACTACTATGAAATATTCTTGGTTTTCTTATTATACTTTATAGGTGCTTCATCACTGTCTCGGGTAATGCTATGATTGCTTTATGAATTGCCAAGGTTTTAAAGTTTCTCAGGATTTGTGAATTTGTTTTAGTTGGTAACCATCGCTGAAACTAGTTTATTGGCCAACCCAGTGCCCCGGTCTGACAAATCAGGAGCTTGATCGGATTATCCTATAATAACTCTGGATTGACCCTTATGAGAAACCACGATTGCTTGCATCTTCGTGCAAAAGCCCTGTGGGATTAGCGATTCCTCACAGGATGTGGAACGCATTTTAGCGAGTTCAAAAGCCAAAAAGAAATCCCAGGAGGAGAAACCGAAGACGTCATAGATTGCATCGGCGGCGTTCAGAGCTCAATTCTAAATGCAGGACACACTCTGCGAAAGATGGATAGAAATTGAGACGAACGCGGAAGCCATTAGCCAGTGAGCACTCAAGCATCTATAGCATGGCGCAGTCCGTA
>JACEVL010000372.1:870000-885000 GCA_020284085.1 Aporrectodea caliginosa
CGCATTCTTCGCATTCTTCTTCTTCTTCTTCTTCTTCTTCTTCTTCTTCTTCTTCGCATTCTTCGCATTCTTCTTCTTCTTCTTCTTCTTCTTCATTCTTCTTCTTCTTTCGCATTCTTCTTCTTCTTCTTCTTCATTCTTCTTCTTCTTCTTCTTCTTCTTCTTCTTCTTCTTCTTCTTCTTCTTCTTCTTCTTCGCTTCTTCTTCTTCTTCTTCATTCTTCTTCTTCTTCTTCTTCTTCTTCTTCGCATTCTTCTTCTTCTTCGCATTCTTCTTCGCATTCTTCTTCGCATTCTTCTTCGCATTCTTCTTCGCATTCTTCTTCGCATTCTTCTTCTTCTTCTTCTTCGCATTCATTCTTCGCATTCTTCTTCGCATTCTTCTTCGCATTCTTCTTCGCATTCTTCTTCGCATTCTTCTTCTTCTTCTTCGCATTCTTCTTCGCATTCTTCTTCGCATTCTTCTTCGCATTCTTCTTCGCATTCTTCTTCGCATTCTTCGCATTCTTCTTCGCATTCTTCGCATTCTTCGCAATCTTCGCATTCTTCGCATTCTTCTTCGCATTCTTCTTCCCCTTCTTCTGCACTTCAGTCGACTTCCTCTTATTCTGTTATTCTGCTCTTCGTTATACCAGCTCCAATCTTTAATCTCCCCATTTTAATCTTGGTTATTGTAAACTTCTCATTCGCCCCATTATACTCTTCTCCCTCTTCCTTCATCCCATGTTCTTCCTCTCCATTCCAATCTTCTTCCTCTTCATAACGATCTTCCTACTTTCCATTCCAATCTTCTTCCTTTCTATTCCGATCTTCTCCCTTTCCATTCCGATCGTCATCCTTTCTATTCCGTTCTTCTTCTTTTCCATTCCGATTTTCTTCCTTTCCAATCCAATCTTCTTCCTTTCCATTTCGATCTTCTTCCTCTCCGTTCCAATATTCTTCCTTTCCATTCCAATCTCCAGTCCAATATACCTTCCCTGAGTTTCCTCTTCCCCAATTACTCATTTAGCCCTTTCAATGTGACTCTGTCATCTACTTGTAATCTTTCTAGATTTTCTCTGCCCAACTTGACTTTGACTTGCAATCATGTTGTCCATCATTCGTTCATTTCATCCATTCCTTCGTTCGTTCGATCTTTCACTCATTTCCGCCGCAATCCATCGACGTCCTTTCTTTCTTTCCTCCTCCTTTCATTTCGTAATTTGGCTGCCAGCTTCTGCCACTGATTCCTAATTCCGTCGAAGACTTTGCTGCCACTATAACGCATCGATATTGCTTCTGCTAGATCGTTGTCCCTATCTGACTACCTCTGTCTCCTCTGCCTCTGCCTCTGCCTCTGCCTCTGCCTCTGCCTCTGCCTCTGCCTCTGCCTCTGCCTCTGCCTCTGCCTCTGCCTCTGCCTCTGCCTCTGCCTCTGCCTCTGCCCTGCCTCTGCCTCTGCCTCTGCCTCTCTGCCTCTGCTCTGCCTCTGCCTCTGCCTCTGCCTCTGCCTCTGCCTCTGCCTCTGCCTCTTTGCCCCTGTGTGTTTGGATATGTGTGGGCTGATGACCTGGTATTGCACTCACAGCTCTGACTCAGCATTTGCAGCAGCCATTAGGTGACGTATGATGACGTGTGGGATGGCGCAGTGCCCTGACCCTTGCGTCCTGGCTCCTCCTCCTCCTCCCCTGTCCATCGTTTGTCCTTCCCGCTCTCCGGAATGGCTGTTGACTTTGTCGCTGCGACGGTGCCATATATACATGCGTCGTAAGCGCTGCTCACGCAACCCTGTTTGGTC
The DNA here is from genome assembly GCA_020284085.1 of Aporrectodea caliginosa. Taxonomy (NCBI): domain Eukaryota; kingdom Metazoa; phylum Annelida; class Clitellata; order Crassiclitellata; family Lumbricidae; genus Aporrectodea; species Aporrectodea caliginosa. The sequence goes on from JACEVL010000372.1 coordinate 871,777, forward strand.
AGAACTGCAGCGCATCTTGCGGCGGCAACTGTGTCCAAGAGTTATTGTTCCCTATTAAAGTCGATCTCTCGGGGGTCCTTCCACAATTCTGTTTGCTCTTGGTGCAACCATTTCACGATTTCTCTATGTCTCTCCTGGCGCCTACGTGTCTCTGTCGCTCCCTCCCTGCGTTGCTTCTAGTTCTCCTTTCGCCCACGTGGGTTCATAGCCCACGTCCATTCCCTGGTCGAACGAACGTGATGAACGCAGTTTAGGTTTCGCAGCTGCTGCCTCCAATTTGCACAGACGTGTATGGAGCACTGATGCTCACCTCTTGAGGTCGGAAAATAGAAGTCCCACGATGGTTAAAATTAAACGGCGCTTGATGAAGATCATTAATCTGAACTGGTTCGTTCTCATAAGGACATTTTACTTCGTCTCCTTAGGAGGAACTCAGGGGTCCGCATAAACCTGCCAAAGGTGTATAGCGTTTGTAGGCATTGCATGCCTGTATGTATGCATGGATTGGATATGCTTGTTTGTATCTATGCATATATGTATGTGCGTGTACGTATGATGCATGTGTTGATGAATGTGTATATGTATATTATAGCGCCTTACAAGAAACTCACGAAGGCGCTAAATTGTGTATGCAAGGCTATATGAATATTTACATACAATTACAATTTACTTACAATTACATTAATGAAGGAAACTAGCTGTGTCAGATTTTGAGCAGGGAGTGGTCTACAGACCAACATTTAATAAGATGAGTAAATTTGGGGATAGAGTCTGGATTCCAGTCTATCGGCCTAGACGATGGAGTCGCAGGGACAAAATTAATATGACTCAGCAGGCATGGAGAGCGAGACAGTCAAAGAGGCATACTGACGCACATACAAAAGAGGGTAGGGTTGCACTGACGGTTACAGGCACTTGGATGCATACTGAGACGGACAGAGACGGACAGACAAGCACATCAGACGTGGACGGCGGATGAAAGGACGGAAGGATGAAGGATGGACGGATGACGGAAAGACAGTGGACGGATGGACGGATGACGGAAAGACAGGACGGACGGACGGACGTACGAACCGGACGGAAGGACGGACGGACGGAAGGATGGATGGAGGGACGGAAGGGCGTCGAGATGCTTTCTTCGTCTTCTCCATTTCCATCGGACGACTACGGCTGATTGCGTTATGCGATGGATTCATCTCTCGATCATGACTCGAATGGAACAACAACAACCCTTCTCTCTCTTTCCCTCTCCCTCTGCCTCTGTGACCTTGTATCTGTCTGTCTCTCTGCTTCTCAGTCTCTGCCTTCTTGCTTCTATTCGTTTCATCTTTAACTCTGTCCCTTCCTATATCTGTATTTTGTACATCTGCTTCTCTCACTTTGCTTCTGTCTCTCTGCTTTTGCCTCTACTTTTGCCTCTACTTTTCTCTCTCTGCATATCTCTCTCTCTCTCTCTCTCTCTCTCTCTCTCTCTCTCTCTCTCTCTCTCTCTTCTCTCCCTCTGCACCATTAAATTGCCTCTGCGTCACTAAATCTGCCCGTGCAACTAAATCTTCCCCACATCTGCCTCGACTTCTTTCTGCCTCTCTTTCTTTATGTCTCTCTGTCTTTGCAACAATCTTCTATCTAACTCTCTGCGTCTGCCTTTACTCATCTGCTCTATTTCTGTATGTTCCTCTCTGTCTGTCTGTCTGTCTGTATCTGTCTCTCTGACAGTCTCTGTGTGTCTCTCTCACCCGCTGTCACCCTTTCTCCTTCCCTATCTCTTTTGTACGTGCTTTTCCTGTTTATCTAGTTAATCTACGTCAGCTTGTCTGCCTGGCTTTTTTCAACTTCGTTTCTCTATTCGTCCGTCAGTCAGTGTTTCTATTTCTGCATAGATCTATGTAAATGTCGTGACCTTTTACGACTCCTTCGACGTCGACAACAAAAGCATCGTTCTGACGCCATTTTAGTGCTACATCTTCCACCTACACAACATATTTATAGACTTGCTCTAAAAACAACATACTCAGCCAGTTACCGCCGTCTATTATCGTTACCTTCTGCACGACTACATAGAGTAATCAACCGATTTCTATTCGTGTATCTTTCGCTAAAAAGTCGACGACCTGCGTTGACAAATATAGGCATCGTTGTTAGCTAAGCCTGTCGTTATTAGTCTATTTTTATCCATCTAGTTTAACTTGCGGGAATCTTGCTTGCTTGATTGCTTGCTTGCTTGCTTGCTTGCTTGCTTGCTTGAGCCACAGGCTAAAAAGTCAAATCTTGCGACGACTAATTCGATCACTTACAATCATTCAATCGTCATGAAACTTGGCAGATAGACTCGCCCTCGCAGACACTTCATTCTATCAAAATTTCAGCTCCCCCAAAAAGGCTAGCTTATAGAATCGGGGACTCAACTTTTCGAATCGGGGAATCCCCTTTTCCGATATGCAGCGTTGCCATTGGCCAGCGTTGCCATTGGCTGCAACAGAAACGGGCGCGCTGCATCATTAAACGGACGCTATGTTGTAAAATGAACGCGGACTATATATTTGTAGAGGTAACTGCTTCATAAGACGCATTATAGGATACTAGATGGATATAGTAAAAAACTTTGTTTTTACGGGCTGTATTTTTAGTGACGAGTATGCATTTTCAGCTTATCTTAAGACGGAACTCTTTAGATGTATTCGATAGCAATGTTGCAGCGCTATTTGGGGCTGAAAAGGCGCTGCATAAATATATTTAAATACATAATCGGTCGTCTCTCCACAGTAACGATACAGCTTATTGGTTCGGAGACTGTGAAAGTGAATGCTGCACACTTTGGATGGGAATCCGTTAATTGGGCCACGTGTTTACCTATGACCATTGACCACCAACGGGGACTTCTAGTTCTATACAATACAATACAATATAATATAATACAATACAATACAACTGTAATTTGATAGTGCCCTACTTACCCAGTTCAGAATTGCAGGGTACTGATGCCGGGCAACCATTTGGAGCCATAGATAGACTAGAAGAGGTAAGTTTTCTGTTTAGAGTGAAAGACAGTTTCGCTAAGAGAGTTGCAAACTTGAGATGTACTATAGAGGGATCCAGATGGAGGGACCAGCAACTGTGAATAAACGTCGGTGTCCCGTGATATTCTATTCCCCCCCAAAGCATATCCCCCCGGATGGAATAAACCGGTTTAGAGTATCCGGGGGGATAAACCATTCTATCCCCCATCGTCATACGCATCACGATAGCCAAGACGAAAATCCAGTCAAAATCACCAAAAAGAAGTAAATTAATTTCAGGTCGATGTACAAACTAAAGATACGCAACTTAAAATATTTCATGTGTACAATAAATCCAAACAGTACGACTGAATACACTTAGAAACGGCCAAAAATACAAACTTAACCGAATACTCCAATTCGCCGTAGGGGGGGATACTGATGTATGGGGGATACTGTATTTCGTGACACCGGCCAAAGACAATATGTGTACGAGAAACAACATACTTTCCAGCAGAATGCTGATCGAAGAGAGGATCGGCCTTTTAAAGAGTTGCAGAGTGTGACCATTGAAGATAAGCAGGATGGCAAATGGTCTACACGTACATGCTGTGTATACACGATGAGTGATCATCGAGAACTCTCTCTCCGCCACTGTTCACTTTCTGCAGACAGTGCCAGTCCCAAGCCTGGATAAAGGAGGAGGGCGACGCTAATGGTCTTTGTTACCACACAGTGGTCGTTAAACAGTAAACAAGAAAGGGCAAGAGAACTCTCTGCAGTGCACTGTTTTGCTTACTTACGATATTCTGGTCAGTCATGAAAGTCGAGATGATGTGTAAACGGAGGAAGGAAGGCGATGAGGCGAACAGCTGCATTTAGCACCGATTGAAATGGAGACAAACAAGATTTCAGAAGATCAACTGGTAGCGAGTTACAGTAATCGATGCGTGAGCAGATAAAAGCATGGACCATCGAGGTCATTTGTATGTATGTATGTATGTATGTATGTATGTATGTATGTATGTATGTATGTATGTATGTATGTATGTATGTATGTATGTATGTATGTATGTATGTATGTATGTATGTATGTATGTATGTATGTATGTATGTATGTATGTATGTGAACAATAATAATATAGCGCATTTAGTTAACTCGCAAAGGTGCTGTAACTATGGTTGTCTAACAGATCTAAGCAAGTGTCTGGGTCTTCAGTCATAGACATTGACGCAATCGTGTAATTCTGCTGTAGTTGAACACACGCCATCTGTGGACTGTCCAGGAACTTCTCTCTCCATTCATAATTGCAACAACAAGATTCACATACGGCATTTCCTAGGTTACTTAATTAACTTTCCTGTTTAAGAAATGATTGACAGCTGGTTACCTTCATTTAATCTTATTATTAAATTAGGCCTAAGTAGAATTGTCATGGACTCATGGAATTGAACGTTTGATTGAGTTCGAGTGATTTGCCGAAATAATTATTGAACAGTTTTCTGATTCCCAGCGTCACCTATCGAACGCTTTAGAACTACGACTTTCACAAAAATGATCGTTATCGTAATATCCGAATGTCTTCACCGCTCAAAAGTCATAGCTGCCAGCATATTAAAAGGCGTTCAAAAATTGATAGGAACCAGCATATTCAGAGGCGCTCTGCGGAACACAAAATCTGTGAAACGGATATGGTCATGTTCGATTCAGGCAGGCAGGCAGGCAAGCAGGCAGGCAGGCAGGCAGACAGGCAGACAGGTAGGCAGACGGATGCGGTTGCCGGTGTTTAGAATTGGATGGATGGATTGGTGGATTGATGGAGTGATTGCTAGATGAATGGACGGACGGAAGGACGGACGGTTGGATGAATGGCTGGATGGATCTCTCTATAAGTGACGGGTAGCGGTTTATCTGCTTGAAAGCTTTAAATAAGATTCACAGACAATAGAAATGGTGGTGCTAAGAAATACCTTCAGTTATAGATAAAATCTTTCACTTCAAAGAACAGGAACTGCAATTTCCACTCAACAATCAGTCACTGAGATAGTTTATCAATCACTGTATCTAATCAACCGCATTTTCTGTTACATCCTGCCTATGCCAGAATCAGAATTGAATGTTTATTATTTACTGATCTAATCTGCCTTCCCACTTGACGTGTACGAAGAAACTTGTGAATTTCTTGTATACATACGGACTATTCCAGTGTCTAAAATACTCAGTAATGTTAACTGCACAATCTTCCTCAAAATGAAGAAAGTGATGCTACACACTGCACACTCCAGATAATCAATTCAACTTCACACCCCAGACAATGTTAAGGGCACACTCTGTGTCAGATAGCATTATTTTAGTCCATGGATCATAATAATAATGGCAACGACAATTTCTATGCAGAGGCGCGTTTACCCAGTAGGCGCCCTAGGCGCGCGCATATATAGGGCCCCAAATCTGGGAAGGCCCAAACGAAAGAAAATATTTTTCAATTATTAAAAATAACATTTTTAAATTAATTATTTTCTATAACTAATCATAACTATAGTGTCAATAACACGCACAAAACGGCTTCAAGTTCAACGTCGTGGGTTTTGCAAATGATGGGCTAAACACCACTAGAATCTCAGACTCTTCTCAATCTACAAGTTCAGAAGGGCCCCCAAAAATGTTTGCGCCTGGGGCCCCGTTTTCTGTAAACGCGCCTCTGTTTCTATGACGCAGTAACACAGTATACATGCCGCTACAAGGGCTCCGTATACAGAAAACTATGACATCGAGCTGAGTAAGCCTATATATGTGAACAGAGGCGCCTATAAAAACGAACTGTAACGTAAATCAGAATAAGCCATAGTGAACAGGTTTATTTTAGTCTTTAGTTTTGTCTTGCAAGACTTAACCAAGCGATAGCGTACATATGGTTGCGTCAACGTTCGACTCTCGAAGATAAGTAATTCTTCCCTTGCTCTCCTCCAGTCCACTCCAACCTGACTTAATCTTCAATGCGCGAGAGCTGACCATCATCCACGTCTACGCCAAGAGTCTTCGTGACAGCTTTTTCTCAATAACGACCGATTCTCTGCCATCGATCTAAAGCCTTTTTACCCACGCGTTTAACCTACGACGATCAACTTCTTCTCACTGTATGCAAATTCCCTTTTGACTTTCTGCCCTGTTACGGCAGTCGCTCACAAACTGCACAACGACGGCCACGCCAGCGTCGACTTATATCGCAAGATCTCACAACACAAATAATATAACAATAATCTTCGTTTTTATTGTTTCAAACTGGCAAGCCGCAGTATGATTACAATTCAAACTATGAACGGATGATCACAGATTTTAACTGTTTGGCAGCCATTCAAAGCGTTCCTAACGTCCTACTGCTCATTTTACCAACGCCATCTGGCGAATGAAAGGCTGAGGCGACCTTTGGGAGGGTAGCGGGAAGCGATCCCGCATCCGTGTGCTCTTCATGCCAGAGTGTTACCATTACGGTACCCTAGGGCCTCCTAAGCACCCTTCATGATTAATCTTCGATGGAGATCGAAGTCACTCGATGGGAACGTTCATTTCACAGTTCACTACGACCCGATCTCCAGGGCTTGAATGCAAATCGTCGTCCCTGCCTCGGTGACCAGGGACGCTCCGTTTCTGTTCACCGACGGATGACGACATAGTTGAAGAAATCCCTGGACTCTTGCTGTTCGACGCTTGACCAAGACCGTCTGCTCCGAATCAAAGCGATCGAGCGTCGACTCTTAATGCAGGTTTCTTCGACTGAACCTTGCTTATCGTGTTGATTCAAGACACAGCAGGCAGATTTCCTATAGCCCTGCTGTAGCCTAACCTTGATATTTTTATGCCCTATGTTGCTGGTCTGTATACAGTGATGCTGGTCACTGCATAATTATAAACCAATCTAATCTAGCGTCGTAAAACGCTAGATTAGTCTGTTTGTGAATGAGCGTTTGTAGTTTTTGTATAATATATATATTAAACGCGATAAATGCGCGTTTTCTAAGGTGGAATGCCACACTAACCTACCTATTAGCTCTATATAATTATACTAATACACTACCATCCAACGTAGGCCCTATATTTGCAAACTCTTCACCATTCAGTCACCCTTCTCCCCGATCCTCCTCCTACCTCACTTTTGTCCGTCCCCAGTAACTAGTCATCTTAAGTTGAATAAGTTCTCTAACCGATATCCCACACTTATTATTTATTTGGTTGCAATACAAGAAGATTTGATTTGATTTGAATTCTAAACTGAGTCTCTCCATTTCAAGAAAGCGCATACACTGATCAATCATCCACTCCTTCATCTCCCAAGTTCTATCATCCCAAAAGCAATCTTCCGTGATGGTTCTTTTGTCTTCTCTCTGCTCTACAAGCAACGGGATCTTGTTCTCCACTTGAGATCTCTGGAATGGACGACCCCTCTGACTCGACGCAGCGATCTTGAATAAGCTGATGCCATGCGCTTAGCTCCTAAGTAGCGCTTTAGAATTTCCAAGCTTACGTTTGCAATGGACCGACGGACGGACGGACGGACGGAGGGACGGGCGAGTTGGTGGATGGATGGTAGAATGGATTGGCCGACGGTCGGATGGATGGATGGACGGAGGGACAAACGGAAGGAAGGACCGGTGGATGAATGGGCGGGCAGAAAGACAGGCGGAAGGACGGACGGACAGATGATATATTGGATGCGCGATCGTATGGATGGAAGGGGTGGGATAGGGAAGGAGACTGGAGTAGAGACAAAGCGAGAGAGACAGGCGTAAAGAGAGACGAACGATCGATTGCTGGATAGAGGACGACGTTCTCCCAAGTCCAGTTAGTAGAATATCGAGTCGGTTGGTCAGAGGGTAAGGAGGTCAATTGGAGGCTATGGTTACATAGGCAGATTGTAAAGTGGAGGAACGTAGATGAAGAGATAGATGGAAAGAGAAAGAGATAGACAGAAAGAGAAAAGAGATAGACGGACAAGAGAAAGAGATAGACGGAAAGAGAAAGAGATAGACGGAAAGAGAAAGAGATAGACGGAAAGAGAAAGAGATAGACGGAAAGAGAAAGACAAAAAGATAGGCAGAAAGAGAAAGAGATAGACGGAAAGAGAAAGAGATAGACGGAAAGAGAAAGAGATAGACGGAAAGAGAAAGAGATAGACGGAAAGAGAAAGAGATAGACGGAAAGAGAAAGAGATAGACGGAAAGAGAAAGACAAAAAGATAGGCAGAAAGAGAAAGAGATAGACGGAAAGAGAAAGAGATAGACGGAAAGAGAAAGAGATAGACGGAAAGAGAAAGAGATAGACAGAAAGAGAAAGAGATAGACGGAAAGAGAAAGAGATAGACGGAAAGAGAAAGAGATAGACGGAAAGAGAAAGAGATAGACGGAAAGAGAAAGAGATAGACGGAAAGAGAAAGACAAAAAGATAGGCAGAAAGAGAAAGAGATAGACGGAAAGAGAAAGAGATAGACGGAAAGAGAAAGAGATAGACGGAAAGAGAAAGAGATAGACGGAAAGAGAAAGAGATAGACGGAAAGAGAAAGAGATAGACGGAAAGAGAAAGACAAAAAGATAGGCAGAAAGAGAAAGAGATAGACGGAAAGAGAAAGAGATAGACGGAAAGAGAAAGAGATAGACGGAAAGAGAAAGAGATAGACGGAAAGAGAAAGACAAAAAGATAGGCAGAAAGAGAAAGAGATAGACGGAAAGAGAAAGAGATAGACGGAAAGAGAAAGAGATAGACGGAAAGAGAAAGACAAAAAGATAGGCAGAAAGAGAAAGAGATAGACGGAAAGAGAAAGAGATAGACGGAAAGAGAAAGAGATAGACGGAAAGAGAAAGACAAAAAGATAGGCAGAAAGAGAAAGAGATAGACGGAAAGAGAAAGAGATAGACGGAAAGAGAAAGAGATAGACGGAAAGAGAAAGACAAAAAGATAGTCAGAAAGAGAAAGAGATAGACGGAAAGAGAAAGAGATAGACGGAAAGAGAAAGAGATAGACGGAAAGAGAAAGAGATAGACGGAAAAGAAAGAGATAGACGGAAAGAGAAAGAGATAGACGGAAAGAGAAAGAGATAGACGGAAAGAGAAAGAGATAGACGGAAAGAGAAAGAGATAGACAGAAAGAGAAAGAGATAGACAGAAAGAGAAAGAGATAGACGGAAAGAGAAAGAGATAGACGGAAAGAGAAAGAGATAGACGGAAAGAGAAAGAGATAGACAGAAAGAGAAAAGAGATGGACAGAAAGACAAAAAGATAGGCAGAAAGAGAAAGAGATAGACGGAAAGAGAAAGAGATAGACGGAAAGAGAAAGAGATAGACAGAAAGAGACAGAGATAGACGGAACGAAACAGAGATAGACGGAACGAAACAGAGAGAGAAAGAGATATAGACGGAAGGAGACAGAGATAGACAGAAAGAGAAAGAGATACATGGAAAGAGAAAGAATTAGACAGAAAGAGATAGAGATAGACGGAACGAAACAGAGAGAGAAAGAGATATAGACGGAAAGAGAAAGAGATAGACATGCAGAAAGAGAAAGAGATAGATGTTTGATGTTTTGGTGTTTATGTGAATTTATATTGCTCATGCTTGTTCACCAGAGTGCTGTTTGGCAGCTGGTTATATTAAAGAATATACTTACTTTACTTACTTACTTAGAACGTGATAGAGATAGACGGAAACTGACAACTGACAACTGACAACTTTTTATTTCCAGAAGCACAATGCATACAACAATTAACAACAATTATAACTTGACTATTACATATCAGTGCATTGGCTAGGGAACAGGGAAGACCCAAAAGGGGCACAAGCCCCGCTTAATTAGGGTCACCCCTTTTAACAATAATCATTTATGGCTGGTTAGTCAGTTGAAAGAAAGAAAGGTTCAACTCAATAATGTTCTTAACTAAATAATAACATTGCAATTTACTAAGAAAATCAATATGTAAGAAAGAAAGGTTCAACTCAATAATGTTCTTAACTAAATAATAACATTGCAATTTACTAAGAAGATCAATATCTAAACAATTCGATGAAACAGTGTTAAATGAAGTATGGTTAATCCTTCAAGTAACTATTCCACAGCTTCTTAAATTGGGTGTATGTGGGTGCATTCCGAATACTCATCGGTACTGCATTCCAAATTTTTGGACCACTACAACAAATTGAAAATCTACGATAATTAGTGCGTGCATATATGACATATAAACCACCAGAAGAAGATCTTGTACAATGACCATGCATCTCTACTACCTTCGTAAAATAGTTTGAAAATGAATCAGGCAGCAATTTATTGACAAATTTATACATGAAATTACCCAGTTGATAGCGATTTATATTTTCAAAGTTCATAATATTATATTCTCTGTATCTGTATGCCGTGTGGGCGTTAAAAGGATCTCTTGCAATAATTCTAATAGCTTTTTTCTGCAGAACCAGAAGACATTTCAACCTAGTAGAATAGTTTGAGGCCCAGACAATATTACCATAATCAAAATAGGGATGGATTAGTGTATAATATAAATTCCTACGAATATGAATTGGGATAAGGTAAGATATTCTCGCTAGTATACCAAGGTTTCTGGAAATTTTGCCAGCAATAATATTGATATGTTCAGTCCAAGTCAGACATTCGTCAATACATACACCGAGAAATTTAGTGGATCGAGTTTGGGACAGGGAAATTCCATCAATTGACAACTTTGTCTGGAGATCCGGGATTCGTTTCTTCGTAGAATGGAATAGTATAAAGCAGGATTTTTTATATTGAGTGACAGGCGATTGGTCCTAAACCACTCAGCTAGAATGTTTAATTCAGTATTAATTATTTCAACGAGTCTGGGTAAAGAATCATGTGAACAGAAAGCATTCGTATCATCAGCAAACAAAATAAGTTTAAGCACAGCAGAAGCATTGGGAAGATCATTAATATACAATAAAAACAGTAGCGGACCGAGGTTTGAACCTTGCGGGACACCAATTTTTATCGGTTTTCTAGAAGATAGGGTCCCATTACATAGCACCTGTTGATACCTATGCTCCAAATAGCTTTTAAACCATAAATGAGGTATGCCCCTAATCCCGTAATTTTCAAGTTTATCTAGTAGAATTTTATGGTCCACCGTGTCGAATGCCTTTGCTAGATCAAGGAATATACCAATTGAATATTTATTAGTGTCTATTGCTTGAGAAATAAGGTCTTGCATGTTAATTAGAGACATATCAGTGGAATGACCTGGACGGAAACCATGCTGAAGGGGATATAATACATGCATCTTGTTTATGTAATGATTTAATCTCTCACACATTGCCTTTTCTAAGACTTTACCAAAGTATGGCAATATAGATATTGGCCGATAATTAGACATTTCCTGTCTGTCACCTTGTTTAAAAATTGGTGTTATTTTTGCAATTTTTAGATTGGGAGGAACAACACCTGTATTGAAGGAGCAGTTGATGATATCTGAAAGAATATTTGCAACACAGCCAATAGTACTCTTAGCCACTAACGGGTCTATTTCGTCAGGACCCATACTGCGAGTATATTTCATAGATCCAGCTATACTAACAATTTCATGAGAGGTAGTTGGAACTATTGCAAAAGATCCAGGAAGTGGGGGTTCATGAATTCTTCAACAGTTTTAGTGCCTAAGGGTATTTTATCTGCAAGGGTTTGCCCAGTTCCAGCAAAGAAACCATTAAATGCATGTGCAATTCTTGTTGGTTCATCAGTTTCTACTCCATTGATTTTTAAAGTGTCAATAGTAGTGCGCTTAGGTTGGCCACTAATTAATGATTTTATGACACCCCAGGTTCTTTTTAGACTCTGAGTGTATTTAAGAAATTCCTCTTCATAGTATATCCTTTCTGCATTTATCCTAATCTGTTTAAACTTATTACGATACATTTTATATTTGACCTTATTGCTAATCGTAGGTGACTTGATATATTTTAAATATAATTTATCCTTTTTTTGCACGATTTAAGGAGCCCTCTAGTCATCCAGGGCTTTCTGGGAGTATCTTTGTGGGGCTGGCTGCATGCTACAAAGAAAACTTTATCATAATGCTTTCTATATATTGAAATAAACATGTCATATGCAAGGACAGAATTGTTCTCATTAATAGCATTTTTAACTGGGTCCCAGTCAGTTTCATCCAAGAGTTTAGCAAATTGACCCAACAGATGGTCATTTATGACTCGATAGGAGGTAGTTGTTTTCCCAAATTTGGGGGATATCCTATTTCCAAACCATAGCATAATTGGCAAGTGATCAGATATATCATTGATTAAGATCAGAGGGTCAACAATTTCCTGCCAAAAGTTCGTATAAATATTGTCTATGAGCGTAGATGTAATTCTCGTAGGACAGTCAATAGAAGGCAGAAAATGTGATGCAGTCATGATGTTCAAAAAGTCTTGAGTTGATGCATGATCATTGAGTTTTAAGTTTTAAGTTTTAAGAAAGAAACAGAGATAGACAGAGAGAGAAAGAGATAGACAAAAAGAAAGAGATAGACGGAAGGAGACAGAGATAAACAGAGAGAAAGAGATATAGACGGAAAGAGAGAGAGAACGATACAAGGAGATGGAAACAGGCATTCGTGACGAAGGCAATCTATAGGGTCCGACAACAGATACCGTTACATTGGTACAGACGCACACAGACAGACGGACATACAGACAGAGAGATTGACGGACGGACGGATAGACTAAATAACTGACAAAGCCAGTCTGTCTATGCGTGTTATTCGGTTGATTGAAGCAGTTAGAGATATGATTTGGTTTATGACCGGGAGATCGGTGCAAGCGGCGCTAATCTGAGTTGACATCGTCATGGATGGAGGGGGAATGGGGATGCGGTCCAGTGGCTGAGGAGATGCTCAGCCACCGCCGCCGCCGCCGCCGCCGAGGCCTATCTCGAGGCCCGTGACACACGAACGACGGTTGATGCTACTGCTGCTGCTGGTGGTGGTGGTGGTGGTCAGTGCGCAGGAAATGCGGCGCCAATTTCATCATAGATGACCGCGTCCAGGTCACTGACGACGCCACAACTGACCATTCGATTGCCGCCGATGGCTGCCTCCCTGCCTGTCCGTCTATCTGTCTGTCTGTTTGCCTGCCTGTCCGTGTATGTCCTTGTATCTATCTGTCTGCCTGACCTTGTATCCATCTGTCTGTTTGCCTTCCTGTCGGTGTATCTATCTGT
>JACEVL010000372.1:892500-910000 GCA_020284085.1 Aporrectodea caliginosa
TGACTGAGTAGCCTCCTTCTCGTCCGAATGAATATGCAGTAGGATCCTCGTCCGCCTAAGTTCTTGTTTATTGGGCCTCTCCCTCCTCCTCCTCCTCTGGCTCCGAACGCACGAGATATATATCCGTGGCCAGGGTGATTTCTAAGCCGATCGATAGGTGACGTGTCTGTATCAGCGGAAGTCCCATTGCTCGCACTTCCGTTTTGCAATCTATCTGTCCGTCATGGCCGTTGTTGTTGTTGGCTCAGTGTTAGCGAATTGATTAAACTGGCAGTGCCAATGTTAGGTTAAAGGGAAGAGGAGTGGGGTGGGGGTGGGGTGGGGTGGGGTGGGGTGGGGGGGGATAACGAGGATGAGCATAAGAAATCGAATGCTGATAAATGGGATGAATAAATAAATGTTCTGGCTGCTCTTCGTGGCCGATGGAATCAGCATTACCATTACTCGTTCAATTAGTTTTAACGACCCAATGTTTCGATTGTGTGACATGGTGACTATCAATGCAAAACGGTCATTAGAAATGTATATGACTCTCTCTACGATAGACTAAACGATGTTGGATGCCATTAAGAACATAGTATATTCGTTAATTATTCAAAACAGGTTGGCACACAGCATCCTGGGACATTAAGACAGAGTACAATACTGTGAAAGAAACAGAAAATTCATCAGAAAGAAAAACAATGCGAAGAAAACTAGAATAGTCTCCGGTTGCGGGCCCACGCACACACGTAAAACCCAACCAACTAATTCTCATTAAATGTTACAGTTGACAGATGGCATTGTGTTCAGAGTAGCAGGTCAAGCAGGGTCAATAGTGTGGAGCGACGACAGGCTGTATCATCCGCAGCACTCGATAACGCCACCGCACAGCGGTCGCTCATTGGTGGTGGATGAAGTACGTGCGGCTATCTTTCAATTCGCCGAGTGCACGTAGAACAAGTATTTGTCACCTCTTCAAGGAAACTACTCAGAGATGCTCTCAACTCCAGCACGGACAAAAAGAAAAGTTTTCAAGCACTTGTAGAATGTGCCAGAGAGTGTTCTACGGAACAGGCGCAGCTCAGGAGGGAGGCCATTCCATACCGCCGGGCCTACCACAGAAAAAGCACGACTTTCCATGATATATAGGTACGGACAAACGGAACTGAGAGCACCCCTTGCCCGCTGAGCGTAGGGAGCGACTACTCCGAGTACCCGACACAGGCCGACAAAGGTCAAGTAGGTAAGATGGAGCGAGGCCTAGCTGGCATCGCCATACCAAGGAGGCGACCCTGTACTTTACAGGTACCATATCGATGCGCCACAGTGACTATCAGTCAAGGTCGTTCCAAAGACAAGACTGTTTTTCTTCTGCCAAGTTTAAACTTATCCGGCGGATAATATTCATCTCAGCGGAGGAGGAGGAGGAGGATGAGGTGGAGGAGGAGGAGGAGGAGGAGGAGGAGGAGGTGGAGGAGCGGGAAGCCGATAAACAAGCGGAAAAGTCTTTCGATGCGCTGGCTTCCTGTCCAAGACCTTGGGATTAGTCCATTGCCGGCTGAAGGGTCGAAGGGAGGAGAAAATATGCGCCCTCTACGTTGCTCATGGGACACGGAAGCTTTAATTTACTTTACAACGCTTCGATAGGATCATACGGAAGAGGAGAGGAGGAGGAAGAGGATGACCATAAAGAAAGAATGGCACGACGAAGGAAATGAGGAAGCTCCTCAGAACGGAAAGAAAGGAGCGAAGATTCGGGTGAAAGATATAAGTATACTAAAGGAGGATCAGAATGACCTATAAAACGAGAGGAAGACGAGGAGAAGGAAGCGAAACAGGAAGAAGGAAAAGGGTTAGAATGTGTAAGAAAGGGAAACGAGGTAAGAGTAGGAACGGATGCAATAGAACAATGGAGCGGAGGACGATTTAAGGGGTTGTTTTTAGACAGTGACAGTGTCATCAAAGTCGCACGATCCTGGTCGAAGAGAGCCGTGATATCTTCAGGTCATGACTGTAAATAAAGAGACTTTCCTATCGCTCGTCTATTCTCCAAAGGCACATAACGAAGACTATAATAGCAAGCAAGATGAATATGATGATTGATGAGGATGATGAGGATTATGAGGATGCTGCTGATGGTGTGGTGATGGTGTTGGTGATGATGATGATGATGATGATGGTGGTGGTGGTGGTGGTGATGATGATGATGATGCTGCTGATGATGATGATGGTGGCGGTGGTGTGATGACGTTGCTGATGACGATGATGATGACGATGATGATGATGAAATGATGATAATGCTGATGGTGTTGGTAGTGATCATGATGAGGATAATGATGATGGTGATGATGATGATGATGATGATGATGATGATGATGGTGATGATGATGATGATGATGATGATGATGATGATGATGATGATGATGATGATGATGGTGATGATGATGATGATGATGATGATGATGATGATGATGATGATGATGTTGGTGATGATGATGATGATGATGATGATGATGATGGTGATGGTGATGGTGATGGTGATGATGATGATGGTGATGGTGATGGTGATGATGATGATGATGATGATGATGATGATGATGATGATGATGATGATGATGATGGTGATGATGATGATGATGATGATGATGATGATGATGATGATGATGATGATGATGATGATGGTGATGATGATGATAATGATGATGGTGGTGGTAGTGATGATGCTGAGGATAATTATGATGGTGATGATGATGATGATGATAAAAAGAATTTCCAAACAGCATGAGCGCCTCTGGGCAGTTTCTTGAAGGGGCGCTACATAATACGCTCGATATGAATGAGTAAATGATGTTTAATAATGATGATGGTTGTGGCAATGATCTATGATGATGATGGTGATGGTGGTGGTGTCGGCGATGATGACGACTACTATGTCGACATATGATGAAGACGACATATCCATTATCCCATCTCTTTCCTTCTCCCTTCCACCGCATTCTCTTTCGCCCTTCCTTAAACCATTCCCTTTCGTTGCAATTAATCCTGGCCTCCTCTTGTCCGTCCTTCCCTCCCTCCTCCCTCCATCTTTTTGTTTTCCTTTAGCCAATCGAAGAACGCCATTAGACCGTCCAGCATAATTCGATATGATCTTCCTATTTAGCTTCAGACTGGCCGCACAACAGACAACAAACGATTAGTTTTATTGGAGTGGCCTCTGGCGGCATCCACACCCTCCCCTCCTCCTCCTCCAGCTTCCACCTCCTCCTCTCCTTCCATCTCTTCCGGTCTGTGTTGGGAAGATAATCGTCTGCCGCTGAATCCGATGATCGAACATCAGAAACGAAATGACGATGCTCCGATGCCAACGCGGCTTCTTCTCAGAAGCACCTGCAACCAATGAGGAGTAGGGGAGGAGAGAGAACCAGAGGAAGAAAAGATGGAGGAGGAAGAGGAATGCAAGGAACGGATCATGGAAAGGGAAAGTATGAGGATGGCGATTAGTTGAACGGAAGTAATAGAAAATAAGATAACGTTGGAGAGAAGAAGAGAGGAATCGGAGAAGGACGATGAGAAGAGATCAGGTGGAAAGAGGAAAGAAATGGATGGCGATAGTTAGAATAGGATTAAACGAAGAAAGATGAAGGCAGTAACAGAGAGAGAGAGAGAGAGAGAGAGAGAGAGAGAGAGAGAGAGAGAGAGAGAGAGAGAGAGAGAGAGAGAGAGAGAGAGAGAGAGAGAGAGACAGAGAGACAGAGAGACAGAGAGACAGAGAGAGAGAGAGAGACAGAGAGACAGAGAGACAGAGAGAGAGACAGAGAGACAGAGACAGAGAGACAGAGAGACAGAGAGACAGAGAGACAGAGAGAAGAGGAATAGAGAGATGAAGAAAGGACCGCGACAAATGATAATGTGGCTTATTCAGCAGCAATGGCATAAGAAACGAGTCGAAGATAAATATTTAAGTGGTTGAGAAGAATAATGATGATGATCAAGTTTTTGATAATGGTGGCTATGATGATGATAGTGTGATGATGATGATGGTGGTGATATGATGATGATGATGATGATGATGATGATGATGATGGTGATGGTGGTGGTGATGATGAGATGATGATGATGATGATATGATGATGATGATGATGGTGGTGGTGATGATGATGATGATATGATGAGATGATGATGATGATGATGATTATGATGATTATTACGACGATGATGATGAAGATGATGATGATGATGTAAGTGAAAGAAAGTAAGTATATTCTTTATTTAATCAGCTGACACAGGCGCATCCTGATAAACATAATATATATATATATATATGTTAGGTAACAATAAATACAGATACGACATTCTAACCAAAAAAGTCTGCCTCATTATTATATCATGATGATGATTATATAATCGCGATGGTTTGAATAAACGTGTGTGGTATTCTCAAGATATTTTTTGGATGTAGGTGACAATGAGGAGGGCGAGAGTAAGAAGGGAGAAAGAGTTGATATGGAAGAAAATGCAGAGGGAGAAAACGAGTACAGCTCCAGCTATGAATGTTGACTTGGGAGCGCCTTCGTTTCTCGCAGCCTTTAAATTAAATGAGAACATTTAAGCTTATTTCTTGTATTGCAGGCTGTGTGTTCTGTTAATAGTTAAGATTTATGTCTTCTGTCATTTGTGTTCTTGTGAATTGTTTCAATTGCATAATTGTACACTGTAAACGGTTGCGTTCTGTCAACCGGATTGTTTCAATAAACGAAAATATTGTTATTTCTCTCAGGTCTAAGTTTCAACTCCCTTAAGCATTGCATAAGTGATCATCCGTGTCATTTAAATGCTTACATTGCTTCCCATTGATTGACAGATATGAATCATTTTAATGCGTCGGCTTTCTCCACTGCGGATAAATACATTTTGGCCAATCATTCAGTTCTGTAGTGATTCCCTGCAGACGGGTCATCGGATATTTCACTCCTGTATCTATAACCTCGAGAACATCTTTACCCGTAAGAAGCGGAATTTTTCGACAACGTGATTGAATTTTTGGGAGTCCATGCCACAGCTGCTCTTTCGACCGAGTTTTTATGTAGTTTCCTGTCGCCTCAAGAGACCTTTCTGCGCTCCTTTAGTTTATTGCCGTAGGCTCTTCTTCTTCTTGTTCTGCTTCTGCCTCTTCGTCTGCCTCTGTCTCTCCTTTTCTACTGCTGCTGCTACTCTTTCTCTCCTTCTATTTTCTATTTTTCTATATTTCTAGTGTTCTTGTTCTTCTTGTTCTTCTTCTTGTTCTTCTTCTTGTTCTTCGCATTCTTCTTCTTCGCATTCTTCTTCGCATTCTTCTTCTTCGCATTCTTATACTTCGCATTCTTCTTCTTCGCATTCTTTTTCTTCGCATTCTTCTTCGCATTCTTCTTCGCATTCTACTTAGCATTCTTCTTCTTCTTCGCATTCTTATACTTCGCACTCTTTTTCTTCGCATGCATTCTGCTTCGCATTCTACCTCGCATTCTTCTTCTTCGCATTCTTCTTCGCGTTCTTCTTCTTCGCATTCTTCTTGTAGGCCTACTTCGCATTCTTCTTCCGTCTAGGACGTCGCATAAACGACTGGAATTCGATCGGTTATGTCGTCGGTTGATGAATTCCGCCTCAGATGCTGACAATAATATAATTCGGTGAAGTGCTTTCATTTGGAGAGGCCACTGCACGAGGTTAATGGATACGAATCTCACTCTCCCCTGAGATATCCAGCAAGAAGAGAGCCACCTAGTGAAAATTTATTGCTTTTAAAGTACGCCTTTCGGACGAATTTTACACACGCCTTTGCCACCCAACAATTCCGTGAATAGACTGGTGTTAATCTCACTCCTTTTATCAGTAAACCTTGGCTCCGATGTCTCCCTCTCTCACAAGAAATCCTCCGGCTGATACGCCGGTATAAATTGACGAGAAACAGTTAGCTTTTAAGTAGCAAAGCTAGGCTCATAGAAAACAGATGAACTGGGAAGGAAGAGTAAATTTTCTTAAGCTGGTCAAACGCACAGGGGAATACCACCTCCCTCGTTCTGCAAAGACGTGCAGGTCGTCAGGTTGGTTAGCCGGCTCGTAGCAATCCCAAAAGCAACTCTGTGAAAGTGAATATTAAGAAGACATTGACTAATTATAATAATAATAATAATAATAATAATAATAATAATAATAATAATAATAATAATAATAATAATAATAATAATAATAATAATAATAATAATAATAATAATAACGACGAGAAACTTCCTTCCTCTTTCAGCGAATATCATTAACGATACAACGCTTCAACTCCATCGCATTTCGAGGCACCTTCGCCGGCCAAGACAACGACGAGTAGGGTCATTTCCAGACAACCCCATCTACAATAGTAATATTCAAGTCCCTGAGGGATCATGTATACCTCGGGGCATAAAAAAATAATAATAATAATAATAATAATAATAATAATAATAATAATAATAATAATAATAATAATAATAATAATAATAATAATAATAATAATAATAGCAGGTCGTATAATTACTTGATTTTGAACGAATATACACGCTATTTGGACGTTCTAAGGCGACGGCATTTGGCCGCCTGCCACGCCCCCCGTCTGGTGACCTACTTTGACAGGCCTCGCGTGTAACATTTATTCGCTTTGAATGTTATGGATAATCGATCCCTCTCACCGTCGCAGGCCTCGCAGAAAGCTACGGGGACATGTGGGGTTTGCCGAGTAGATAGAAAGTTGCATCACAAAAATGGCTTGGTGCATCGGCATGGCCCCAGCGATAGGCCTTGCCCCGGCTCTCACAAACCACCTTTAGAAGCACAACCTTCCACCGTGTTGGCTGATCAGGCTTCGCCCCGGGACCCACCGGAGGTGCCCGACGCCTCGGTGGTGGCCCCCTCTGCCTCACCCCTCCCTCCATCGGACCCAGTACCTCACCCTATTCTCCAAAATAGGCTCTTAAAACACATACCTAAGGCTGCTAGGCATAGTTTGGGCGGTTTGATGACGGCGGTCATCAATCGCATCCTAGCAGACCCTCTCTCCGCGTCACCATGGCAGCTCCTCCTCTCCTTTGGTGCCTTCACGCTGACGCAACCGGCCAGGGGCGGCCGACGCCACAATCTCACATCTAAGATCAAGGCACGCGTGGAGGAATTTTTCTCCACTGCTCCTCTTAGGAGCATGGAACTATTCGCCCCTCAGGATGGCCAAGGATCGGGTGCGTCCCGGCGGTTGGGTCCTAGCAGGGAACAAGTAATGGCAGCAGCGGTCGCCGCAAAGTTGGAAGATGGCAACATAAGGGCGGCCGCGAGGATTCTCTGCTCGGACGATAGACCGGCACCTATCAACGAGGTGACGTTGGAGGAACTCCGCCTGAAACACCCCGCCCCGCCGCTGGACCGCCCATCTATCCCTCTACCCTCAGACAATAATCCCTTTCAGGCAACAGAGACGGAAGTAATGGCTTGCATTAGGACTTTCCCGGCAGGTTCATCGGGGGGTCCTGACGGTCTCCGTCCCCAGCATGTCCTAGAATTGGTCAACTGTGCACAATCGGGCCCCGAGCTGCTTTCAGCAATTACAGCGCTGGTCAATCTGCTCTTGGCTGGAACCTGCCCTGACCGGGTTCGCGCTTCACTTTTCGGTGGAACCCTGCTTGCACTTCGCAAGAGCTCAGGTGGTCTACGCCCTATTGTCATCGGATATTTTTGGCGCAGATTAGCTGCAAAATGCGCCAACGCCTTTGCCGTTCCAAGGGTCGTGGCACATCTGTCGCCTCGGCAGGTGGGAGTGGGCGTGCCGGGTGGGTGTGAGGCCGCGGCGCACGCGGCTAGACGCTTTCTTGAGGACATGCCAGAAGGTTCAATCTTGGTAAAATTAGATTTTTCCAACGCGTTCAACTCCCTCTACAGGGATCGGATGCTGCAATCCATCTACACACTCCTTCCTGAACTAGCACCATTCTGCCATCTTGCCTACTCCGAGGCATCAAATTTGAAATACGGAGAATTCAGCCTCCTTTCTCAGGTCGGTTCCACAGCAGGGAGACCCTTTGGGCCCATTGCTCTTTTGCCTCCCACTCCAGCCTATTCTGACGGAGCTGTCATCCTCACTCGCCCTTGGTTACTTGGACGACCTCACCCTGGGCGGATGCGCGCAGATAGTCGCTGATGACGTGGCAATGCTAGAGCGCAAATGCTTGGAGCTGGGCTTACAACTGAACCGCTCCAAGTGTGAGGTGGTCACACACGATCCCGGCCTCGTGGCTACACACAGCTCTCTCAGTCTTTTTGCGCTTACAGACCCCGAAATGGCCACACTTTTGGGTGCCCCTCTCTCTGCCGTGGGGGCTCTGAGTACCGTCTTGGAAGCACGCACCAGTGAGCTCTCGCGGGCCTTGGATAGATTGAGTTATATTGCCAGGCATGACGCTCTAGTTCTTCTGCGATACTCGCTGAGCTCTACAAAACTTCTCCACATCCTGCGATGCTTCCCGTGCGCTGGGCACCCGGGTCTTGAAAGATACGACTCCACCCTACGGGAGGGCTTGAGCAGGGTCCTCAACTTGTCCTTGTCGGATTGTCAGTGGCTCCAGGCCTCGTTGCCCATCAAAGCTGGTGGACTGGGAATTCGATCGGCTGCCTCGCTTGCACTTCCAGCCTTTTTGGCTTCAGCTGCGGGCACCCTTTCGCTCCAGTCCACCATGCTCGGTGACAAACTCCCTGCCGACCCACGTTACGGGGCCATGCTCATCCAATGGCAGGGTGCGGTCTCAATTCGGCAGCCGGATAGCAGCCTTGCCCACAAGCAGTCCTATTGGGATAAGCCTCTCATTGACGGAGTCACCTCAGATCTGAAAGCCGCGCTCACAGACACTTACAATCAAGCACGCTTTAGGGCGGTCTCTGCCCCACACTCGGGCGATTGGTTATTCGCTCTCCCCATCACCTCTTGCGGGCTGAGACTTGACGATGAGGCGGTCAGAGTCGCGGTTGGCCTACGCCTCGGTGTGCCTCTTTGCGAACCGCACAGCTGTGTCTGTGGCTCTCTTGTTTCCGCAGAGGGCTCCCATGGGTTGTCATGTGGGTTGGGTCCGGGCCGATCGTCACGACATGCATCCCTAAACGATCTTATTTTTCGTAGCTTGGTTCGAGCCGGCTACCCCTCCACCAAGGAACCGGTCGGCCTCCTGAGAACAGATGGCAAGAGACCTGACGGTCTCACTCTCATCCCTTGGCGAGCGGGGCGGAGCCTGGTTTGGGATGTGACGGTCACAGACACACTGGCCGTCTCTTACCTAGCGAGTACTTCTCGGACAGCCGGGGCTGCCGCAGAGATGGCGGCTGCTCGAAAAAATGCTAAGTACATCCAGCTCGCAGCCGTCTATCACTTTGTCCCCCTGGCCTTTGAAACCATGGGCCCGGTGAGTTCTGAAGGCTTGGCCTTTATATCATCATTGGGACAGAACCTCAGCACGATATCCGGAGATGCACGCGAAACCTCCTACCTATTTCAGCGCATATCTGTAATGATCCAGCGGTTCAATGCGGTGGCTTTCCGCGGTACTTTTGCCACACTGGACCTTGATGACGATTAGGTGCCGTTCCAGACGAATTTTATTGTTCTTAATTAATATTAAGTCCCCGGGGGATCATGTATACCTCGGGGCATAAAAAAAAAAAAAAAAAAAAAATAAATAAATAAATAACTAATAATAATAATAATAATAATAATAATAATAATAATAATAATAATAATAATAATAATAATAATAATAATAATAATAATAATAATAATAATAATAATAATAATAATAATAACAATATTCTTTATTGAAACGATCCGGTTGACAAACGCAAGCGGTTACAGTGTACAGTTATGCAATTGAAACAAAATTCACAAGAACACAAATGACAGAAGACATAAATATTAACTACTATTAGAAGAGACAGCCTGCAATATAGGGCCTGTATATTTAGAGACAAACGAACATTAAATATCATGTATACTGTATAGGACCTACTGTACGTGTACCGTAAGATGGCATCACTAAACAACAACTTTTACAACCTGGTGACAATGAAACTAAGTCACCGTCTTAGTAGGTAAGTGGAGGTTTCTCCTACGCAACATTTGTTCACGGTCGTTTATAATTTGACTTCTGAAGCGCATTTCATCCAAAGAACGCAACATAACTTCGCGCTTACATTACATTACCTGCGATATCCAGGAAGGGATCAGAGTCATTTGAACATTTCGAACAAACCTTAGCCAGCCTCCAACATTACAGGGTGATGTACAGCATCACCAATAAAAGAAGATGACACATCCCTAATTATATTTATACCATATATTGCCGAATCCCTCTTGTACACCATGCAATTGAGTGCAGGTATGTATCTATACGCATTTATGGGCGCCTGCTATACCAGCATTTCCATTTGGTCTCTATACGGGTTACATATGGGTCTTATATGGGTTCCATGTGGGTATGCTGGCAAGGAGTTGGGTACATTAAACTCACTGTTATGGCCTAATGCGCTGGTTTTAGCTAGGAGTAATCTGAGCACTCCTTGCTTATTATCTTCTGTTCATTCTTTATGGCTTTAACAGCAATCAGACTAAAATTGGTTTTATGAGGAACCTAAAATGCCTTTATTAGGCTGAATGTGCTTCAGGATTTGATCGGATGTAGTTCAATGTACGTACTTAGAATTGGTCTCATACTTTTGATGTCGTTTTGTGTAACGCATTATGCCTACGATGTTGTTTATCACCATGTGATGTCAATGTTGGACTCATGTGATGTTATGTTGAACTCATGTGATCTCATGTTGGACTCATGTGATGTCATGTTGGACTCATGTGATGTCATGTTGCACTCATGTGATCTCATGTTGGACTTATGGATCTCATGTTGGACTCATGTTGGACTCATTGGATCTCATGTTGGACTCATGGATCTCATGTTGGACTCATGTTGGACTCATTTGACGTCATGTTGGACTCATGTGATGTCATGTTGGACTCATGTGATGTCATTTTGGACTCATGTGATGTCATGTAGGACTCATGTGATTTGGTGAGATGCATGCTAGTTACTTAGTTTCTACTGTACTCTGGCGTTCATTCTCAGCAGCTGGTCTTTTCGTCTGAAACCCTCTACCTCCTCATATTCGTAACTGCTACCGAAGCTATATCACCATTTTCACTCTAAACTGAACAATTGCCTGCTCAAGGGTGTCTACGGTTCTTAATGTTTTCTGCTTTCCCGCTTCATTGTCCATATCCGAAATTTTTATAGGACCATTATCAAACAACAACTCTGCCACTGCTCGTACTTTGGCAGTGCCAGTCCCAAGTCTGGATGAAGGAGGAGGGCGACGCTAATGATCTTTGTTATCACACAGTGTCGTTAAACTGAAACTACTATAAACTCCGCCACTGCTCGTATTTCGGCAGTGCCAGTCCAAAGCCTGGATGAAGGAGGAGGGCGACGCTAATGATCTGAGTTATCAGCACAGTGTCGTTAAACTGAAACTACTAACAACTGTTACAGTATTGTAGGCCCTATAGAAACTAAGTAACTAACATGCATCTCACTACGCAATATGAGTCCTACAGAGCATCACATGATAAAAAACAACATCGTTCTACATTACACAAAATGACATGATATGAGATCAATTCGATGGACGTATATCACATTTCACCACATCCCATTAAACCCGGAAGCACAATCGGCCTAATAAAGGCATGTCACCATGACGACCTCTATGACTCAACGTCCGTTTTATTTCCGCTCTGCAATCATTCGGCTGCCGGTCTGAAAAGACAGCCGACGTCGATGGTTTTGTCATCAGGTGCTTTAGAATGAGATGAGTTCCTGCGCGGTCTCGATTAAACGCCAGGTTATTTCGGTCATAAACATTGAAAAACAGACAGACTGAGACAGTGCTGTTGTTGTTGATGTTGTCGGACTGCCCTCTAACGGCAGCGCCAGCAATTTAACGCTTCAGTTCAGTCGCTTTTAGCGGGGAACACGAGCGCACGCAGTTGAGTGGAGAGACCCATTGTTAAACCTACAAATGAATATCAAATGAATATCCGAGTCTACAATGGATGAAACGATTTTCTGATGGGCGACGATGAGGCGACTCTTTCGGGTCGTTTATTTGTTCAGATCTAGGCAGGCATTCAGGCTGAGAAAGGCAGAGAAACAGCCGGACAGATAGACAGACAGACAAAAAACAAATAGATAAACAGACAGATGGGCAGAGACAAACAAAGAGAAGGACGGACAAACGGACGGGCAAACAAAGGACAGATATGTGGACAGACAGACAAACAGACAGGTACACAGATAGACAAAAAGACGAGCAGAAGAACGGACTGACGGTCAGACAGATGGGCAGACGGACAAGCAAACGAAGAGATAGACGGACAGATAGATAGACAGACAGGTCAAAGAATGGACAGACGGACAGGCAAACAAAGGACAGATAGACAGACAGACAGACAGGTAAACAGAAAGTTGCAAAGCATCAGCAGACTCACTGAGACGGACAGACAGACGCACAGATAGGCATTTGAACGAACAAACAGACGGACAGGTAGATAGACAGATAGGTCAAAGAACGGACAGAGGGACAGGTAGATAGACAGACGGACGGACAATCGGACGGGCAAACAGAGGACAGATATGTGGACAGACAGACAAACGGATAGACAGACAGTTAAACAGATAGATAGACGGACAGAAGAACGAACTGACGAGCAGACAGATGGGCAGACGGACATCGGACAAGCAGATAGATAGACAGACAGACAGATATACCGAAACACAGGCATTAAGAGTAAAAAGAATTTAATCGTAAATTTTACTGGAACTGATAAGATTCCTCCTCCTCCTAGATAGACTGACCTCCTGCTCCTCAGATCCTGCTCCTCCAGACTCCTGCTCCTCCTCCTCCTCCTCCTCCTCCTCCCTCCTCCTCCTCCTCCCTCCTCCTCCTCCTGCTCCTCCTCCTCCTCCTCCTCCTCCTCCAGACTCCTCCCTCCCCTCCTCCTCGGACCTCCTGCTAGCTCCTGCTCCTAAGAGTCCTCCCCTCCTCCTAATCTCCTAAATTTTCCTCCTCCTCCTCCTCCTCCTCCTCCTCCTCCTGGATAGGACTGATCTGGTAGAGTGTTGATTTCGAGAGTTATCCACTGATAAGAAAGCAAACATTCATCTTGTCCAACATCGAAAGTAGCAAAGCATCAGCAGAAGCACTGAGACGGACAGACAGACGCACAGATAGGCATACGAACGGACGGACATGTCCACTAACTAGGTAGGACCCTATTATCGTGTATCATCCGAGCGAAATTTGCGTTCGAACTTAAGTGTTGATCAAGAAGGCTTAACATTGGCCAAACGAACGCATAAATCATCAGTTTATGTGTGCAAGGTAGACTAGTGGTTGGTTAGGGAACCAAGAGGTCAGTCAAGAGGTCAGTCAAGAGGTCAAGGACTCAAATCCACGCCAGAAAAGAAATTTAGTAGATGTGTAGTAAAGTAGATATTTGGTTCACGGACAATTGCGCCCGTGACGAAAGCGCCCCGACAAATGCTCCCGCCCCACGCCTGTTGATTGAGACAAAAATGAGACACAACGAAAACGACACAAAGCACACAGTTTTTTTATACATCTACATCTAAATAATAAACTAGATAGTAACTAATAAAACTTTCTAAGAAAGAAAGTATATGTTGCCAGGCTGACAGTTACACAGTTGCAGGTTTTATCTTTTGAAAGACGATTGTCATAAGTTCCTCTAACTAGTCAGACAGTTTAAACCGACTAAATTTCTAAAATAGTATTGTGCGCAGTTCTCTGGAGGTAGTCGAGGATTGGAACAACTGCTGGAAACCACATGCAGCTGACGAGTTAACTGAACGTATTTGTTCTTAGTGGAAGGCTGCCTTCGTTCCCCTGCCGAATGTCGGTCGCATTTGTCGGTTATTTGTGACGCTACTGTCGGGACGCATTTGTCGGGGTTTTTATGTGTTTATGTCGCATTTGTCGGGGCCCTTTTGTCGGGGCGCTTTTTACGGGTCACCAGATATTTAGCAAAAGAAATTAGTAGATATTTAGTATAGGAATTTAGTAGATATTTAGTAAATTAGATATTTTGTAAAGGAATTTAGTAGATATTAATTTTAGTAAATTAGATATTTGTAATGGGATTTAGTAGATAGTCTATTTAGTAAATTAGATATTTTGTAAAGGAATTTAGTAGATATTTAGTAAGTTAGATATCTAGTAGAGGAAATTAATAGATATCTACATGTAGTAAAGGAACTTAGTAGATGTTTAGTATTCGTGTATGCATGTACCTGGGCTATGTATGTCCGCGTGAATGTCTTGAGCAATTGTTTTAGTTTCACTTTCCTTGTTTCCTGTTATCAGTTCATATCGTTTCTTTTCTGTTTGTTTTCTTCTGTTTTTTTGCTTTTTCACTATTCCGTTGATCACTTAAAGTAAGCATGCTTTGCAAGTGTGATCTTAATTTTCAAGGCCACCGCACATCATCTAATTTAAGCTGTAATTAAATTATAGCTTAAATTAAATTTTGGTGTCCCTACTTAGCGGGATTCTTTATCCCTTATAGGGCCTTCTTTTTTTTAGCCGAGTTGCAATGATATGTAAATCCGACGAGTTTGTTTGATTTGGTTGCAAAATAAGCCATTTTGATTGATTGATTGATTGATTGATTGATTGATGTACTCATGTGTGCACGTATGTAGGCTATGTATATATGTATGCATGTATGTATATATATATATGTAAGGTCATTTGGACTGTATTATGTATGTATACATTGCAGGCATATATGTATGCTGTGTATGTATGTACATGTATATATTGTATCTGGCTATTTAACGAACCTTGAATAGCTCTCGTCTTCATCACAGTGTACAGATCGTGTCTAGGTCGAATGTAAGAAGAAAACTGTTCAGCATGTTAACTGATATGCTTCATATTAAAGACGATACGTTTTATTTGACGGTTTCCTTATGAACAGTTCCTGTAAGATATGCTGCAGCTCTGACCGTGTCTCAGACTGCGTTGCCCCCCTTGAATCTGCAATTCGTTATTTTGACTGGCGACATGACTCATGCAGCGATCGATCAAAACACGTGACTTATTGAGGGAGAACGGAACTACTGAGGATATCTCGTCCTGCACTTGGCTTCCACCCGACAATGATTGATTTCTTCATGAAATAAATGGCGCTGGTTAAAAGCCATTTGGACTGTATTAGAGAGAGAGACCTAAGTGGCGTTAATTCAAACGGCTGCTCATGACCAGTCACTCGATTGAGTAGATTCGGATAATAATTGATCGACTAATAAGTCCTCAGAATTCAAACGGATGAGAGAACATCGCATTTGACATTACGAATACTAAACGAAACTCTAGGACTTGAAAACAGACGACTACATAGAGAGACTGTGTACAGGTGGAACGGAAACAGATCGGTGACACGTGACATTTATACTGCTGACGTTTTAGACTTTGGCTTAAATCAATATAGAATGAGTTTCCGTCGTCGTATAGCGTCATCATCATCATAATCATCATCACCACCACCACCACCCCCACCACCATCATCATCATCATCATCACCATCACCACCATTTCATCATCATCATCATCATCTATCATCATCATCATCATCATCATCATCATCATCATCATCATCATCATCATCATCATCATCATCATCATCATCATATCATCATCATCATCATCATCATCATCATCATCATCATCATCATCATCATCGTCATCATCGTCATCATCATCATCATCCTCATCAGCATTATCATCATTATCACCAAACATCATCGTAATCATTGTAATTATTTTCATCCTGGTTTCCATCAACTGTGCATGTTATTGTCAACATTATCATATCGCCATCGTTATCCGTTTATCAGTATAATCATCATCATAAGCATTATCATTATCGCTTGCTCCGTCGCTTTTATCAACACCGCATATTATCATAATAATAATAGGCCTAATCATCATCACTATCATAGTGATGGTTAGGAGTTCAGTGCAGTGTTATTTCAGTTATAGTTTTTCGATTAAAGTTTCAGTTACATTTATATAATTTTTGATTTTTCAGTTTCGGTTACAGTAAACTGCAATCAGATTTTTCAGTTTCACTAACAGTTTTTTATTTTTCAGTTACAGTTTCATTTATTATTTTCATATGTCACGACTAACGACACACTGACTACAAGTATTCCGAACAGTAACCAGACATATTTACGCAATAAATGTTTGTCATGCAAATGATTTAGAAGGTTTGTCGCATTTTTCCGACTGTTAGCGTGCCACACTCGCGTTTCCAGCGTTATTGTCAGCAGCAGTGCGAACACAATATCAACTCTTGTTACTGCCGCTTCATAAAAAATATTCCCACACGCCATTTTCTACTTTTCGACCGTTACTTGTCTTAAACATTGTTCTTGTAGTCGTCGATTGTTTTACGGTTTAAGCGCCTACATTAATTAACGACAACACAACGAAAGGAAAAGGAACCGGAAGTGAAATGAGCATAGAAAAATAACTGTAGACTATAGAGTAGTAAAAGTAAGTAAGGAAAAAAACCAATGTTTCAGAAGTAAGTAAGGAAAAAACACTTACGTTTCCTTTTCGAATTAACGCTTTGTGATTCTTCAGTTATAAAGTTTGTTTTTCAATTTCTATTACAGTTTCAGTTATTCAGCATTTTTCAGTTTCAGTTACAGTTAACTAACAAACAGTTTCCAGTTATTATGCTATTTCAGTTGCAGTTACAGTTAATAGAAATAACACTGGTTCAGTGGTATTTTCGTCGTCTTTATCATCATAATCGTCATCATCATCATCATCATCATCATCATCATCATCATCATCATCATCATCATCATCATCATCATCATCATCATCATCATCATCATCATCATCATCATCATCATCATCATCATCATCATCATCATCATCATCTAACCAGTCGGTCGTCTTCGACGCGTTCTGCGTCGTCACATAAGTGTCACGCTGTCCGTGCCTCTCTGCAGGTCGTCGGTCAATGGCATTGACTGTCCGTCTCTTTGTCCGTCTCTTTGTCCGTCTCTTTGTCTGGTTGCGTGCGCTGCTCGCCATATCATCCGTTTCATTAGTTGATTACATCCGGGCATTGTCCCCCATGAGTCGGCATAAACACGAAGATCCTCTTTTCCTCTTTCCTCACAATTACATTTCCATTTCATTTCGCCTTACATTCTGTAAGCAGTGTCTGACAACAACAGACGTTGCCATCCAGAGCATCTGGGATTCTGTAATTTACTTATTTACTAAGAAAATTTATATAGCGCCACACCTCTGCAGGGCAAATAATCATAGGTACTCTCTACAATAGCCTCAACGATGTTAAATGTCAAACAAACATTGTTCAGAT
>JACEVL010000372.1:915000-1086739 GCA_020284085.1 Aporrectodea caliginosa
ATGCTACACAGAAGCATCCGTACTTGATCATCCATATGCATCTCGATGCATAAGAAATTTATTTCAATATATCATATATATATATATATATATACTGAATATATATTGAATATATATATTCGGTTTACCATGATATATTATGTGTTTTGGAGGTATATGTATGTACATGTATGTACGTATGTATGTATTTTTGTATGTGAGCATGTATGCATGCCTATACGATGTATCTATGTATATATGTGAGCTGACCATATGCATTGCGCGTTTTTAGAACCTCACATAGACGCTGAGGCACAGCTATCTAACAGATGTAAAACGCTGTAAATTAGGGCAAGATGACGGAGTGTTTAATTATAATTAGTGTGCTGGCATAGCACACACACACACACACACACACACACACACACACACACACACACACACACACACACACACACACACACACACACACACACACACACATACACACACAACACACACACACACACACACACAAACACAAACACAACTACACAAACACACACGCACACACAGGCCTATGTATATCATGTTTGGGAAAGGGCCACATCCTCATTTTTTTAGAATTTCGGGGCGCGAAAAAACGATTAAACAATCATTGAAGAAGGCAAATGCTAAAAGGGAACTATAATTTTATTTGACTACCTTGAGATCAGATGCCACATACACTGTATTCACGTCTTTGCTGAATATTTTCTTCCTGTTAATAAAACACCTGACACTGTTTATGCTTAGATAAGTAATCTATATTATTTTCTTCAACAGTTTATGGAGCTATTCTCTGTATAGTCCAATCAAAAGTCCATCTGTTACCCGTGATCTTGAGTTTGTTTTAATATTTGCCATTTTAGAAATATGTTCACAATATGTATAGGCCCCACTGTCAAATAGTTCAATATACCTACTGTAAGTGCAAGATTGGACATATCTGGAAAAGGCTCTGGGGATACATAATATTATCTGCAAAATGATAAATGCTCTGGGAAAGCTCTTTTCATGTGACTCCATGGCATTCTGAACGCCAATTATACTTCCATATGCGATATTTCTGGCAATTTTTCCTTTTGCTTTACTCGTTGATGTTGCCATCTATCTATCTGTCTGTCTGTCTGTCTGTCTGTCTGTCTGTCTGTCTGTCTGTCTGTCTGTCTGTCTGTCTGTCTGTCTGTCTGTCTGTCTGTCTGTCTGTCTATCTATCTATCTATCTATCTATCTATCTATCTATCTATCTATCTATGGGATTTATATAGCGCTCCTTAAAGATAACTACTCAGAGGCGCTGCCATCTTCATTTGATACAAGTAAAAGACTATAGATGTACCAAAGAGCCATTAGAACTTCCTGCCACGGGAAGCAAAGATTTATGAGAAATTTTTAATAACGCGCTGTATGGCTTTTTTCCTAGTATATGCAGTTCATAATTTTAGACATGAAAATCAATATTTTGAAAGGCGGACCGGACGAACCCATTTGGCAGGCAGGATGGATCATGGCCCGCGAGCAGTGTGTTGGACCACCCTGTATAGTGTATATATAGAGTGCTTGTGTCAATATATCAATATTTTGAATATATTATTTTAATACATGATTTATAATATATATATATATATATAAGTTCATGGTAGGCCTATTTGTATTTATATAATTAGGTAACAGTGATCTATCGGTATACAAATGGTATACGGGTGTACGTATAAATATATGTGTACAGTATATATATATATATATATATATATATACATATATTCTTCCGTATGGCCTGGGTCGGGAGCGCCTCTGAGTAGGGATTTTGAAGGGGCGCTATATAAATTCTGATTGATTGATTGATTGATATATTCAATCATATATATATATATATATATATATATATCAATATATGTCCTAAGAACTCAGCAGGGACTAGCTTCTATATATCTTTGCGACTTAATGCTCAAACCTCTCTCTCTCCGCTGTCTCTTCCCGCACTCTACGGTCTGCGGATCGACTTGATCTCCTATAGTTCCCCTGGCAAGGACTGCCATGGTCTTCGCCATCGTGGACCTTCTATATGTGGAATGACCTCCCCTCAATCCGCAATAAGATTTGAGTCGGGGTCCCACCCCCTCATCCCTTTGTTGCTTAAAGACTTTATTTTGCCCTCCTATGGGCTTAAGGGCCTCCCTTTGTTGATTCAGTTCATACCTATCTGAACGAACCCAAATGATTGTTACTGGTGACTCCAGAACCCATTGGGTCCACGTTAACCTGGGTGTTCCTCAAAGCTCCGTTCTCGGCCCTCTCTTATTTATTCTATAGTATACGGGTGGTATCTCCTCTCTTTTCCCGATCTGTGTTGCTGCTGTCATCTCTTTGCTGATGATGTGAAGGCATTTGTCCATGATCCTACATCATCCCAATTGCTCTTGGTCGGAAGTATTCAATCTCTTTCTGATCGTCTCCACTCCTGGATGTCATCTAATCGCCTATCCCTTAATGCTTCTAAAACTCAATTCATCTGGTTTGGTACCCCTCAGCAGCTCCAGAAGCTTGATTTCGATCTCCTGAACAGTTTCCACTCTTCTATATTTCTTGTCAAGTGTACGGAATCTGGGTATTACCCATGATAGCTCGCTTACCTTTACCGAGCACATCTCACAGGTTCCTCCTATTTTCATTTAAGGAGTCTCAAGGTCATTATATATATTAATATAGCATCTGTATAAAAACATACGGTAGTCGACCAAATAGATAGATATATATATATACATACCGTACAGTATTTGTGTAAATGTATATAGTACGTGCATGTACAGTTGTACACGTTGCTTCTATGTATCTGCTTATGCATTTGTTGAAATAGCTGCGATTCGTTGTAGCGATCGTACTAATGAACCGTAGCTCCTCGTAGCTTCACCGTCGTTGCTTCGTCCGAGTCACCATCTTGCATGCGTCGATGCAGACGGGCGAATTAACGTGATTATACGGTAATCGTCATTTGTCACGCAAACCAATCTTTAGGCGACACGAGGCAATCCTTCAACCACACACCAACATACATACATTTAATATATAATGTATGTTGGCCTGAGTATGTATATATCGTTGTGTGATATCTAAAAAGTGATGTATTATATATATGTATATATATTGATGTATGCTATATATATATGGCGGAAAACAGATATATCAACAGATAAATATATATATATTTATATGGATGCCAATGGATGATGTAATTGGATGTGGTTGATCGCACTCGTGTAATTTGCATCGGCTGTTATTGGGCCAATTAGATACGGATGCGGACACGAATAGCCTGTAGAGCGTTACAGTGCTCAACATTGGTACTACATTGATCGTCCGTCTTGAAAAAAACAACGTGTTGGTCGTCTCCTGCGCGGATTTAGATGTATGTATGTATGTATGTATGTATGTATGTATGTATGTATGTATGTA
Organism: Aporrectodea caliginosa; assembly: GCA_020284085.1. Taxonomy (NCBI): domain Eukaryota; kingdom Metazoa; phylum Annelida; class Clitellata; order Crassiclitellata; family Lumbricidae; genus Aporrectodea; species Aporrectodea caliginosa. The sequence goes on from JACEVL010000372.1 coordinate 918,454, forward strand.
TGTATGTATGTATGTATGTATGTATGTATGTATGTATGTATGTATGTATGTATGTATGTATGTATGTATGTATGTATGTAAGCACGGGCTTTCCACTCCAAACTGAAGTCCCGCCTCTTCAAGAATTCCTATCCTATATTATGGCTGCAACTTTGTTGATTTATGTCTTCTGTAATTTGTGTTCTTGTGAATTGCTTAATCGTCATAACATGTACATGTACAGCGCAGTGCGTTTGTCAGGCAGGCGCTGCTTTAAAGAATAAATAATAATAATAATAATAATATTATTATTATTATAATATTATTATTATTATTATTATTATTATTATTATTATTATTATTATTATTATTATTATTATTATTATTATTATTATTATTATTATTATTATTATTATTATTATTATTATTATTATTATTATTATTATTATTATTATTATTATTATTATTATTATTATTATTATTATTATTATTATTATTATTATTATTATTATTATCATTAATCCATCCAAGCTTTCTCGTCCTCATCGAAACCCGCTTTAGCAGCTCTTCTTCCTCTTCTCTCTGGCAACCGGACTCGGACCTCCACTGAACCGACTGTGACCCCTTGCCTATCGATTTTATTTTGACTTGTCGCCTGTGAATAAGCTGGTTCCCACGATTTACGTTTTGCGGGCGCTGAAGCAATTTCGAGATTACGATTACGATCGTGAATAGTGCACGCAATAATCCTCGGCTATAGGGTGCAACAAGGTGCCAGTGCTATTTCTATTAACTGAAACTGTAACTGAAATAGCAAAATAACTGAAAAATGGCTCCTGAATAACATGTGCGAGGAAATCCTTTAGACAAACTATGAATAATTGTCTGCAGTTCATTACGGTTTTGTGACGCTCGTGAGAAGAGCGTTGCAGCAGTTGAGACCACGTGAACCAGCTAACCGATGTAAATATGTTGATAAAAGCATCTGATGTTTATTTTGTGTTGTATACAAAGGATTCCACCTGATCAGGAGTTGACGCATCCGAAGAGCGGCAGTGGTTCCTGCAGTACCAGTATATGCCAATCAACTGTAAGTATTTTGGATGTTTTTATTATTATTATTTTTTGTTATTTCTAAAAGCTATATTTATTTTCTCCATCATTGAACATCGACACTAAAGCTACAATTAACTATAAAGCAATAAGTATTATTATTATTATTATTATTATTATTATTATTATTATTATTATTATTATTATTATTATTATTATTATTATTATTATTATTATTATTATTATTATTATTATTATTATTATTATTATTATTATTATTATTATTATTATTATTATTATTGTCATTGTGAAAACACGGTAAGGCTTAGTGTTGTTGAGGTGGTCGCTCCTCAGTATGTATGTATGTAGGCCTATGTATGATAGTACATAATATTACATACTTACATAAATACATACACATACATACATGCATACCTGCATACATACATACATGCATACATACATACATACATACATACATACATACATACATACATACATACATACATACATACATACATACATACATACATACATACATACATACATACATACATACATACATACATAATATTATACATTATTATTATCATATTATTATTATTATCATTGTCATTGTTAAAACACAATAAGGTTTAGTGTTGTTGAGGTGGCCGCTCCTCAGCGCCGGGCAACCTCGACATGGTGCCCAGGATTTCAGAAATCAGAGAGGAGTGGGTAATTCGATCGGCAATGAGTGATCTTCACTGATGGTTTATCGGTAGAAAAGGTGTTGCGAAGAGCGACTGCAGTGAAGCTCTAGATAGCAGAGATGAGCGCTGATAGAGGAAACTAGGCCTAAATCTTCCTTATTGATATTTTCTACCCCGAGGTTAGTGTAATCCTTCAGGAACAATTAAAGGCGTTACGCAGAAGCTGTTAGGGGTATCTGGAAAACTAGGCCTTGTACTCTGCAGCACCATCAACATCAACAACATTACTATCATTACTCTTATGATATGATGATTATTATTGTTTACCTGAGGTACATTTAATCCCTCAGGATTTCAAAAAATTATTATTATCATCATCATCATCATCATCATCATCATCATCATCATCATCATCATCATCATCATCATCATCATCATCATCATCATCATCATCATCATCATCATCATCATCATCATCATCATCATCATCATCATAATCATCATCATCATCATCATCATCATAATCATCATCATCATCCTCATCATCATCATCATCATCATCATAATCATCATCATCATAATCATCATCATCATAATCATCATCATAATCATCCTCATCATCATCATCGTCGTCGTCGTCATCGCATCATTATTATTAATGTTGTTTTCAGCGTCATTATTATTGTTATTAAAACAACTACGTGGATCAGAGAATTCCGTTGCGCCGCCAAGATTTGCCAGGAAATAAAATGAAACGTTGGTTTGATGAATTATTAGTTGGTGTTGCTGTTGTTATTGTTAGAGTGAGAGAAGATAGAGGGATGGAAAGATGAGGAGGAGGAGGAGGAGGAGGAGGAGGAGGAGGAGGAGGAGGAGGAGGAGGAGGAGGAGGAGGAGGAGGAGGAGGAGGAAGAGGAGGAAGAGGAGGACGAGGAGAAAGAAGAGGAGGAGGAGGAAGAGGAGGATGAGGAGGAGAAAGGAGGAAGAGGAGGAGGAGGATGAGGAGGAGGAGGAGGAGGAGGAAGAGGACGAGGACGAGAAAGAAGAGGAGGAGGAGGAAGAGGAGGATGAGGAGGAGAAAGGAGGAAGAGGAGGAGGAGGATGAGGAGGAGGAAGGAGGGGACGCCTAGTTGATGAGTTATTGCTACGACGTATGCAGTGTTTCCGTTTTTACGTCCGTAACAAAATAATGTCCAAAACGTCCAAATTTCTCGGGCTAGGCGTAAAATTTGATCTACGTCCAAAATTCTAGGTCAGGATACGTATAGGTCTTCTTTTTGGATTCTAACGGAAACACTGGATGTATGTGTTAGCTGCGGATGATGACGATGATGATGACAATGGTCGTCATGGTGATGGTGTTGGTCATGATGATGATGATGATGATGATGATGATGATGATGATGCTGATGATGATGATGATGATGATGATGATGATCTTGGTGATGGTGGTATTGATTATGATGATGACGATGATGATGAAACGACGGTGACGTAGTCGATGTGCTTCTGTCAATGTCGCGTTAGAGATTAAAACATTGACCGTGACGCATTGGCCAGAGCAGCAGCCGCCGCCATGCCACATGACATTACGATGGCATCGCTGATGAATGTGCCACAACAACACCACCAACAAAAAACCACCACCACCACCACCACCACCACCACCATGGCCAGCCTCCACCACCACCACCAACACCACCAACACCACCACCATGGCCAGCCTCACGAGCAGCAGCTGATGCAGCCACTCTGCATTCGCATGCTCTAAGCACTAATGGCTCTTCATTACGAGACACGGCTTCCTCGTCCTCTTCATCGGTCGCCTCGCTCTCTCTCAGTCGAGACCATGGACCTACTTAGAATATCACACGATTCCTCGTAATAAAATACCTGTGTGCATAAGACACACGACTATCTCTGTAGGCTTACCAATATTATCTAGGCCTAACATGCACAATTATAAACGGCGTATTTCAAATTTTGCCGATTATTATTTATCAATTCTCGGTGAATGCATATGCGCAAAACAGATATACGTATGTCCATGATACATCGCTATTATCTAGTTATTATTTATTTATTACGCGCACAGTCAGTAAATCTGGATTCCGAGTGGTGGATGTTATGTTCCCTAGAGGTCAGGATGGAGTCGTTAGGTCATGACAATTGACAGCCACTTGGCAACTACGACCTTTCGAAGCAGATGACAGGAGAAGCGCAGCAACTGCAGAGAGCAATTGATCCTGTCCTATATATATGTTCTATAGAAGCAACCTATAATAATATTATATGGACCTACATGATAGATGTGTGTTTATGCATAGAAATATTGTTGAAATATTTTATATTTACCAATTGTATTTATTAATTCTAGAAAAATGTGTAGGGAAACTCATGATGCATACTTATCTCTCTGTTATGTGTGTGTATGTGTGTGTGCCTGTATAGGTATCTGTGTGTGTGCGTGTGTGTACTGTGTATGTGTGTTTGTGTGTGTGAAATCGACGGTTGTGCTGTGTATATTTTTTTATTATGCCTATAGCGTTTTACATTGAAAATGAGGCGCATATCATACTTAAATCTAATCTAATTGCGCGTATGATTACTGAAGCAGACCCTCTAAGCGATACGTGGCGGTTTTTCCGCATCTGATACAGCTGAGATGATGAGGCGTAGATTGCGCCCGCTGCTGCTGCTGATGCTGGTACTGTTTCAATATTCATGATCGTCTGCTGATGAAATCATCTTACATGCATCTGCATTCCAATTCCGTCCATCCATCTGCTGTCTGCCACCGCATGCAATACGAACTGCGCATCAAATGACTCGCCTGGATGGGCGCCAATTTGCCACCGCACTCGCATATTCCCTTTGTTCTTCCCTCCTTGGAACTACCTCCTCCCTCTCTCCATCGTCCAACCTTTGACTCCATAGATTTGTTCCTCGGTGTGCGCTGGTCCCGTTCCGGAGGGCATGCCGACGATAAATCTTCACACAGTTTAGCTGCGTTATTGCTTTGTCAAGCAATTATCACTGGGTAATAAGGAGAGTTATAGAGGTAATCATGTCACGTTGTTTGCGGCTGAGCAGACAAGGGTTCTCGGAGACCTCTCGCCTCCGTCGTATACGGTCATAATTGATGCCCTGCAGAGGAGGATGAGGCTTGACGGACTGTCCAGCGGTCATTCAGTGATCCCTATTTCCCAAACTGACCTTTGCGGTCATTCCGTTTGCATCGGATGCACTGGCCTCCCCTCTCTGGGACCAGACTTTCTTCTGGCCGCATACAAAACTCGGTTCAGAAGCAGAACAATTCAACAGAATGCAATTCTCGTTTCTAAAAAGGAAAAAATGCATCTGTCTCAAAAGCCCTATATACATACAGCAAGGAGGACAATCAGCTAGAGAATGCATCCTTCCGCAATAGATATATTGTTATATGCATGGCTCAGTCTATTCGCTTGAGTTACATGTCAATAAGTCTGTTCAAGATAATGACCTGCAATAAAACTCTATTTACCATGGTACTCCTTCCAAAGTGCAGAAGTGCTCATAAGACCAAACGACCTAACATCGACGGCAGTGATCGGTTGTGACTGAAGGACTTGATCAAGGTCCCCACACAGTCATCGTTCAATGAAGGTCAAACCGTACTCTCCGTATTTACAGGCTGAGCGCTCTGACCAATCGGCTACCCTGCCTCTGCCTGAGGCTGCCTCACATATGCGTATAGCTTATACGTATCTAAGCAAATAGAGACATGCCAGCATGCTTATCTCTCTAGGTGTGTGTCATTTTCTCTCCATGTATGTATGCATTTATGTATGTATGACATTGTATATATGTATTTATATATATGTATGTATGTATGTATGTATGTATGTATGTATGTATGTATGTATGTATGTATGTATGTATGTATGTATGTATGTATGTATGTATGTATGTATGTATGTATGTATGTATGTATGTTGCCTATGTATATGTGTATGCATGTTTGTGTGTGTCATATATGTACGTATGTATGTATTCAAGTATGCATGTATGTATGCATGTATTTATGTGTGCATGTATGTAGGCCTACTTATATATGCAACGATTAGCCAACCTTTCGTTGTCCATTCGTAGAACTTTTCTCCTTTCGTTGCACTGTTGGTCGGAATGAGATTTATCTTATAAAGTCCTGGTAATATTAAGGATAATTGCAGCTTAACTCAGATGCTGGGCGTTTGTGGTACCATTAGACTGTGGTCGGTTGCAAAACCTACACCGCCCGAGGCTCTGCGATGGCTGGCTATATCATCCATTCAGTTGGCCTGCATGAATCTTTCATCAAAGGTTGGGCCAAACAACAAACTCCGTTTATGCATGAAGTCGTTTGTCTTGCCACACGAGAGGGCACGAGTCACGAACAGCAAAGCCATTCAGAGCTACGGCGGTCTCCCTGGCTGGTCGGCCGAGGCTGTTTTTATATAGCGCAAGATTTATTCGACGCTTTGCACCGGGATCCATGGATGCTGTTCCAAGTGTGTCAATGCTCAGTGGTGTGTGAGCAGATGTGTTGACCATATATGTTATCCGTAATTGTTGAAGGATTTATGAAGACGAGTGGGCAGAGGATAGAGCGAGAGGAATAGGTAATCAGATACGAGTGGGTAGAGAATAAGAATAGGTAATAATCAGATACGGATACGGATACGAATACAAAGTAAGGAGGCGACGAAGAAGACATGCAGAACAGAACACGCAAAATGACTTAAGGCTGGATTTGCGAATGCATAGCGCAAGACTCATGACACTAGGCCTATCCATCTATAGCTATACGCGTAATAAACTAAAGCAGACCTAAAATCTGCGCCACTTAGAAATTATTTGCTTAATTAATGAAAACTAATAATGTGCTTTTTCTCTGTTTTCATTCATACCACTTCAGCGTTGGTTAAGTCATTTTTCCTAGAGCTATTAATATTCTGGAAATAAAACTCAAGAGTTGAATTATGATAAGTCGGCTACTGAATTCTTCATGTATATTCTGAGTCTTTGACACAGCTATGGATCAAGTACGAACTTCCTCACCCACTGCAATTTATCACGTATTCTGGTCCCAGGTTCGTAAGCAACTCTGGTCTAGACTCTGGTCTAGACATGATATCCGGACATGTTCGAAGTATTCAAACCCCCCCCCGCTCAAATTTGACAATTCAAACCCAGTATATAGCCTATGTGCATAGCTTATAAGTGTGTAAGGTAGCACCTAGACATTTAATATAGCTGACTAAGAATAAACTAAATGGTGTTAAATTTGCTATTTACAAAATTAAATGGTGTTCGTGATGCAGGTGTGAAACTGGGTGTATTGATGGTGGGGACATATACACACAGGGTTTGTTGGTCAGAGGGTTTGTTGGTCAGGGGGTTTGTTGGTCAGGGGGTTTGTTGGTCAGAGGGTTGGTTGGTCAGGGGTTTGTTGGTCAGGGGGTTGTTGGTCAGGGAGTTTGTTGGTCAGGGGTTTGTTGGTCAGAGGGTTTGCTGGTCAGAGGGTTTGTTGGTTAGGGGTTTGATGGTCAGAGGGTTTGTTGGTCAGAGGGTTTGTTGGTTAGGGGGTTTGATGGTCAGAGGGTCTGTTGGTAAGAGGGTTTGTTGCTCAGGGGGTTGTTGGTCAGGGGGTTTGTTGGTCAGAGGGTTTGTTGGTCAGGGAGTTTGTTGGTCAGAGGGTTTATTGGTCAGAGGGTTTGTTGGTCAGAGGGTGTGTTGGTTAAGGGGTTTGATGGTCAGAGGGTTTGTTGGTTAGGGGGTTGGTTGGTCAGGGGGTTTGTTGGTCAGAGGGTTTGTTGGTCAGGGGTTTGTTGGTCAGAGGGTTTGTTGGTCAGAGGGTTTGTTGGTCAGAGAGTTTGTTGGTCAGGGAGTTTGTTGGTCAGAGGGTTTGTTGGTCAGAGGGTTTGTTGGTTAGAGGGTTTGTTGGTCAGGGTGTTTGTTGGTCACGAGGTTTGTTGGTCAGGGGGTTTGTTGGTCAGAGGATTTGTTGGTCAGAGGGTTTGTTGGTCAGAGGGTCTGTTGGTCAGAGGGTTTGTTGCTCAGGGGTTGTTGGTCAGGGGGTTTGTTGGTCAGAGGGTTTGTTGGTCAGAGGGTTTGTTGGTCAGGGGGTTTGTTGGTCAGAGGGTTTGTTGGTCAGGGAGTTTGTTGGCCAGAGGGTTTGTTGGTCAGAGGGTTTGTTGGTCAGAGGGTTTGTTGGTCAGAGGGTTTGTTGGTCAGGGAGTTTGTTGGTCAGAGGGTTTGTTGGTCAGAGGGTTTTTTGGTCAGGGTGGTTTTTGGTCACGAGGTTTTGTTGGTCAGAGGATTTGTTGGTCAGAGGGTTTGTTGGTCAGGGGGTTGTTGGTCAGGGGTTTGTTGGTCAGGGGGTTTGTTGGTCAGAGGGTTTGTTGGTCAGAGGGTTTGTTGGTCAGAGGGTTTGTTAGTCAGAGGGTTTGTTGGTCAGAGGGTTTGTTGGCCATGAGGTTTGCGGGGCTAGTCTGAGTGCCAACGTCTCTTCATGCGTGGTTGAAATCCCATGCATTTGTCTATAACTGGCAGTTCCTTATCAGGTCGTAACCCAGGGAGGAAAGGTCATCGCGTTGTCTTTCCTGGTTTGTCGGGTTCAGAGACAGGATCGTGTCTCTGAGGATGGCTGTTGATAGTGGCGTCTAATAAATGATTGACTGCCTTTCAACGGTTGATGTTTTCAGCCGCAGCATCATGCACCGGAATCGAGACAGGGAAGAGGAGGAGAGGAGACGGGAACGAGCGCCTCATCATCCTCCGCAGCCTGGCATCGAGACGACGGAGACGGAGCTGCTGCTGGTGCGGCTGGTGGAGGACCGACCAGCAGCCGAGGAGGAGGAGGAGGAGGTGTCGCAGCCCTCGACGACCCAGGGGCTCTCGTGTCTTACGACGGGGGCGACCTGGAGGCCGGCGGCGCAGAGGGAGGCGAGAAGTTGGGCAGCATCCAGTTCAGCATCAGCTACGACCCGAAGGAACTGGTCCTCACGCTCAAGGTCATCCGGGCCGTTGACCTTGTCGCTAAGGACATGTCCGGCACGAGTGACCCCTACGTCAAGATCCTGCTTCTGCCGGACAAGAAGCGAAAGCTCACGACGAAAATCAAACGGAGAAACCTCAATCCCCGCTGGAACGAAACGTTTGCATTCGAAGGTAGGCGCTTAAAGGCTGCTGTATGTGGCCTCTCTCTCTCTATCTATCGTCTCTATTATTCATCGGCCGCCGGCGCCCGCTGGGGATGCGACGTGTTTTCTGGTCGACGTTTGCTTATCAGTTTCTGAGTGTTTGTAGTGCGTAAAATATTAACGTTTGTATTAAAAGTGTCTTGTTAGAGATTAGATGGATGGATGAGAGAGAAAGAGAGACAAACAGACAGACAGACAGACAGAGACAGAGACAGAGAGGGAGACTCATAACTGAATGTATGATCGATCATCTCCAAATGCAATCATCAACAGCAGTTCGTATAGCCTACTAGTAGCTTATCCTTTTCATTCGATTCCAGCTCCCCTTCTCCACGTACTCCTATACCATCTGTGTTCCTCCTGCCCTTTGTTTGTCTAATATATCTTAATCCTCTCTCTCTCTATCTCCTTCTCTGTCTGTCTGTCTGTCTGTCTGTCTGTCTGTCTCTATTCGTGTTTCAGTAGGTCCAATTGTCATCGTTCGTTTTGTAAGTCTGTCTATTATCAATCTCCTATTGCGTCCGTCCATCCATATATCTACTTGCCTGGATCATGGCGCCTACCTCTCCGTCTGCCTCTCTGTCTATCTATCTGTATGTATGTCTGCCTGTATATCAGTCCGTGTTTGTTCAAATCCTGCTCCTATTTCATCCGACTCTCTTCGTTTGTTCTCGTTGTTTGTCTTTCTTTCCACTTCCGTCTTCCATCCATCCGTCCATCCATCCATCCATCCAGGCCTTGTTCCACTATCTGTGCATTGGCGTCGATCGATGATCACTTGGCGGCGGCGGCCCTGGTCTTTATGACAGGGGGGCTACGGGGTGAGTGGGGGGGGGGGTAGCAGAGAAAGCTTTCTCATAGGCGCCTCTTTCGCTTCGGCTTAATAACGGTCAGCGCCCGACGCCAAATAACCGACGTATCACTGACGCCATCTCTCGTTCGGTCTCCTAGTCCTCCATTCATCACTCATTCCACCGTCTTTCCATATAGACGTCTCCTTCCGCTCTTCCACGGCTCCACGTATACGTCGCCCAAATCTCAATTCTCCGCTCTTCTTCTTTATTACATTCCATCATGGTACTTCGTTGCTCGCAGTGCATCATCCTGTGTTTATTCGCTCCGCGGTTTACGTCTCTTCGTGTTAACTATAGACTGCAATTTGCCCTACCATCTGTACCAGACAGACAAACAAACGGACAGACAGACAGACCCATAGATTGAATGACAGATTGGCAGACTAACTGAAGGATATGCTGAACGACTGAACGAGAGACTGAACTGCAGAATAACCAAAATGACTGACTGACTGACTGGCTGACTGACTAGCGGATGGTTAGACCGACTGAAAAAATGACTTACTGATTGACTGACTGACTGATTGACTGACTGACTGATTGACTGACTTACTGAATGACTGAATGAATGATTAACTGATTGAATGACTGGCTTAGTGATTGGCTGACTGACTAACATGCTTACTTCCAGGTTGACTCACTGACTGATTTAATGAAAGAATTACTGACTGACTCACAGACCGACTCACTGACTCGTTGATTATAAGTAAGTAGGCAGTAAGTAAGCAATTTATTGACAGATCAACAAACACCATAATCTCACAATAACAGCTGTCAGTACAAACTCAGACGCTTTGATTGCAGGCAATCATTATTCAAGTACGACTCCTTCACTTGCTCCTACACTTCGTCTCTGTCTTCGTTTCTTGAGTCCGTGCGTCCGTCCTTCTCTTTGCCTGTTTGTTTGTCTGCCTTCGTATGTAATTAACGCAACACAGTCTTCGATGTAAACATGTTCTGTAATGATGTTTGTGTGTGTGTGATTTCTGTTGGCGTCGAATGTCTCCATCCGGAGGAGGCAATGGATCCGGTCCTCTGCAGAACAGAAAGAAGCCAACTCAAAGAAATAAGCGACGAGATTAAATGGAATACGAAGACTAAGCGTCGATTATATAATATATATATATATATATATCATACATACATACATATACATATATACTATTTGGCATATATATATACTTCCCAGTTGTTGACATTGCCGTTGGCTGCACGAAGCTTAAGCGCAGCAGAAAAACAGCATCTGCGTCACTGTTATTTTAGCTCATTGTGAACTGATGACAAACTGTTCCAAGACGAGTGTCAGACTCATGCATGAGCAATTGTTGTCATGCACTCCGCGTTCAAAGCCGCATGTATTTTTCCATGTGCTATATATATACAGATACATGTATATATATATATAAACATTTATACATACACAGTTACACAGAACACACACGCAAATACATGCTTTGTCTCCTTGAACACAGACAATGAGGCATGTGCATGTATGCTTTTCCAAGGTTGTACTGTAGTTGTCATCGGCACAATATTTACAATAGGCATATGCACACTAATTTGTATAATATTTTGGCGCTTGTGCAGAGTCAGACTGAAGGATGACGACTGAACGAGTGACTGAACTGCAGATTATAACTAACTAACTGACTCTGACTGAACGACTTACTGACTAACTAGCTGACTTACTGACGGATTGTCTGACCGACTGAGAAAATTACTTACTAGATGACTGACTGACTGACTGACTGAATAAATGAATGAATGATTAAATGACTGGCTTAGTGATTGGCTGACTGAGTAGCATGTGTATGTAGTTATCATCGGCTCCATATTTACAATATAATATGCACATTGCACACTAATTTGTATATAATATTTTTGCGTTTGTACAGCGTGCTGATAGCTTAACGTATATATCCGGCTATAGGCCTACGACGGAGTGAGAACACGTAGGGATGCGGAGGAAGTTCCCTCTTGCTGGGTCACACGATCCCACAGCAATTTCCATTTCCCATTTACCATTATACGTTTCTGTCCATCGGTCTTTTCCCACTGCTGTCATTCACGCAGGCATAAATCGCAAACGAACGTGTGCATACATGTCTGTGAGTATATACACGCTTAGTATATGTCCATTATGTATAGGCGTATACCCGTGCTTTGTTATGGTATAGGCAATGTATAATTATGATCCGAATTAATGCACTGATTTAGGCCTGTGGGAATGTGAATGAGGCAAAGACATGGATTGAAGCAGAACAGAATATATGCCATGCATGCGCGTATAACCCGTTCATGTTTTATGACGGCAAACAGAGAGAGGTTTAAACATGGCCACTGATTGCACTGACTCTGTCGTTTCTTACATAACGGTTTGCGTTGACACAGGGTCCAACTCGTGAATAATGAAAACGACTAGACATATATACATGAGTCACATAATGACCCATGCATGATCCATCCCAACGGGGGCAGAAAAGCCAGTCAGATTATCTACGCGTAGGGTCACTAGGGTGAGAGGTGTCTTTAACGGAAATAGTGACTCTTTAGCAAATGGCATACGTGTAGGGTAAACGGGGTGAAATGTTGACTCTTTAGCAAATGGCATACGTGTAGGGTAAACGGGGTGAAATGTTGACTCTTTAGCAAATGGCATACGTGTAGGGTAAACGGGGTGAAATGTTGACTCTTTAGCAAATGGCATACGTGTAGGGTAAACGGGGTGAAATGTTGACTCTTTAGCAAATGGCATACGTGTAGGGTAAATGGGGTGAAATGTTGACTCTTTAGCAAATGGCATACGTGTAGGGTAAATGGGGTGAAATGTTGACTCTTTAGCAAATGGCATACGTGTAGGGTAAACGGGGTGAAATGTTGACTCTTTAGCAAATGGCATACGTGTAGGGTAAACGGGGTGAAATGTTGACTCTTTAGCAAATGGCATACGTGTAGGGTAAACGGGGTGAAATGTTGACTCTTTAGCAAATGGCATACGTGTAGGGTAAATGGGGTGAAATGTTGACTCTCTAGCAAATGGCATACGTGTAGGGTAAATGGGGTGAAATGTTGACTCTTTATCAAATGGCATACGTGTAGGGTAAATGGGGTGAAATGTTGACTCTCTAGCAAATGGCATACGTGTAGGGTAAATGGGGTGAAATGTTGACTCTTTATCAAATGGCATACGTGTAGGGTAAATGGGGTGAAATGTTGACTCTTTAGCAAATGGCATACGTGTAGGGTAAACGGGGTGAAATGTTGACTCTTTAGCAAATGACACAGTGATGACACTCTTCGAGCTTCCGCTATAGGACTGGTCCAAAAATTACCGTAGATTAGAAGTAATTGCGAGAAGACTTTTCCTCGAGGTGGCATTTGTCCAACCTCACACTCTATACCTAAGTGCAAATTACTACAGTAGCCTTTAAAAGCTAAACGTTCTGTTACTGTTCTGTCAATGTTCTGTTACTGTTCTGTTTGGTTTCTAGGATTTCCTTACCCTAAGCTGGTCAGCCGAACCCTCTACCTTCAAGTCTTGGACTACGATCGATTCAGTCGAGATGATCCGATCGGAGAAGTCTGCCTTCCTCTCGGTGACCTCGACCTCTCCAAAGTTCAAACCATCTGGAGAACACTTCAGCCTTGCAAGGGTCACGCAGTCCGTATACACATGCACTATAATAAGCTATCAGTGTAGACGAGTAGTGGTGGTGGTAGTGGTGGTGGTGGTGGTGGAGATTTGTTGTTGTTGTTGTTGGTGGCTGTGAATAAGCTGGTGCCCTGCGCTTGGCTTTCGAGTGGCGCTTTAAAAATTTGGAGATTACGATTACGATTACGAACCAGCGCTTGTGAATAAGCTGATGCCCTGATGCGTAAGATATTTCGAGATTACGATTACGAATACATTATACTACTTAGATTATTCCAAATTAAGCTATAGTTATATAGTTACACTAACCAGAAATAAACAGAAAGAAGATGAAGATGACGTGTACATGTGAAAAAGCAGACCTGTAGTTGCTCGAGTTTGGAGAAATACACTTTAATTGTAAAATTTTGAAAAAATTTCAAAAGACAGGTCTAACCTTTACAATTGTTTGGGGCTGGAGTTCCGTCTAAAACCGTTTTGGTGAGTTTAAGACGCTGCATTAAACCCCGAAGTCGGAATACCATTGACAATTTGCCTTTATATTCACCCGTGAGACTCTCGCGACCTGACACCTCATGGGATTTCAATCCTAAATTCCAACTCACAGCCAAACCTTCACAAAATAAACCCTGTCAAAACTATTGCCCCGATTATGAAGTTCTCATGCTTATACACCTTAAACACCAACGGGTCTTTAGTTTGGGAAACTTATTTAAGTATAGCTTGTTGGTATATAGTTTCTTGAGTTGGGAGAGTGTGTGCATGTAGATATGTTTATAATTTATATTCATCAATATACACATATATGCACACACTCTCCCAACTCAAGAAGCTATACCAAGAAGCTTTACACTTAAATAAGTTTCTCAACATAAAGACTCGCTGGTGTTTAAGGTGTATATCGATTTACTGAACGAATGGCTGGATAGGGTAACAGTTAGGCCTATATACTCAGAATTCTTAGGAAAAGAGAAGACAGAATGAAGACGAACCGAGTACCATTTTAATGATAGCTGAGAGATGTACGCCATTCGCAAAACTCAGATTTCATGGTAGACCCATAGAATAGTCTCGCAGGAAACCAGACAATTATTGTGTATTGAGAAAATCCGATGCCAGGAGCTTGTCGAAAGAAAGGAGACTAATGTTGACTATGAAGAGGGTAGAACAAACATTCGACATCGCAAAGTGGCTTTTGAAGAAGGCGCATAGAGAGTAGACGCAGCCGAGGCGCCACATCCAGCAGCAAATACAACGAAGACATGTGACGCCATATACGAATATATGTATAGTAACATAAAATGCCCATATAAATGCATAGGCCTATGTCTGCATGTATACGCATATATAGGCATATGTAGCCTACATGTATAATATGCAGTAGGCACATGCATTCATGCATATATACGCAAATCCATGTATGTATGTATGTATGTATGTATGTATGTTTGTATGTATGTATGTATGTATGTATGTATGTATGTCTGTATGTATGTATGTATGTATGTATGTATGTACGTACGTACGTACGTATGTATATGTATGTATGTATGTATGTATGTATGTATGTATGGATTATATAATGTGTATACATGAATCTGTTTGCATGTGTATACATGGATATGTATGCATATACGGATGTGTATATATATAGTCATACGTATGTAAATAAGTATATATATATATATATATATATATATATATATATATATATATATATATATGCGTGTGCTTGTGTGTTAAAGTGTAATTATTGGTAGGAGTAGAGTTTTGCGTAGGCCCCATGTGTCTTTGACAGGTCTGCGGGTACAGCATTTTTGCTACCCGACCCGTACCCGTAACACAGAACCGTTACCCGTACCCGTACCCGACCCGTAGTCAAAATTACTACCCGACCCTACCCGTACCCGCGGGTATACCCGTACCCGTACAGTACCCGTCACGTCTTAAACACGCCTTCCCAAAGTCCCTATTCCTACTAGGCCAATAGACTTACAACTCAGCATGCAGTGATAATAATAAATAGGCTGATGATGATGATAGCAGTAGTAGCAGTAGTAGTTGTTGTTGTTGTAGTAGACCTAGTATTAGTAGTATTAGTAGTAGTGGTGGTAGTAGTAATAGTAGTGGCAGCAGCAGTAGTAGTAGTAGTAGTAGTAGTAGTAGTAGTAGTAGTAGTAGTAGTAGTAGTAGTAGTAGTAGTAGTAGTAGTAGTAGTAGTAGTAGTAGTAGTAGTAGTAGTAGTAGTAGTAGTAGTAGTAGTAGTAGTAGAAATAATAATAATAATAGCAGAAGCAGCAGAAGCAGTAGTAGCAGCAGCAGCAGCAGTTGTAGTAGTAGTAGTAATAGGGCTATAGGCTAATAGGGCTATAGGCTGTCAACTTATGGAACTTGTCACATGCAACTGTTGTGCTGTCTCAATTGCATTGTACATATTATCTCCTTGGTATATATGCTGTAAGCTAGAACACTAAGTAACTGTTAATAGAACGTAGCAGACACGGTCAGGGTCATTGTGCGTCGACATTCTCTATTATATGTAACGGTGACATTGTAACCCCAAAACTTCACGTCGGCACGGGTAAAACCGGGTATACCCGTACCCGTGATGACCTTACCCGTACCCGACCCGACCCGTGAAATTCGTACCCGACCCGTACCCGACCCGCGGGTACGGGTCGGGTACGGGTAAACCCGCGGGTACGGGTATACCCGCAGTCCCCTAGTCTTTATACACATTGAACACGAGAATTGGCTACCAGATGATCAGAGGGATTATTTGTCTGCACACGGTTAACTGGGATTCCCCTCTTTAATCAATACTCGGTGGATTTGTGCAGATGACGCATAAATGCGTCTTTGTCTGATCAAAAGAGAGAGTCTGACAGCTTCAGCGAAAAGCCCTTTGGCCAGAAACCGTTCTGAAGCGGTCTTTAATAGCACACGAGTAAGGGCGGAAAATCCTTGAAGGCATTTCCACGTGCTTCAGATGTACGTAAGAAGAGGCACAAGTATGCTACAGCTGGACTGCTCGTTTGGAGAGAAAAGAGTCAGGAGAACAGGGCGGAAATAGATTAGCTATAAAGTGGGAACAATAAAAGGCTGAGAAGCAGGAGAATATACAGGAGGAGCAGGAAGAGAATGTTTTCCTTGGTCGTTTCCTATCACTTTATCTCAAACTCTCCCATGATTCACCTATCATAATAAATTTGGATGAGCGCCGATTAATAAGTTTTCTCGTACAAGAACTGACAAATTGCGACGCTGAAATATTTTTAAAGATTATTATATTCCACAGCAGCACGTCGTTATTGTATTCTGCGTGTTGCTAATTATGCCCTGAAATAGGCCTACTCTGTGACTTTTCAATTTAGTTCATCATCATCATTGTCGTCATTATCGCTGTTATTATCGTCACCTACACGTCATCAACAACAACAGCACTTCCATCACCACCGTTGCCACCACCTGCACCACCATCACTTCCACCACCACGTCCACCACGTCGACAACCACCATCAACAACACCAATACCTGCACCAGAACGATCATACGAACACCCCCCACCACAAGTATGCCCATAATGGGCAGTCATCGTTTTAATTGCAGGCTGTTTTATGTATGTAGGGGAAACTGGGAGAGTTGCTCCTGTCTCTGAACTATCAGGCTAACGTTGGTGTCATCACCGTCGGAATCATCAAGGCCCGAGCCCTCAAGGCAAAGGACATCAACGGTCTCTCAGGTGACTTTACAGACCCTCTTTCTGTCTGTGTCCCTGTCTCTGTCTGTCTGTGTCTCTGTCTGTTTGTCTGTTTGTCTGTATGTCTGTCTGTCTTTCTGTCTGTCTGTCTCTGTCTCTGTCTCTGTCTCTGTCTTTGTCTCTGTCTATGTCTCTGTCTGTCTCTGTCTCTGTCTGTCTCTGTCTGTCTCTGTCTGTCTGTCTGTCTGTCTGTCTGTCTGTCTGTCTCTCTCTCTCTCTCACACACACACTCTCTCTAGGCTTATATATATTTTTTTTATACATTTGCGTATACGCTGTGTCCAGAAAAAGAGCACTTATTTTGCAATAAGAATACCCTAGCCCTAATAATTCCTTTCTTAACGAACGGTCTCTTAACAATGGTGTCATAAATTATTACTGCGTAATTATTTTCGCTAGCTCTATACTCCAGAGTGGATATCAGTGAATAATAACGATGCTTAATTAAAATAATTGTAATATCAAATGAGATAGGCATATAATGAGCGCATAACATTCACTTGAAGATCATCCTGGCGAATTATGGCCTCTGGGCGGACTTAACAAAAGCCTGCAAAAGATTGCTAAATTACCAGCTCCTAAAAGCATCCATATTATTGTTGATTCAGCAAAGGGTTCCATTTTCTGAACAGTGGGGTTCCATTTTCTGAACACCGTGTCTATAAGTATATGTCTGCATTAGCTGCCAAGAGCAACAGCAGCAACTGCGTATGTGCTACTTTTCCGCTCTTCAAGCAATGGACAGGAAACGAGGAAAAGAGGAGGAGGACATAATTAGAAGAGAAAATTGAATGGTTGTCGCTCGCCCGTCGCTCTCTCGTCTTAGCATCTGAGTACCGTCAAAGAGTCTGTCTGTGTGTGTGTCTGTCTGCCTCTGTCTGTCTGTCTATCTGTCTCTGTCTCTGTCTGTCTGTCTCTCTCTGTGTCTCTGTCTTCTTGTCTATATCTCTGTCTCTCTGTTTCTCTCTGTCTCAGTCTCTCTGTCTCTCTGTGTCTGTCTGTCTGTCTGTCTCTATCTATCTATCTATCTATCTATCTATCTATCTATCTATCTATCTATCTATCTATCTATCTATCTATCTATCTATCTATCTATCTATCTATCTATCTATCTATCTATCTATCTATCTATCTATCTATCTATCTATCTATCTATCTATCTATCTATCTATCTATCTATCTAACTAACTATCTATCTATCAGTCTGTCTGTCTGTCTGTCTGTCTGTCTATCTACCTATCTACTTACCTACCTACCTACCTACCTACCTACCTACCTACATACCTACCTACCTACCTACCTACATACCTACCTACCTACCCGTAACCCATCTTTCTTTAACTATCTCGCTCTCCTGTTGTAATCATTTTCTGGCAAGAGCAGGAGCGTCCATTCCTCTCCCCATGCAGTTGCCAGTGGTAGCTCTCCTTTGGCAGCCCATGCATCACCCATTTTCTGACGGAATTTCGAACGGTAAGATGACTCACTGAATATGAAAATCAACCGCGGAACGCACATTGGCAATTTATAACTAAGATTGATGTTGGTAATGTTATCGTTATAATTGCCTCAGTCGCCTCAAAGCAGTCTATTTTGTGCACGTACAGCATATTAGGACAATATCATGCAAATAATAAGCCAACGGTATCGACAGTTCCCACAGAGACGTCAGTTTGAAGCACGTTGTATCAGTGATGTAGGCTACATTTAAGCTTTCATTTTTTCTTGATTTCAAATAAACCTGGGCGCAAAAGCTTTTGTGCTGTTTTTAGCCTCCACTCTTAATGTTAAGTATAATCAACATTATAGAAAAAAACCAAGAACCCATATTTAGGGACATTAAGCAGAGACGTCATTTCACTCTTTTCAGGTGGGAAAATTTTCAAGGACTTGGCCAACTTGTTACGTTTTATATTTAGTCTGAATGTGCAAAGCTGTGGCTAAATGATCTAACATCTTTTCTTCTTGTTCTTATTTATTCCATACTATGTTTGATTTTCTGCTGTCCTAGACTCCTAGTGATAAATAAAGATATATTATTTCATCAAATGCACTGACAAACTAATAAATAGTTGATTTTTCTATCAAATTCAGGGCATTTGCCTCCTGCCCGCCCTCCCCTCCCTGACATTAAGTCTGAAAAAACCGTGGCTGGTCGTTAGATTTGCACATTCACTATTGAGCTATTTCCCAATAGCGCTGTTGGTGTGTAAACACCGGCGTGCCTGTTTTGGTTCAAAACTGTTCTCTCTCGTCGGAGCTGAGTAAATATATCGGAGTGGCGCTATATAAATATTCCTAATTAATGAATTTAACAGGTAGACGACTATGAAAGACATGAGCACCATATACAGGTGCTTAATGCTAGTTAGCATCGTATAATTGTAGTCAAAAGGACTTGTGGCCTGCTCATGGTCTCCTACAAATGCAAGCATAAATGTAATTAAAGATTTATGTAGCTCATAAGGGGCGAACTCGACCTAACGATGGAAAACTAGGACAAATGACTGAAAGCCAAAGGACCTGTTGCCCCTTTCCCTTAAAATGTCAAACTGACGTAACCCTACAGACTGGGAGCCAAAAGATATGCGAGTGCAGGTTTGCAATGCTCGAGAGTTAGGACCATCTGATCCCTCTGCTCCGCAGTCTCTAAGTAATTGTCCATGAGAAGAATATTTCCTATACGAGAATTGCCATTTGAAGACGAAAACTGACCTAAGTACTGAGCAAAATATAGGCCCTACTTGTACTATTTTAAATTTAGCCACCTTCGTTATTGTCAGACAACATTAAAGTTACCTGTAGCCTAGTTTGGCCCCGTCTGCTATACGAACGTGTGCCTTTCTTGTCTATTTTTGGACGTAATACTTATTATATAGGCTACGTCTTCTCCAGGGAAGGGGTTTTAATTAAGGAGTGGGATAAAACAATAAAAAGGACTGGCCTAATAAGCATTTGTTGTAAACATTCACTAATGACCGTTTACCGTGAATAAGCTGCTGCTTCGCGCTTAGCTTCAGAGTATCGCTTGAGAAATTAGCTGTTTACTATTAGCCTACGATTTGCCATTGGAGCGCATGTGCAGCTACAGTTAATGGTAAGGCGTAGGGCTATAATGAGGCGGAAGAAGTACCTTTTGCGTCATGTTTGCTAGTGGACGTCACAGCCCTTTTGCTACCGACCTATAGGTTACCAAAGTCAATGACGACAACACTACCTTTATTTCCCTCAATTTGCGTCAGAAACGACTGTAAGTAACGGATAGCATCCGATAGCCTAATAATTATATTAGTGTCGATAGCCATGTTGGAAAACACTGTATGAGAAATGCAAACACCGGATTATGTCAATGTCAGCCGAGTCCTATAGTTATAGACTATGACTATAAACGCTTGGCTGTTCTGTGAAATGTCACAGATGCAAAGGAAGTTCCATGCAACGAATAATAAAATTACGCTTCAGTGGTTTTTGTTAAAATGAAATCTGCACTTGGCTTAGCCTAAGTGTTGCGAGAAAGTTTTTGGAACTCTGCCTTCTGTTTCGTTTCACCCGACCTGTGAAACTTCTCAGAAGCATCACGCGTCTTCATCATCATCATCCCCCTTCAGATGTTCTAGATGCCTCGCAGACAAGAGAATAACAAAATCTGGGCATTGTAACATAATTATACCGCTAGAAACACGTCGTGTCTGGTTAGTTTAAAACGTCACGCTTGTTTTTCCTGAAAAGCAAAACACGGTCGGGTAAACTGGAATTGAGGCGCAGACAAATTCCGACCGAAAAGGATTAATCTGTTTGAGTCGAATCTTATATTGAGCGCCTATAAATAATGCTGGTCCCGCGACTTCGCTGTAGAAATCTCGAGATTACGATTTAATGCTCTGCTATCGTAGGAATGATTCATGAGAGCCGCAGGCGTTGGCTTTACTTTGAGTCCAAACAACAGTCATAATATAGGAGTCCTCGATAAGTAAGTAAGTAAGTATATGTTTTATTGTGCCAGACGCGAGACCGCACGCTGGTGCACATACATCTTAATATAATAGCAGTTCGCGTCCATATTTGGAAACATTCCCTAATGCCCATCGCTTGGGCTTGTATAGGCTATAGTCGTCGGCAGAGCTACAGAGCTATATATTACTGGTCGTCGGTAACAAATGGTGCGGGTCGGTGTAGTGACAGCTAGCAGCCATGTCCGTTGTAGATTCGTCTACCGTGTTTTATTTCCGCGGATTACTGCAGTCTAAAACGCAGAATTTGCTCGAAATGGCTTACACATTTGATCTCTTGCTGTTGTCTCGTTTGCATATCGGATTTAAGTTACGTTTCTGCCGAGGATTTTCTTTTCTTTTCCACGGTATTTGTCCACAAATCATCTTGGCCTACGTGACTGCATCATTAGCAGAAGGGTTCCTGCCGCAGAGTGAGAAGCGTGCCACTATACGGTCAGAAATAAAA
This sequence comes from Aporrectodea caliginosa, assembly GCA_020284085.1. Classification (NCBI taxonomy): domain Eukaryota; kingdom Metazoa; phylum Annelida; class Clitellata; order Crassiclitellata; family Lumbricidae; genus Aporrectodea; species Aporrectodea caliginosa. The sequence goes on from JACEVL010000372.1 coordinate 940,125, forward strand.
AAAACCTGGAATGGGTACGGACTTCATCAAGCTCTACCGCCCTATCTCTAACCTGACGTTCCTTTCTAAGGTTTTCGAAAAGCTAATGGTAGACCTAGGCCTACGGCAGTTGCGGTATGGTTGAAGCCTTTGGCCACGCTCCGAATTGCACCAAATTTTACCTGGTGATACCTGGAACCGAATATGATGAATTGCGACTATTCCCGACTTCGGGAAACGACCCCAAAAAAATTTATGATTTTTTTAAAATCTATCTGAATCACTGTTATTAACGTTGTTTACCTATACCTGAAGCCCCTCGATGACATGCGCGGCGCTCTACCGTAGTAGAGCACACACACTTACTGCATGAGTAGGAATGTGCTTGCTGATATACGGCCAAGCCTCAGCTATATATGCAGACCTTTGTGCGTCGTCTGCAGCAGAGTAATTCTGGTCTAAGCGGAAGAGGAACAACACGTTGGTCACTGGGGGCCCATCGATCTTCTGGCCAGCGGGCGATGAATACCTGCGCAACGCACACCCAGTAGTTCGACAGATATTATATTCGGTCGCTGCGTCATCTACCATCTATGAGGGACCACTGGGCGGTGGTGCTATTGCGTAACGCTAACAATCCCGCCTGTCATCGCTTTATACCATCTATACATGTACAACCTGGTCGATGGCGGAACTCTAAACGTTAGGTCAATTGATAACTCTATAATGAGGACGCACGTGTTCACCACTACGCGTGTATTATCTGACTCCGTGTATTGTGACAATGCAATGATAACAATAGACACTGAGGCGTGTCAGGCAACCACTAGGGCGAGGCCGAAATCCTGGCAATTACCCTTACATCTGTTCTACTGAAAAACGCAAGCTTTACGGGATCACTAAGTCTAGGAAGTCTAGTTTTCTTTGTCTGTGTTGTGAGTCAACAATGTGTAATGACTTACGCTAGTGGTGTATTGTAATGTAAATCTTAGAAAATGTCTTATCGTCCACAAAAGTCAGGCAAGGAGACCAGCTTATTCACCGGCGCTAAATCAAATCAAGTCCGCAATAGTCAGACTCTTCTGTTCGTTCCGGTGCCAGGTCAGAATCCGGGGAGGTCAAGCCGAGGAGACAGCATGGTGCTACGGTGGCAATCGGTGATGATGGTGGTCGTGTGGTGGCGCAGAAGTAGAATCTGGATATGATAGCTTGAAGAATTCGGTTTTCAGTCGTGAGTAGAACGTAGGAGAGGTGAGTGCAAGCGGAGGAGAGGTGAAATTAAGAGGCGAGATAGGAGAATGAGCAAACTGACGGAGGTCTTCTGAGAGTCCGTTCCAAACAGCTGGTGTAGCATAGACTAAGGAGCGGTTGCAGAATTTCAGAGAGGATGAGACTACAGAGGCCGAGGAAGATATGATGATGAGCGAGTAGACCCGGGCGGTTGGATGGTGAATAACTGGCGAATGTAAGAGGGTTGAGAGGTTTGAATGGCGTTGTAGGCTAAGTAAGAGATTACATTTTTTAATGGATGCGCTGAGGGACTTTTAACCAACGAAGTGATTTGAGAACAGGGTTTATGTGGTGGTGTTTGGGAGTTTTGGTGACTGCGCGGGCGAAAGCGTTCTGGATTGTTTGCAGGCGTTTTATTGGACAAGAGTCGGTGTTGTAAAAAGAGGGAATTACAGTAGTCGAGTTTGGAATGAACATTTGAGGTGGCTATTGTGCACGCGGTCTTGTAATCAAGTATTGGGCGCAATCGACTAAGGTCATGGATGTGTAGGTCTATATAGCCTAGCAAGTGCGAGATGTAGCTGGGTGATGTGGTCGGAAAGGTAAGGCTCTTATCTATTATAATGACATGTCCACCTTTCATTTCATCATTTCGTTTGGCCGCGAAATGATTAATTATTGCAAACACTCAAATCATTTCTCCAAATCATGTCTAACATTTTCTCTAAATTTTGCGACATTGTACCTGATTGCGGTGTCAATCAGAGTTGTCTTTTTTCTCAATAAACGAATACATAGCCTACAGTGCCTACTAGATGATTTCAAGGATCCAGGATCGCGGACAGGAGATGACTCAGATGAGTAAGACACGGGAGAAGTGAGATCTGTTGGAGAAAGGTCGGAAGGATAAGCTAGTTAGCTTAATTGCTGGCAGAGGCCAATAATGAAGAATTCTGTGTTTGAATGGTTTAGGCTTAGCAGGTTGGCGACTTGGCGGTCATCCAGGCTGATATCTGGGTGATTGTGTTACGCAGGTGATTTAGTGCTTCTGAAAGGAAGTGAGGGGTAGCACCAAGGCTTTAACGACATCGTAGAGCTATAGGTAGGCCTACTGTAGTCGGCGTCTCTGGCGCTGGTTCACTGTGGAAGGCCTTTTGAGTTGACGAAAGGCGATGGAGGTCATGAGGAGGTCACGGCTGGGAAGATGCAAAGTCTGGTTGATCACTCTGGTAGTCTTTCGGTTTGCTCTACGGCTGATAGAGCTGTGGGCGTCGCTTTTGAAGTCGCGCGGTATCAAGTTGCCTATTTGCATCGGTTATGCGGGTTCTTAGCCATCGTCCAAATATTTGTCTACTTCGGGAGCGATGGTGTGAATTGCTTAGACGACATATTTCTCCACATCGCCAGAAGTGGATCTGATTTAAGTTCTATCGCTTTGGTCATATTATTCTCTCCGCGATCTTGACTGCGCTCTCAGCTCTTCTCTGTGATTGATGGCAGCGTGGAGAGACGTTCTAATGTGCGGAAATTTCTTGCTGGTCAGAGATTCGTTTGAACTCTTTGCAATAGGTGTATGTAGCGGCTGTTAATGCTTCAAGCAGTGTTGGATGGTTAGGCCTACTTATCAACGGTAACTCCAAGGTACTTACACGAGACCTACTCCTTCCCTTAAGTTCTGTGACCTCGCTGCCTTGACTTTATCAGCAAGACAATCTAATGAATTAAATGAATGCTGGAATTCTGTATATCGTCTGATATTCGGGTTTAAGAAATACGAAAGTGTTAAAGTTTCATTATAATGGACTTGGCAGGCTGAATTTCACTTTTCTGGCGAAAGTACGTCGTTGTAAACTGTATTTCCATTTGAACTATTAAGAAAATGTTGTAATTATCTGATAAGTATGTTTTGGACATAGCCTACTTATCAGATAATTACAATAACGTAGCCTACCCCTAGAACTTTATATAGTTCTATGTCCACTTTTTGCGAAACGGAGAAAAACGATTTTTAAGATTTGCTGACGAAATTTTTTGCTCTGTTTCATTGATGGCAATTAAATTAAACTTTTTGGAAAACAATGTTTTCCCTTAGTATGATTATATGTGTATTTCGATCATAATGTAAACCGATTATGAGTAATTTGGCTATAATTATGGCAGGGGTGACTATTTTTGGACATAGAGCTGTATAACATTATTGATTGCAGACAAAATAAGTGCTGTAGGTTACAAGTCCAGTCACGTGTTAAGATCTCTCACTGGTATTGGCTATGGACATAGCACCGTATAATTCTTTTTTCAAACCTCACTCGATCACGGTTATATCTCCAATTCACGTGATACAAAATTAATGATTCTATTGGATGACTGAACTTGTTCCTCTATAGCTTTGAGACACTGTCCAAATCAGTGGACATAGAGCTTTATAGCACTGAAGATACAGCTAAAGAAAGCGTTTCCAGTTAAGCTATAGACTATGCAGGACATAGCCCCTGTCATCCCGGTAACGGATATAGCGTTAGGTTAATTTTTCAAAAAAGTGGACATAGAACCTTATAACTCTAGGGATACGATAACGATGACTGCCTTGCCTTGGCATTCATGAAGATACATGATACCATTACGCAACTGTATTATAGTAGGCCTAAGGTTGATGACCTGTGTGCATTGAGCTGATCTATACGGCGGACTATAATAGGCTAATTATTGCTCTGGAGTTCCTTTCTCATTCATTCTCATTTCTGTCGTTTGGTTGCTGTAATGTATTTTGGCATAATAAACGTGTTCATAATCGAACTAGACGACGCGAATAGGCTTACAGGTTTATTTAAAAGTAACGCAGTCACTAATTTTTGTGTGTCACCGATAGCCTACCTTATAAGAGTAGGCCCTAGGCATAATCCGCTGCCTTACTTTTGATAAAAAGTAGCTAGCTACCCCAGAAGTTACAGTAAACTAGTAGGTCTACTGTAACCAGTTACAGTAACGCGTTACAAGTAGCGCAGTAAAACAGCGCACGATCAAACACAGGGGAAACCGTGTATGGCTAAATGCTTTTGTCAGCGATATCCATCACCTTCTTTGATATGGTAGGCGATCAGTTTCAAAGAATCCAGACAAGTAATCGATTGTAATTAAATCATTTCTTCTGGCAAACACGAACGTGTCGAACACGAGAGTCTTTCCCATGATATTAGACTTGGCATCGAGCTCTGCTAGTCAGTCAACAGTTACTGCTGCCGTCGGAAACCGATCTAATGCATACGGAAAATGAACAACGACGCCTAAGAAACTGACGGTTATCCAGTGAGTAGGGACTTTGATCGTGCGCCGCGTTGCATGATAAAATAATAGGCCTACAAGTTGGCAGCGGTTCAGGCAAATATGGACTCAGAAAATTTTAGATAGTTGACCAGAGGTAGATTTTGCATAAATTCTGGCTTTGTAATCGTAATTTGGAAACTGCACAGTAGGCTAACTTGGACTCTTCGTTTGGGGGCTTAAGCCTGGAGCATGGCGAGGGCGGGAGTACCAGCATACAGAGGGGCCGGAGGCTTGATTTATTTTGGGCTTCAGCTTCTTTGGGGGGGGGCTTAAGCCCCAAACCCAATGCTAGTTACGTCCCTGGCGCTTAGTCAAAAGCAAAGGCTGTAAGACAGGCAACTTCGGGCTTCGTTCACAGTAGGCTAAAAGATCCAGAAGCCATGGCAAATGGACTGGAAAACAGTTAGACTGTATGTTGCGACCTGTCAGCTTGGTGTTGTGAATAAACGAAATTAAATTGATTGATTGATTGATTGATTGATTGATTGATTGATTGATTGATTGATTGATTGATTGATTGATTGATTGATTGATTGATTGATTGCAAAGCGTAATGGGGCACCGAGGAACAAGAAGATCGATCATGCTCATTTATTCAGGCTGTGGTTTAGACAGTTTAGTTCAGACAGGCCTGAGGAGAAATTGCATGAGTTATTCAAATAAGATTGGAATGAATTGTCATAGGCCACTGTTCTAGCCAGTGGCGTCTACCAATGGGGGTAATTGGGAGAACGATTTCCCACGGATGCCAGAAGTGGGGGTTAACGTTTTGGACATAAACTGGAGGGTTGTTGATTTCCGATAATACAACGACCTGCAATACGGAAATTAATAGGCCTACAATCGGCCAGAGGATGGGTTTGTGACTTTGTTCTCCCATTCCAGGTGGAGGTTAGACGCCACTGCATGGTTACAGACTTACAGCTGGCGGGGTCTGCTCCAAGGAAGTTAGATATCGTACTAACTGGATTGCTGTTTTGTCAGTAATATATTTGTTGCTTAAAGAGTGATTGAGTGGCAAAGGATATTAAATGCCTTGCCCACGAACATTTGATGCGACCCATATAGGCTGTATACGGGTCCCCTATGTTGGCGTGCTGGGCTGCTGGCAGTGGCACTCTGGTCTTAATTGCAAGATCGTTATAGAAGATCAAACAGTGGCTCCAAGCAAAGATGAGATTTAGTCCTTAATTTCGAATGATCTCTAAGTGACAGAGCGACGTGCATAACATGGGTTGGATATTCCGCAAACTAGGCCTACTAGACTGTTTATTCAAAAATCATGCATGCATGTGCAATCAATGTATAGGCTAGGCAACACAGACTATTCTAAGGAAAGGTGGAACATGGAGACGCTGCAGGATTACAGGAATGCATCCTGCATAACATTTGAACGACAGACAACATGATCGAAGCGAGATTTGTTAACAACGCCTTTCTGAGGTTCTGAAAAGGCGCTATGTAAATGTCCAGATAGCCTATATATAGGCCTACATCGACACTTCATGCGAACGAAAGGTCGTAGACAGAGAGAGAGAAGATATCCAACAAATAGCAGAACACGAAAATCTAAAAGATAAACAGCAGAGCCCTGCCACAGCGGAATGCAGGTGATTAGCATGTGCAGCATCGAATGCGGCGGAGAGCATTCGCAAGAGATGCGCCGTTGTCGAAGTCCACTTATTGCAATGCCTCGTTAAATGTACCCATGAGATCCATTACGGGTTGAATAATGTCTGCAGATGACGACTGAAAGCAAATGGAATTAGGCTGGCGAAGAAGATGCGCAGATCTGTTGTCGCAATATTGTTTTTCGATGTTCAAGCCCTGTTTCTCGTTGGATAGATTTTAAACACCGCTAAAGACGCTAGCCCTTATGCTATATAGATATCGAGACGCAACTGTACAGTAATTTGAATTCTTCTTTTGATAAGAGATCTCTGTACGCGGCAGTAGGCCTATCACTCGTTCAGACAAAATAGTTTTAGCCTAGGGCCCTAGACCAAACTGTGTACGGCTTTAAAGAACATCCATGGATTGTCTAGGTCCATAGGCCTACGTGAAGTTGTGGATGATGTATTGCCTATAGCTATCTGATTATTTTAGATAGTTAGAAAGTGTGGAAGGTTTACAAGGATGTGCTTTTTGTCTAGATCAGTAGTAGCCTAGGTCTACTTGAAGGTGTGGAAGATTATGTAGTCCTGTATGCGATTAGTTTAGATCATTACCGGTAGTTAGAAAGCCTGGGTGGTTTACACAGATTTAACGAACACAATTAGGGCCAATTACGGTAGACCATTGCAAGCACTTAGCAATCGCCATTTTCTGTATAATAATTGTACCTGGTAGCGGTGTGTCTACCAGTGTTTTCCTACAATAAATGATTCATTCATTCATTCAAAATTTATATAGCGCCCCTTCAATGTAACTACTCAGAAGGGCTCCCAACTCCAGCCCGGGCAAAAAGGTAAGCTATAATAATAATATTATATATTGTGTTGTGCTGTTGTTTAGATCCGTACGTGAAGGTGTGGATGATGCACGACGGAAAGAAGGTGGACAAGAAGAAGACGGAAGTGATGGAGAAGAACCTGAATCCGGTCTTCAACGAGACGCTCATGTTCACCGTTCCCTACGAGAAGATCCGCCAGACGACGCTCGTCGTATCCGTCATGGACTACGACCGAATGGGACGCAACGAACCCATCGGACAGATCGTCCTCGGCAACAAGAGTGGACCAATGGAGGTGAAGCACTGGAACGAAATGTTCGCCAAGAGCAAAACGGACGTCGTCAAGTGGCACATTCTCAAGGACTTCAGCTAGAAGATGATGCATTCTCTTCCGTCTCCTCATCATCGTCGTCGTCATCATCTTCATCGGCACCAACAGCAGCAGCAGCATCGTCACAACGTCCAGTTTGTCTTTTGATGCGACGGCTGCTGCAGTGAGGCATCTGAAAACCAATGGACGTAAATGTTTTGGAAGGACAGAGGAGGATACAGACAGACACAGACAGACAGACACAGACAGACAAAGAGACAGAGAACGACAGACAGATAAAGAGACATACACAGAGAATGAGAGATTGAGAAACGTCAGTGGCATTTGTCGATCGCTGCTAAACTTTTGAACGCCGTTGGGAGTTGCTTTGAAGTGGCGCCCCATAGATGTCCAGTCACCCAATTTCACTGAACTTGACCCCAACGTGCCAGCTTGACAATAACATTTTATTTATGGCGCGTTACATTAATGTCCGACTGTAGTGCTGTGTAAGTCATTGTTCGATTACATTTTAAGCCAGCCGACAGTAGGGCCTAATAACACGTTTACAAAGGACGTCCAGATATATGGCGTCTCTAGATAAGATTAGTGTTTGAGGTCACTATATTTCCATATGACAATACGTGTGTTTACAGATACCATGTGTGCTTTGTACAAATTTAATGAGGCCTACTGCATTAATCCACTCACTCATTCATTCATAGAGAGAAAAAAGGGAGTGAGAGGGAGACAGAGACAGAGAGACAAAGAGAGAGACATAGATAGAGAGAAAAAGAGACCGACAGAGAGACGAGACAGAGAGTCAGAAAGAAACAGATGGGCGACGGAGGACAGAATGCGAGTGAGGTACAGAAAAAGGAAGGAAAACAGAGAGGAAGAGAGAGAGAGAGAGGAAGGGAGAGAGAAAGACAGAGATAGACAGAGAGAAAGAAAGAAAGAGAGTGAGAAAGAGACAGACAGAAAAGTCTTCCAGAGTTAGAAATGAAGTACCAGTAATGAAGGAATCAGGAGATGTTCAAAAAGCAGTAGCCAGAATCAATCTATTAATGAAACACAACTGAGACTGGGTTATTGGGTTTATTTTGAGAGAAATAAGTTACAACTGAAAACATACACACCTTGGGCCAAGTAATGGTAATGCTTCATTAAAAGCTTAAATATTGTGAACTCGACACAGTTGTCTAGTGCCACCATGACGAATTGAATATCAAATTCCGAGAACTATCCAGAGTTCAAATATAATAAATTTAAACTAATGAACTGTGCTCAAACACTCGTAGAGCAGATCAAATTCAAAGGGTGGGGAGTTGAAGATGGAAAGTCTTTCTAACGTATGTACAACCCAAAAAATGAATTTCAACACTTTATTATGCAAACATTTTCAACTCTTGGATGGGTTAAAGAACCGATCTATGTTACATGAGTATACCGCCTATTTTAAAATAGTGTTTATAGCTGCATCAAACTTGGTTGAGGAGAACATTACATTGCAACAAATAATAATGTTTGTTGAAAAATACCAGGCATGTTTCGTAGAAATGTTTACAATTGTATTAAATTCAGACAAATCAAGTTCATAATGGCTCTTTCATTGCATAAACTGTTTTATATTATAGTGCCACTCCTCTAGTTAAAAGCCACTGTTATTAGCTAGCTTAAACTAAATCCTATATTAATTAATTAGTTAAGTCAACAATATATTTGACAAGCAGTAATCCGCTACAATGAGAAAGGGATATGACATAAATAGAGCAAATTATCACTTACAGAAAATAACCAACAATGACATTAAAACTACTACAAGCAAGTAGACCTTGCGCAAAAGACACTACGGCAATAGAAAATGCAGAATTGTATTGAAACATGATTAGCAGCTCAAGAAGTTTAACAGTCACCCGCCTTAGAATAAATACTGAAACAGCCATTGCTAAATGAAACACAAAGTCCAACGCAGCATTCCAAAATGGCATAAATTGCATACAGCCAAACGAAATGGGATTTAAAATGAAGTAGTCACGCAATGCAATTACCGTAACAAAGACGTTAAAACTACTGCAAACATGTACATGAGTCATCAATAGCATGACACATAAAATATAAATAAATTACTTTGCAGACGATATTCAATCTGTCTAATGCAATGCAATGCACGCGAACGACACATCAATCATGCATAAATTATGTAACGGAGTAAAACCAATTCATGTTCAATTGCTTTTAAAACATGTTCAATTGTTCATACAAATAAAACTGACATCGTCAAATTACCAGTTGTACTGAAAATTGCTAAAGGAAACCCATCAAATATAATTTAATAGTATAAATTACAAGCATACATGAGCGAAGAACAATATGTTAAAAATACATGCATGGGAAATCAGTTTATAGCTGTTTGAAGAACACTAGCTGGGAAGAATAAAAGTGAACAATAGCTGAGGAAAGGCATTGCCATTTGAAAAAACTAACACAAGATAAAGTTTCACTAAATTGGTAACATACTTTGACACTTGGCATTCCATGATTGCTATTCTGAACTGGCATATAAAGAGAAAATTGTGGAGAACCTCTAGAGTTACTATGAAAACACCTACATCAGAAAGTGATCAAAGTTAGGGCACTACATCAGACCCTCCTTACAATATGCATCGCTAAGCATGAGTCGTGATATAAAGCAGCCGAACCTATGGATACAAACTTTAAGTCAACTTTATAAAACAACCTCAGCAAAAACTCCTTGTTACAATGTTGTAATTGATATGGCTTTGAAGGATAGTTTTATACGGAGGGTCTGTGTTGTGAGATTTAAAATAACAGTAAGCTGTCCTAAGCAAGTGTAAAAGGCACACAAAAAAAGTCCGTTAACTAACAACTTGAAGACTGCAGTCTCGTCAGATAATAAATTATTTGGCTCAAAACACAACAAGCAGCTTTAATGAACACGTTGTATAATTTAAACAAGTTAACTAGAAACCGACATTACTAAGAAAATAAATTAACTACAGTAAAATAAATAGAAAGACAAAATATGGGACACTGATAAGAGAGTTCACACAACTTAATCTCACAGAAACCATACATCATATGAACACATGATGCATACCGATATATAATTATATATATTTATATATATACACGGTGATTCAATAAAAAGTAAGCCAAACTTTATAAACAAATATTAAAACTTGAACTATATTTTATTAATAATATTTTCAAAATAAAAATAGGCACATACTTACTTTTTCATTTTAATGACTTTTGGTTTATATTTCCTACTCAAAAAAGCAGACGATAATACGATTTAAAACATAAACAAGAAACTAGCAATTTCCGAAAAAATTGCCTTTTAGTAAAGAAGATTTACACATGAGAAAAGGTTTGAGGGAATCCAAGAATTACAGCAGCCGTCAATTTCTACAAGAGTTTCCAGAAAAACACTGGACCAGAAGCGGATTAGATAAATTGCTTTGAAAAATTAGGGTAACAGAGTCAATCGACCGCATCATTGGTAGTGGCAGACGGAGGTCATCGCGCACTGAAGAAAGCGTTGCCCAATAGCGCCAGCGCCTCCAGGGTTACGTGCAAGCAGAAGTTGGACATTTTGAACATCTTCTTTAATTAAATAATCAAACCATACTACTGAGAGTTTCTTCACAAAAATATTAAATACTGTTTTCATGTTAGAAGTACTTATATGAAATACAACGTTTGGCTTACTTTTTATTGAATCACGGTGTATATACATATATAAATATATGTATATATATACATATATAAATATATGTATATATATACAATCGTATGCTTCTCAATATTTAATGTGAAATGCATATGTAAGATAATAAATAATACCATGAATAAAAATCAAGCAAATAACTGAATTGTAACTCAGGCAAGTTAGTCAGAACAAAACAATTATTAATTCTTTATTTTGCCTTACTTTGATTAAGTCTGACATATTTGGCACAACCTTTGGTAAAATAACATGACATTGTATAATTGAAGGTATCCACAAATTCATTGAAAGAATCAATTCAGAAACTTGCATATTTATGTAAACATGTGCAATAACAATTTATTCCAACAAAAACAGCTTTCTCGGTCTTTTGAACGCCTCGGGATTACATAAAACTTCTTTTCCTAGTACGAAAAAATTTCACCTTTTACAATAAAAAAGAAAAATACAAACAGTGACTATGATATATTTACGACAAATATGCATTCTATACAGCATACATGTTGTGGAGTGTTTTCCAACCAGTCTTCACTTCAATCCTCCATTTCCAGCTGTCATAACAAAAATCAATCCTAGAAAACCACCACTACTGAACCTGTAGAATGCATGTACTGTGCAGACCCATTTTCACGCGATCATTGGGGTCCAAAATCACTGTGACCGCGTCTTAATGGAACACGGGTTAAGGGAGCCGTACTGAAATACAGTGCATGATTTACATAAGCCCTAGTGTCACTATATGGGCTCAAATAATAATAGTAATAATAAATTATTAAATAAAAATAAAGACATACATAGGTTGCCTAGTTTGAAGACACCTGCACTGTAGCCTGCTGTCACATTTGTCCAATTACTTCAGAAGGCCACATTGCTGTCTATTATGGGCAAAAGTGACAGTGATTTAATACCAGTCAATTCACGTTTCTGGCCAAATTATGATCGACTTTATTTTAAAGTGTGAGACTGCCTGCATGAACTGCCAATCGTATCAGAGCACAGGCACACTGTAATAAGAAACAGAAGCAGCCTATCGTGGATAAGCAATTTGAATAAAAAGAAGCAGCCTATGGTGGATAATTCTTAAGTTGAGAATGAAAAAAGCGACTGAGCAGAACCAAACCAATACACGGAGAGTTCAAAAATCCAGGTCCAGCAACTAGAAATGCTCCTCCACCAAGAAAAGTTCTAGTCCGAGGCATGACCAGAGAAAGACAATGAGACGAAATGACCTCGTTGAAAAGTGCAGAAAAGTTGAACTACGCCCATGCCCGCATGATCGTATTATTTCACAGGCTGACATACTAGCGCAAAAATCGTTCTTAATTAGAATGCTATCTGTACCCTTAAATGTATTGTACACCAAAGTGCAGAAATGCAGTAGATAAATAAAGTTTACTTACTTACTATTTTTATTTTTAGGGCTTTATTGAAGTCTATGGATAAGACTTCAATGGTTAAAAGTGACTGGGATATATTCACATTATCTCTGATGCAATCACTACTCAAAGCTGTAAGGTTAAAATATGACAGTTTAGTTTAGCAAACTAAAACTAAAAGTGGCCAACCCTTAACATTTGGTATGTAAACTACACATGATCAATTCAAATGACTTTAAAACCCATATTACCTCTACTTCTTACTTTAATTGTTGTTGTGTCCTACAGTTTGTCAGTAAGTCTGCCAAAGTTAGTTCCGTCAATTAAACTTAAACCACCACTTTAAGATGTTCTGCTGTTCCCATCATGGCAACTGTACGTACTGCCATCAAGTCTTCCTCGTACATTTACTTCCACCAATCTGTTGGGAACATTGCCAGCTAATACCCAATTCAGAGTAATTCCGTAACATTTACTGCCATGACTATCATCGAAAATCTTCAGCCCTTGCTGGCTCAGAACTTTAAGCCCAATAAAATTCTATAGCATCATTATCTTACAAACTGGACACAGAAAATCCGATAAAAAAACCGTAAGATACGACCATAGCTGGTAATATCAGTCCACAGGGAAGCAATCTATAGCAAAAACAAGCAGCAAAAAGTTTATACATATACCGAGTCTAGATCTTAGCCTAAAACTAGTTTTTAAGCATGTCCTATATGTAAAAAAGGAGTCAGGATAAAGTGATCAAAGCACAGTAAATCCACACAGATCTGACAACTACAAAAATTGCTGATCACTTACATAGAAAAATGTAAATAACCAGTAAGCTGTATACGACAACTTATCTTTACTTTCATTCATGCCGTATCGTATACATAAAACAAATCCTCCCTTTGCTTAAGACAACTAAATTGCAGGGGACAACACATTCCCACAAAACGCAATACATCTTAAAACTAACCAAAATTTTCCTTAAGTCTTGAACGAACCAAACATCATTCAGTGGTCTTTTCGCTTTCATTTTCATTTGATAATTCATTTTCTTTTCTTTCGACCGTTGAGTTCTCGGGCACCTCAGCAGATTCTGTCACAGAAGATTCGTCGTCTGCTGGTTTATCGGAACATTCAGTTGACAGATTGCTGTTGTCTGGCTCCTTGTCTTTGGATTCTGGAAAGTCACATCTTTCTTGTTGTCCAACCTCCTCCTGCAGTACCCCCTCCATGACACGTGTTTCTTGTTGCCCTACATCCTCCTGCAGTACCTCCTCCATGACACATCCTTCTTGTTGTCCAACATCGTCCTGCAGCACCTCCTCTATGACCTGTTTCTGCTCAGCTCCGTCCTGTGATACCCCCTCTGGAACTTCCTTTTGATCAACCTCTCCCTCTCCCGGTTCTTCCTTATCTGCACATTCAGCTACATGTTTGGCAGACACATCCTACAAATAAAATTTAATAACTGTCACCAGTAGCAGTTATCATTTTCAAAACTTCTGTAGTCATGATATCCAGTCTGAAATTAATCATATTTTATTAGTACCTATTTATTTTCTCATTTATTGTTTTTCTTCCTACTTTCCTTGTTTGCTCTAAAGCAGGGACAGGTCTGCCAATCACAAATTTTCCGTCGAATTGAATCTTGAATCGAATCAGGGGTCAGAGTTCGAATTCGAATCAAATCTCGAATCAGCAGGTACTAGTCCAATATTCATGCAGTGCATACTTGATAGTACAGGCGTACCACAGTAACACGTTATCAATATATCAGTGTAGGCTTAACTTTTCTACAGTCTAACATCAATTAAACTACAGTTAATTAACAGTGTTTATTTAAGAGATTTGAATCTTGAACATGTATAGACCAGAAAGTTGATTGCACCCACTTAAATGGGCAGTGGTGGTGAAGGATCTCACCCGATCAATTCATTGAAAAATTAGCAGGGTCGAGGCCATTGAATGATTGCTATAGAAAAGCGTGGACAGCTACACTTGGTATGATTATAATTATAGATTACAAGACACAAGTTGGAAAAAGTGTATACAAGTTTTGTACCCCTTATCACCTGGTTAGGTTCAAACCAAGCTTTTATAGTAAGGATTCATTAGTTTCTGCTTGTTTGTGCCAAATTTGTTTTATATTACCTGTGGAGCAATCTTAATTGTAGGCTTCAATGCCAAATGAATATGGTTGTACTGCGTAAGTTGTTACTGAAGACATATCGAGTGAAAGAATAGATGAGTGAGGAAAAGGAAGAACACCACGGAGTTCGGCAAAACATCGTAAGATACAAAAACACAATGACAGGCAGACAGAAACACACCAAGAGAACACAGGGAAGAGGTAAGGAAGACAGATTGTTTTCAATATGACAATGGCCAATACTTACCTCAGGCTTGACGATTGGTATCGCAACTTTGGCTCGTCTGACTGGAGACCTAACATTGCCAGCCTGGCGTTCAGGATTGAAGTAAACCATTCCATGAAGCATGTCCACCTGCTGAATCTCGGGGTTGAAGTAGACTGTTCCGCCACGCACCTCCAATGGGTTACCATCCGGTCTTGGGTTCCTAACTGGACCTGGAGCTCCAGCAGCAAACTGGACTGGGATGGAGCCGGCGGGCACTGGGTACTGAGGAGCAATAGGCGGTCCATAGTTGATGATGGGTGGAGGACCAATATATGGACCTTGCAACATTCCAGATGGATTCAGATACGGAGCATGCATGAGCGGTGGAGCACCTGCTGTTGCCATGGTGACAGGATTACCACGTATCGCGGGTCCATTGTACAGCCTTATGTGTCCGGGTCCAACATTCGTACTGACTGAAAATACAATAAAAATGGAACTGATATGTATTTATCATACAACATACTATGTCTAATACTACAGAACAATGCAGGATACATGCAAATTAGACCAGTTAGTAAGTATAGGACAATGGTGTTGCAGAGGATTGCTATAGCAAAGCAGTGTTCATACATAATAAACAGTTTTACACAGGCAGCAGTAACAAAAGTACGGTTGTCATAAACAGTGACAATATATTACGAAAACTAAATATTAATACAATGTGTCATAATATATGTAAGCTGATGTTGAAAAACAACGGTCTGCAGTAAGGCTGGTAAAATAATTACTGGTCCAAAACATCAGAAAGTCTGAGAAGCCATGTGCTACACTATATGGCATACAGACATAAATGTATGGAAGGAACATAAAGATGTAACAAAAGTTATAACAATGCAAATTCACCAAAAGATTGGAGCAACAACTGGATTTTGTTGCTGGGTTCCAGAGAACAATATTCTGCCGCTTTATCAGGTAATAATGAACTACATATTGTCAAGCTTTTGAAGGGTGACACTTAAAATGGGGTTCACTTGATACAGGGATTTTAAAATATGCTTTACAAAAGTCCAGAGACATACATACATTACACAAAGACACATATTCATCTATTTACATAGCATACATATACCAGGGAATTTCACTGTTCACATATGTGACGCCAGGGGTCAAAACCCATCACATGTCGGTTTCTGACCTTTTTATTTACTCATATTCTACAATTAATCTGCTTCAAAATACTTTTTACAGAATGAAAATATCTTTTTCTAATTGAAGTTATGTGCATTTTATTCTTTTATTGGTATAGAGTGAAAAAATCGAATAAAAAGTTTCGTAATATTCATGTCATTAAAGTGCTCAGCAACCATTACTTGATTATTCTGCAATTGTGATGTGCAATAAAGGGATCTATTCTGTGTGGAATAAAACAAACGGCATCAAAGTCGGATTACTACTCTGCAAGTTATGGCAAATTCACAGGCAACTGCTGAATTTAAGAATATTCTACATTGTTGACCCCTCTCGCCTATTTCAGCTTCTAGCTCAGTATCTAGAAAGCGACAAGCGACGGGTTTTGACCCCTGGCGTCACATATACACTGACCCATCTCAAGAGAATTTGGGAAGTGCAACATCAAGCTACAAGGCAGATGCAAACAATCAGTCTTAAAGCCACTCAAGCAACAATAAAAAACCACACAATAAATACTACAAAAAACACATGTTTATACTACAATACACTGCAACTGATCAGTTTAAACACGTGAAATTCGGCCATCAACACTGTCTCTCACCTGGTACTGTGTAAGTAATTGATGACATGCCAAGTGGAAGAACAGATGGATGAGGAAAAGCAGGAACACCGTGTGTACCCGGCGCAGATCCTATGCAGCGACAAACCAAACCATTATTACCAAATATTACAAGCACATCTCAGTCGAACCAAGTTCCTTTATGCTGTTGCACTAGTTGAACAAAATCAAGTTTAGACAAGTTATCGAGCCATCCTTAGCAAGTAGATATGACAACCGCAATATCTTTTAAAACTCTAGTTTCCTCACTATTTACTCACTCTGTTGCAACTAGCCTTTCTTTCACACTCTGAGAACATTTATTACATCTATCTAGTGTGACAGTGACTAAGTTGAGTTATATGCAAAGACACCATCAACAGTCAAAAGGAAGAGAAAAAGCCAGTTGGTCTACAACTCACTTCTGCTCCTGTCTTCCAACAGATTAAGCAATATGTAGTGCCATACAGTACAGCAAGTTCCTGAACTGTAAGTTAATATGTCTAAAATTTTAAATAAGCACTGCTGGGAGCCATTGAGTAATTGTGCAGGGTGTCACACATTTTATCTATACAAACAATAAAAGCTCTAAATTAAGAAAATAAACAAACCATAATAAGTAGCTGCTGGAAGTGGCCTCTGAGGCAGCGAAGTAGTGAACCCAGCCGTAGCTGGCATTGTGACAACAGAAGCCAGTGTTCCTCCATCATTCTGATTTGCCGATTCAGGCAGCCCCGACTCCGTACCCACCTTCTGTCGCTGTGACGAATAGCGTTTGGGTCTACCCGACGCATCAGATCTCGGAAGAAGCTGCTCACTTGGGATGAATTCACCGCCAGACCATCCAAAACTTGGGGTCGTTTCAGTACCTGATGAAACAGATTCACTGGGTGTGTCACTAGACAATGATGCTTCATGAGCCACCGGTCGACCTCTTACCGATCTTGTCTCAACCGATCTCGTGTAGGTGGGAATGCGTGTCACAGGAGGTATCATGTCAGGAGCCATTGTTGCTGCAATATAACAATACACACAGAATTATTACTCAACCAATTAACATGCCTTTATCTATTTAGTTGCTACAATTGAACAATAAACACAGAATTATTAATGAACCAAAAAATGTACAATTCTACTTTTAGGTTTTTAATTAAACTGTATAAATTTGATGTGTAGCTTCAAAACTGATGTAAAAACAGCAGCGCCATAAAAATTACAAAGTAGTGTTGTTAGACGAGTCCCTTCTTACTTCATATATTCTTCCACAAGAAGCAATGGCAATGGCTGATAATTAGCCTTTCCAAATCTCAGCTATGCAGTTTAATCAGTGGCGTAACAAAGGGGGGGCAGCCGCCCCCGGGCGCAGCACCAGAGGGGTGCAAAATTAGCTTTCAGTGGTACACAGTACTATGTGAATAACGATTAAAAGTCAACAAAAGATTAAATGGGGGCGCAGTCAGAAACCCTGCCCCCGGGCGCTGAAACCCTTCGTTACGCCACTGAGTTTAATACAATGCCATTGTTCCATTGGCTATCTTTATATCAACTAGATTGATTCATGAAGTTCTGTGCCAGCTATCACACACTGATCGCACCATGAAAGGCACTACGGTATATAAATGCTTTACTCATAAAGATCTGCTTTAGAGCTCCTCATCATGAGCTATCTCTAGAACTCCAAAATACAAGCATACATCCTAAATCACTGCACTGACTGCCTGTATAAAAGTGAATAGCTTAAAAGACTGGGCTAACAGTTGACTCTACAATTCAGTCAACCTTCCTATGCCCTGTCTAAGCCGACACCAAATACTTCTCTACTCGACCAGGTCTTCGAGCATACAGTTGCTCTTCAGTCTGTGTCAGCCTTTGGATCTCAACTATAAACTTGACTTTTCCTGGACTCACTTCCTCCGTACTGTTTCCATGTCTTCCCAGATTCCCTTCCTGGCTTTGAAGACTTGCCCTGAATTTGGTTTTCACAGCGAGTTGGTTTAGTAGTGACCATCGACTGATGCCTTGAGCATTATGACAGTGGTGCTATATAAGTTCTTAGATTAGATTAGCACTTCATCAGAACCATAATTGAGGGAAGAATGGAAGAAGACAAGAGGAACACCAAGAATGATGCTACTAGACTGCATGATGAAGGAGCGATACAGCAAGTTAAAGGAGAGAGCCGGACAATGTGACAAATGGCGAAATTGGACGTATGAACCTGCCTAGGAAGGCAGAGAACCAAACGAAGAAAAAGTTCAAACTACTCACTGTGAATCGTAACAGTCGACTTTCTGCCACTTCCCTTTGAATATGCTCTATTACTTTTGTCATTCCTTGTTGTCTCGTGTCCAGCGCTACCACTGATTCGACTGAGAGTTGGATGACAGTCTTGAGTTTCCAACAGACGTACGTCCTGGGACTTTGTGACTGCTGAGCTCAGGATTCTCTGTGTTGACTGTCCATCACTATCTGCCACAGGATCTTTGAAGGTCTCTATCATTTCTGTATGCCCACATGTCCCACTATTACGAATGGTTCGCATAGTGTGCATGCCAGGCCCGCGATCCATACCACTCATCCGCTTTGAACCAACATGCTTCTTAGCTGGCCGGTTGGGATTTTCCAAAGATTGTCTATCGTGTCTCGAATTATATCTTTCTGGCGGAAATTCTCTTGGTCCGCTTTTCCCGATTACCCTTCCAGTACCAATCCTACCAGTTTTGTTACCTCTGATGCTTCGGAAAACGAGTTTTCCATCTGCAGGGTCAAATTTCGTCTGACTCCTTTTCTCGGGAAGCCTTCTTGAATCGTTGTGCAAACTTCTTTCTGCTGAGGTATCTTGTCCTTTCTGAACAAAGCACGATGGAATTTCATCGTAACCTGCAGTTGTTTTCTGTGTGGTTGGCAGGTCATCAGTTCCTGAAAAATTGTCCTTCCTATCATCACCGACATATTTGCTTCCTCTCACAGTCTCAGGGGATAGGCTCTTCATGATAACGTTCTTTTTTCGTAAATTATTCTCTGGCCAACTTCTCCTTGGACAAAACTGTCTCATGCCTTCAACGGGCCGTTTAACCCTTTCTAAACTAACAGGTACTGGTTTTGCAAACACAATGTAATCTCCCAGTCTCTTGCCTCTTCCCTTCTTGTTAGTTCTATAAACAAATAACATGAATCTATCCTTACAAAACAAAAGATGTAAAATTGAAAATAAATAATGACAATGGTATGTGCGGGCTGTTACTAGACAGAAAGCAAAGGTCTCAGTCCTTGTGCATGACTTTATAAAGTTCTCTACATTCAAAAGGCCATATTGTTGAGTTGATTAAAAACTGCTTCACTTCAAAAATCCTGGGTAGACTTAGCTTCAGAATGGCACGATCAGTAGACTTGACTTCTAGCAAATATATCATGTCTAATTTAAACATGATATTCCATGTTTCTAATGTGCCTTTGGCCAAGCAAAGATGCAGGCTTTTGAGAGGTGAATAAAGAGGCAATTAAATGGTTCAGGGCATACATGAACTTCAAGCACTACAGAATGGCCACGGCTGTGAGCGGCGCTATATAAATTACTAATTATATCACACTATTAAAAGCAACAATTAAACAGAATATTTAGAATACATACATATATATATTCTATACATGTACTGTATAATATGTGTATATATATTTATACATATATAGACAAACATACATACACAAACATGTAGATAAGATGACACAGATATACTGATTTGGGATTTGGTTTTGCTTAAAAGCAATAACCAATCAGTTTATGCCACACGATAAATGGCACTCTAGTAGTCCCAAGATCACATTAGATTAGACCCTGCACCTTAGATTGATCTGAAATCTCTAAAAGGAATTCCAAATTTAGAAAGACACCCCATGAATGCAAACACAATGTAATCTCACACGCTGACACAAAGACAGTTAGGGGCCATCCATTTAGTACGTACGCATAGAGGGGGGTAACCGAAATTCATCTGTTTGCGTATGCTTGCGTATGGGAACCGGGGGCGGGGGGGGGAGTGTTAAACCTCAATATTTGTTTATATTGGCCTTCCTTCAAATAAGTTGTCTATATTGGCCTTCCTTCAAATGTACAGTGGTCTATAATTAGTACAGCAGATGTTCGGTTGATGCAGTTATTATATGAACTAGTTAATTCGGGGGGGGGGGTCAAACGTACGTACCAGGTTGGGTGCATAAAGTACATGTGCGTATGGGGAGGGGTCAATTTTTCCCGGAAATTTGCGTGCGTACTAAATGGATGACCCCTTATGAAAACATTAAAGCAAAGCACTCAGCCATCAGTGCAGAATATAATGACACATCTTAAGTAGGAATGTGGAAACAAACCTTTTCTTTACCGATCGTCGAGTAGCATCAAGTGGCACTCTATTCTCTTCTCGGATGTCAAAGCCGTAGATTGAAACAATCTCATCACGCGATTTTGGTGCCTGTGATCTCTCGTCAAATTTATCATGCTGCCACTTCACTCTGTCATACCAAAGCTTCTTCTTTATCCTGAAAAATTGCAACCATGCAACATTGTCTAGTTTGCTTTAAATGAAATATTACTGTCATAGTTGAGAAGTTTTACATATATGTTTTCAATTCTTGCTGTACAAGCATAATTCACTTTACTGTCTTTCTACACTGTCAATAATATAAATGCCATAATTACTAGGAGAAGAAAAATTAAAATGAAGATATTTTTCAACAGACAGATATGCTGAGTAGACAATATCATCTAGTGAATGAAAGCATGATAAAGCATTTGCACAGCACTTTGCTAAATGCCTCTCCACGAACTATGTATCTAGGCAGTTAGAAAGTATGAAACTCTTGAACATATCTGCAAACCTGCTTCCACCTCTTCAGTCGGTATTTAGACAATTCCACTACATGGAAACAGCCATCCTGAAAGTCTATGATGACCTTTTCCTTGCTGAGCAGTGAGCACTGACAAGGGATATGTGACTGCTTTAATACTCCTACATTTCTCTACTGCTTTTGACTATGTGTAGATCACTGTATCCTCTTAAAGTCTTGTAACAGTTCTTTGGCATCATCAGTACCATCTTCAATTGGTTTGTGTCTTACCTCTTTAATCGCCATCAGTACAATTGCATCTCTACCTCCTCATGTTCACAACTCTTAGCAAGACTGTCTTTTGCTCACAACAGAAAACACCTCTTCCAGGCTACCTATGGTTCTTAATAGCCTCAATGTGCACTTATGAATTTTGTAAGGAGGGCATTATCAAATTCCAGTTGCAATTACAGTTGTATCCAACTACTTATTAAAGGCTTTGTTTAAATGTAAAACATCAACACCTGGAGCTCAGCACTTGGCAATATTACAAACATCATTCACTTCAGTGCCTTCTATATCGTGGATAAAATAAATACTGCAATGATTATAAGAAAAAAATTAAAATACAACATTTCAAATTTTGTTTCAACAGACAGACATGCTGAGTAGACTGTGATACTTAACAACTTTGGATCTGTTTCCACATCAGCACCATCATCGAGTCTTAAGTCATGTTCAAAGAAGGAACCTTTGCGAGGAATATACGCAGGATTTTGCTTATCTTCATCATCGTCAAGCTTGCTCTCTATTGTTTTGTCAGGCTGCTCCTAAATTCAAATTTTCAAACAGGTAATGAAAACAGCCATCAGTTATAAATATCCTCGGTTTTACTACATACACCAAAGAGCTTCACTGTAACACTGATTCTTCTATAATGCAGTTTGCAGTCATGAAGCCAAAACCTAATTCAGACTTATAAAAATACTTCATTATTACTTGTGTACATAAGTGTACTCGTTTATAGATGAGTTGGCTACGGGTGCAAGTGGAGTCAAAATGTCTAAAGAAATTTCTGCCCTGGCAGGGAGTTTAACCCCCGACGTCTCAATCGATATTTACAAAATTATTACACAATATTGTTAACAACAGCGTTATACAATCTTGCAAAAGACTCTCAACGGAAACTGTTTGCTTCAACTGAAACTGTAAACAATGCAATTTAAAAATGCAATTTAAAAATAAGTCAAGCGTACATTGCAGAGCAACAGCAATATAATCAGCAAACCAAGACAGACTAAATTACATTTAATTTAAAAATTAAAGACTTATGCAGAGTGTGTAACCTAACTATTTTCAATATGTTAAACAAGAAATAACACAATCATTAACCTACAGCAAAAGAGATCTAGCTAAGTGAATAATTACTATTGTTTGAACAAGGTAGTCTTGCTGAACTTCTGCAATCAATCAATCAATGGACATGAATGATCTTAACACAACCTCAGCTCCAAATTAGGCTAACTGATTTTACAAATGCATTGAGTTACTTTAACAATTTAACGACATGATAGGCCTACATTGGTTTTCTAGTCACTTTTAGTACACTCTCGTCTCGTTGTGAAAGTGTTAAATATATTAATAAACAAATTAATAAATAAAACAAATGACTGTTGTTATTGTAAATATTAATATGAACACTAACAGTACTACAGTTTAAAATTCTACTGAAAGTCAGTGATGCTTCTTTACCTCGCCATCTCCACTATGTCTTCTCTCACATGTCCAAGGTTCCAATCGAACAAATTCCTCACCATCCCCATCTGATAACTCTTCGTCACTCTCTTCCTCATCCGTGACTTCAGATTCATCTGAATCAAACTCGGAATCACTCTCTGTCTCGTTCGTGTTGCTGTCAATGCAGCACTAAAACAGAACAAAACAATAGCCACTTCAATCACAAAAACATTTTGGTTATCCTGTAGTTTACGTTGGTAAATCATTTGAATGTCTTCAATGCCGTACTTGACGTTGGTAAGTAAGCAGTCTACCTATAGATGTCCATGATAACTATTATCAATCCGGCTTCCATTTCACCAAGAAATTTTTTCCATAAGTCCAGAGCTCTTCCACTTCATGCAAAAAATTATCCAACTTCTATTAAACCCTAAAAAATATTTTTCATCAATCAAACTTTTATTTAAGCAAAGATGGGTCCAGCTTCTACTTATGGAAACAATTATCTTCATCAATCCAGCTTCTATTGCATCAAAAACTTAGTTTCATCAATCCAGCTTCCATTTACGGTAAAAATTATTTCAATCGATCCCACTTCTATTTAAACACAGAAATGGTTTCATGAATCCCACTTCCATTTAGGGAAACATTTTTTCCCATAAATCCATCTACCATTTTAATTTGACGATATAAAATAATTTACCAACCTATACTAAGGGTTTACCAACATTTTGAAAGCACAAAGTTTAGTAAATATTATTGATGTTCCACGTTTGCTTTCTGACTCAACTAACTACTTGCAAACCGGCAACAGACAACACAACTTCAGTTATATTCAACTAGAATATTCCCCATTGACACAGGCCTGAACGTCGGCCACGAGGTCTAGAACAGCATCAATTAGTTGCAACGTTATGCGCTATATAAACACAGTCATACTGAACGACTCATCAGAATCTGATGTAACGAAACTTAAAGTGCCATTGTTATTAAAGTACAGAAAACACTGACCGATTCAAGATTGAGGGAATCGACGAGGTTTTCAACGGACTCCGTTTTCGTCGGCTCTGTTACCACATTGCTGTCGCAATGAACAGCGACGTCTACTTCGTTTTGGCCGTTGTCTGCGGCCGCCGTCTCCAGATTCTGCCTCTCTCCTTCGTCCGCCATCTTTCAGTAGCATCTGGATTATTACGGAGGAGAGCCGGCTGCAGCTCGAATCCATCTAGCGACTGCATGGATTCAGTATTCAACCACATCTTTTGGCTGGCATTACCTCGTTGGGCCAGACTTTACCTTTCGTTTACCATCTAGCGAATGCCAGGGATTTCGCCTTGAAGAGTGGGCGGAGTTATCTGACACCGCTAATCATTCAAAGCATGTACATCCGGCGTACGAGAGATTTTGTCAGATCCATAGCTGCTGTAGCCTAGCAGCTGCAGCAACTCGTTATACTGCAGCTTACGGCTAGATAACACTACAGGTTCCTTTTACCTTGCAAACTTGTGATTTTGCACCGGTTCAACTAGCAGTGCCGTTTTAAGGTCTATGCACGCGAGGCACGTGCCTAGGGCCCGCGCAACAGGGGGCCCCGCGGCGGCCCTAAAACAAAAGCTACATCGCGACCACGTAATAACAATACGATCATATTACTGAATAGGCTAATATTATGAGTTCTAACAATTAGAAATCAATTTGAAATCGTATCGCATCGTTTCGTATCTAAAGATTTATATAGCGCCTGTCTCAGAATAATTATTCAGAGGTGCTCTAAGCACGAAAACCTACATTCATTAATTTATTAATGTATTTGAAATGCAAGAACAATAGGCCTAACACATTTTAAAACAAACGTCTGCATTTTTAGTTAAATATAATTATTGGAAATAATCGCAATCTTTTAAGAGCGCTATAAGTTATACTGAAATAATTCAATAATTTTATCGCATGGCGCACAACTTCCTGTATATTTTGTCGGATTTCATTCGTCTGCTTTTAAAGAATTATTAAATCTGTTATTATCACCTCGTTGGTTATTATATTGTTAAATCTGTTATAATGTTAATAAGCAAGTTTTAATATGAAATCTCTTTCAGTCCTATATAATTATAATCTAGTCATTTTCTAAATAATTATTGTTTTATATTTTAAATTGTAACAAAGCGTTATCAAATTTCGTACAGTTAGTAAATGTCGCCATGCGGGTGCTCGGTAATGAATTTGGCAAACTTACTTAACTTAACAAAATCTAAAATTGCTATTGTCTTTTCATTTCCACCTCCAATGTATTAACGTTATTTTGATAGTTTCTACCCTTTTGTGGTACCGTATTTAATTATTGGATAAAGCTTCTGCGGCGGAAGATATCGCCGCAATATACACGAAAATTTAACTTCTGCGGCGGTAACCTTTTGCGAATGCGCGGCGCATACGACTTGAAAGCATCTTAAAATGGCTGAATTGTCGATAGGACAAACCTTTCCGCTTTCCCAGAAGATTTATCCTTGTTCAAAATGCGTTACTACCTATAAATTGGCGTCGTCAGGGTCGGTTAGGGTCAGGTTAGGCGTCGTGAGTGTCGGTTAGGGTCAGGGTTAGGGTTAGAGTAGTTTTTAGATAAAAGGTGAAAAAATTTCCGCCGCAGAAGTAAGTTTTCGCGGGTTGCGTGGCGGCATTTCCGCCGCAAAAGTAGGTTTTCGCGGGTTGTGTGGCGGAATTTCCGCCGCAGAAGCACCACGCTTAATTATTCGCCCACTGTAGCATTATTTATTTTTCATCAGTCCAACTTCTACTTTGGGGAGAATCCTTTTCATCGATCAAGTTTCTATTTAGGCAAGAATTCGTTTCATCAATCCAGCTTCTATTTAAGCATGAATTTTTTTCATCAATAGAACTTTTATTTAATTAAGAATTATTTTTCATCAATCCAGCTTCTATTTAAGCAACATTCTTTTCATCAATCCCACTTCTAGTAAAGCAAGAATCCAACTTGTATTCGACCAACGCTAAAATCCATGCAATGGCGAATATTAAATAATTTTATTATGTTAATAGTTAAAAATACGCTTATCCTTTTTGTTATGCAGATGGTGATTTTGGTTGTCATTGTTTGCCACGATCTTTTAAACGAACTATCAGACAACCCACCAAGAATGCATAGAAATTATATGAGTGATGCCGCGGAGAGAAAGAAGGAAGCATCTGAGGTAAAACTATTTTAGCGTATTTAATTATTTTGATGATTTTCCTGATAGCTGTCGTCAATCCAACTTCTACTTACGCAAGTACTATTTTCATCAATCCAACTTCTAGTTTCACAAGAAACCATTTTCATCAATCCAACCCTTCCATTTCAATGCAAAAATTCATCAATCCAACTTCCATTTGAATTCAAATTATTTTCATCAATCCAAATTCCATTTTAATGCACAAAAATATTATGATTAATCCAGTTTCTAATTTCGCAAAGAATTCTTTTCATCAATCCAACTTCTATTTATGCAAAGATTTCTTTTTCAATCCAACTTCTACTTATGCAGCCAGATAACAGAAATAGTAAAATACGCTAAAATACAAGGTAAGTTCAATGCAATAATAAAATACGCTAAAGTGCAGGTTTACCGCCACTGAATTGGAAAGGTTGGCGTATTTTAATTTTGATGATATAAGAATTATAAGAGACTTTGCTGAGAGAACAACACAATGAGCGAGTTGTGTAAGAAAAAATTATAATGTCCTGACAATCCATGTAGAGTAAACATTTACTGATTACAAACTCACGTTCAGTTTGTATAACAATTTAACAATAAGAACAAGAAATTTAACATAATTATGTTAAACTAAACTTTTATTTTACACTTGTGGTAAGCTTACAAAGATTGCTGCGTTAGCTCTGTTTAATATCACTTTAGTACTATATTAATAGTAATAGTATAGTTTCAGTTTAAAGACACTGTGTGGTAACAAAGATCATTAGCATCGCCCTTCTCCTTAATCCAGGCTTGGGACTGGCACGGACAGAGTACGATCAGTGGCGGAGTTACTGTATTAATAAATAATTTAATCGACACATAATTATACACAAGTATTACACATGCAATGCATTGATGCAATACTCCATCTGAGAGAGAGATTGAGGCGGAAATCGGTTACCGTATGTTTAAGGTTAGGGTTTGTGCTTTGGGGTCCCATACTCCTTAAAACGGCTCTGGTTGCCAACTAGTTATTATCTGTGGATTCGTAAATCGTGGCTGTACGCAATAGAGAAGCCATCTGCGTATTAATGGTTCAGCCCAAAACTGGGGTCCGAAGATCATCTCATAGTCGATGGTCTGAGCATTCAGTCACTGTGCTTCTTGTAACGTAATGCAATGCAATACAGTACTATTTGGCGTAAATTTCTTATATCTCTGCCTGTTTGAATTGAATGGGCGTCAAGGACAGAGGTGTGTGCTCGATCCTACGTATAGCTAACCGGGCAAGCCCGACCAGCTTTGTGCCACGCCATTTAAGATCCCCAGGTACAGACCGAAATGGCCTGCTGGGTGTTAGTTTCAGAAACTGTACCGGTAAGCTTATAGCACTTAAAATGACGGGCGCGCATTCAAATGCGTTCAGCTGCGTCTCATACATTTCTCCATTGAGATCTTGGTAATCTGAGAAACATATACGTACATTTGCTATAAGATAACGTGCACTTACGTGCCTTACATTATACATAACTGGTGCGCCTATCGTTTTGAGTGGGCACAGACGATAGCCTAACTTTGATAAATGCCAGTGTGCAACATGAAAGGAATACAGCACAAAACTTGCTATTCCGTTGTCTGCTTCAGCCGTTGTTCACCGTGAGCATATTTTTTAACAGGATGCACACCGTAGCTAGAGGTAAGCCAGAAATCATACTTGAGGCTATACTATATCAGTTCTTAAAGGAATCGTACGTTTAGTAGCATGGTACCGATAGGGGGCCTATGTTCTTAACATCGGGGCGAGGCAAATGTTACCGGTCTCATTCGCTCTCCTCTGCTATTTTCTACAGTTCCACTCGCGACTGAAAACTGAACTCCGCACGCACTCTCAATCCGTTGTGA
This sequence comes from Aporrectodea caliginosa, assembly GCA_020284085.1. Classification (NCBI taxonomy): domain Eukaryota; kingdom Metazoa; phylum Annelida; class Clitellata; order Crassiclitellata; family Lumbricidae; genus Aporrectodea; species Aporrectodea caliginosa. The sequence continues at coordinate 968,350 of JACEVL010000372.1, forward strand.
AATGAGGCATGTTCGAGGCCATAGGTCGCTATATAAAACCGTGTAGGTTTAGGGTATAGACAGGTAAAGGAGACAAAACGCCCCATTTAACGGTTTCTGCTAATTTACAATGTGAGTAACAGCATTTTAAGCATAAAATTATTGAAGGTCTTATGTAGCATGTCCCAAATACAGTATAATTGTGTTCGATACAAATTTCAAAAAGATGACATTAAAAATAATTAAATACAAAATGTTTCAAAGGGGGCGTTTTGTCCCTCACCTGGGGCAAAACGTACTAACAGGGGCGTTTTGCCAATTTGTATTTTCCGAAAAACTTTGTGATCTTTAAAGCATAAATAGACTACTTACTTTACTCTTTAATTAAAGATGTTCACTGTACAGTACCCTGTTTGCCTCTTAGGGTATATATGACTGCCTTTCTATACCTTCTAACTTATGAAAAAATCAGTAGCTTATTGAGGAATTTAGAATAGACCTGCTATAATACATGTAAATGACATCGAGAAATACTATAAGGTTATTGTTTTAAGCACCTCAAAAGTCGATGCGCGTAATCATCTGCAATTTTTCCATTGATGCATTGCAGGGATGGGCAGTAATTGAAATTACGTAATTGAAATTACTTGAAATTGAGCAATTTGTAATTTGTTAATTTGTAATTCAATTACATTTCCCATGTATTTTGTAATTTGAAATTACATTTAATGTCTCAAAGTAATTTGTAATTCAATTACATTTTTCCAAGTAATTTGCCCATCCCTGATGCATTGATACAACACAAAGTAGGCCTACTATTAGAGGTTAGATGTCTGGAAATTTAAAAAAAGATGTAAAAAAATAATTAAATACAAAATGCTTTAAAGGGGCGTTTTGTCCCAGGTCAAAATGTTCCATGGGGGTGGTTTGCCTCTCTTGGTTCTACCCTGTAAGATTGTCTATAATATTTATTATAAAAATTTATATATAAAAGCCCCATTCATTATGCACAGTGGGTCGATATATGGCATACTTTAAACCTATATTTGTATTATTGGCTATGTCTAGCATTTTGGCACCAGTAATAATACAGAATTGTCAGAAAACTCTTACAAGGAAGCACTAAAGAATTAATTTTATTGAAAACAGAAATAAGCAAACCATCAAAACTTCAAAAAATAAATGACTGAAGATTATCTCAGTTGGGTTGAACTAAAAGACCCCAGAACAGTCAAACAGTTCATTACATGACACAGGGTTGACAGGGCGGGGACGCGGCGTTTTACCCCAATCTAACCTGCATTTACTTACATTCAGTCTCGCACAGAGGCGCTTGAGGTGCTGTTGACCTACAACAACTATAAATAGATAGGGCCTAGGCTACAAAGCCTACAAAATCGTTTCGAGATCTGCCAAAACGGGAGTCAATAATTTAAGTCCACATTAAAACAGTAGGGCCTAACAAACTGCTGAATACTGACTGGTTATAAAAAATACGCTTTTAACGAGGTCTTGGTTTCGTTCTAGTCTCAAAGCCAACATTTCGTGGGCATCTCGACCTCGTCTCGTGCATCAAGATGAACGTCTTAGTCTCGTCTATATCTCGGGTCTCGTTTGGTCTCCGTTTCTAAGGTCTCGTGGGCATCTATAGCTTAGGTTATAATACCGATAGCCAATTAAGTTATAGCTGTTATAATTATATATAGACCTCAACTATAGGTCTAATTCGATCTATATACTAAAAAGCTAAATTCGTTACAGAAGATTGTGGTTATTATCAACAGACATGCAATCACTTAATACAATCAAACGAGTAAGTATAGGCTATACGTCCTTCTGCGCGGTACACTTTTATACATCATTTCCACAACTGACGTATAGGCCTGTACTTCTGATACAGTTAGGTCTGCGTGCATTAACTGAATTCTGTGTCCTATTATAATTAAAGAATTTCATGATTCTAGATGCACTATAGTCTTGTTAAATAATTACGATCAATGGCCCGTCGGCAAAGGCCTGTGCGTGGTCCGTAAGTATTATCATGATAGCGACCGCGGTGCCGCTGGTTCTGGTTCATTGGCAACGAGTGGCTTTTACTCCATTGCTCCAGCAGATACAGAAGCAATATTGTTATAGATCAGGGGTCTCCAAAGTACGGCCCGCGGGCCACATCCGGCCCGCTATGGCCTTTAATCTGGCCCGCGGAACTCTCCTTGAAGAAACAAACTAAATTGGGAAAATTGAAAATTTTAACGCCGCTTTACTCTGACATGCATATTGCCAAAATCCATGTCGCTGTAATTAGGCACTGTGCCTGATATGCAATGACACCATTGCAGTGCTTAAAGAGTACAATATTCGGAGACATTATGAATCCAAGCATTCATCGCCTTACTCACAATTCATTGGACAGCTGCGCACAGAGAAATTTTTTCTTCGGAGTTTTGGCCCGTGGAGCTTTAGAAAGTCAGCAATGTGGCCCCCCCGCTGGAAAACTTTGGAAACCTCTGTTATAGATGACGGAATGTTTGTTGAATTGTCGCTCAGACGCGCTATATGTGGTCTAGAGCACTTCCGAAGCAGATGCCTCTTTTCTTCCTCTGCCTCGGGAGAGTTCTGCGGCGACCTCGTCAAATGTTCTGTTCTTCGTTTCTGGAACGAGAAAGTAGACGAAGACGAACGAGCAGCACAGACACCCGATGAAAATAAGGAAAGTGTAATGGCCCAGAACTTTCAGCAATGGTGCGAAGCCTAGTCCGATTACGAATGTTCCTATAGCGGGTTGACGATGGCTCCAGCTGCCATCGCCTTAGACCGGGCGTCCTGGCGAAACAACTCTGACCCGAGCCACGAAATGGGCCCGAGACCGAATGAGTATAGGACGACGTATATGAGGATGCAGAGGATGCTGATGTAGGCCGTGAACGGATGGTCGTGCTGGAAGTTCATGCAGACGGTCAGGCAGCTGAGAATGACAATCATAGCGACGATCGGGATGAGCAGGAGCTTACGTCTTCCGGCGACGTTCATGAGCGGCACTGCTACGATCGTCATAACGACCCTGAGTCCGTTTGTCCCGATGATGGCGTAAGGAACGTCCGCCGAAGGCACGCCGGAGTAGTGGAAGATGTTGCCCGAATAGAACACGATAGCGTTGATACCGGAGAACTGCTTGATTAGTTGCAGCATGCAGCAGATGATTAGCGCTTTTCGGATGTCGCTTGCGAACATCTGGCGGATCGTGCGCTGGTGGAGCGTCTCCATCGCCAGACCCTCGGCCTCCATCTCGTTCAGCTCAGCGTCCACTTCCTTCGACTTCCGATAGTACTCAAGGGAGTCTCTCGCCCCCACCGCATCCTTTGTGATCAGCATCAAGAACCGAGGAGACTCGTGAATGAACGGCAGAAAAACGCCGGACGCGACGACTGGGACCATCTCCAAGAGCATCAGGTACTGCCACCGATTCTGGGCTCCAAGAGCCTGTGGAAGGCCGAAGATGCTGCCCACTAAGACGCCCAGGGTGAGAGCCAGCTGGTACAATGTTCCGAAGGCCCCACGAAGATTCGGCTGAACGATCTCCTGCAGAAACATCGGTGCAATGCAGTTGCCAATTCCGCTGTTGATTCCCACGAAGATCAGACCCAGCATCAGCAACTCAGGCGACTTAACAGGGACACAGATGACACAAAGGATTACTCCGATGATGATGAATATTTGATTCACCAGTAGGCCTCTTTTTCGGCCCAGTGCGTCGGCCAGCCATGCGCCCAGGAAGGCACCCACAATGCCTCCTGGGACATACATGACCGCCGTGGTGAAGGACCACAAGACGGTGATGTGCATCGGATCGAGGGGCACTCCGTTACGCCGTTCCTTGTAGGTTTCGTTGTAGAACGAGTTGATGTGTCGCGAAGGTTGATTCAGCACCCCGTTATTATAACCATACTGAAACGAAGATCCGTAGACGACGATGAACCCCGCAAAAACGGTGTTTATATTAACGCCACTTTTCCCTGACTGTCCTTCTCTCGCTTCTGGCATATTACCCGGGTGGCTAGGTCGTCCACGCAGAAACAACAAACTAACTGCCACAGTTCGATATCGTGAGAACAGCCGAACGGAAATCGTAACGCCCAAAACGTCACAATCGCTCCAAATGCAACGTCATCGTCGCTCGCTTAATTTACGCTCTATCCAATGAAGCTAACTGGATTAGCCCGGCCAGCTGTGCAGCTAATTTTGTGCAAAGCCGTTTAAGGTCACCGTGTACTGACTGAAGTGACCTGATTGGTAAAATGTAAACATTGTAAACGTGTTAGTCTCTCAAAACCTTCAGCAGATGCTAACCAGAACAGTGAAACAAAACTACCTTGTGATCGGTCGAGTCGAGTGCTATAGGATCGAAATGGTTCGGCCAACGATCCACTCGATCGACTTCGTCGACTATAGTCGACCTCTCGACGACTCGATCCACTTGGCAAACAAACGATCGACTTGCTCGACTTTTGCTCGACTTTTACTGATCGCAGCCGTCTGTAGACTTTTGGCCAAAATTGCTGATGACTATCATTCTTATAGGCCTATACCAGAAGGCAAACCTATATTACTCCTGAATTTCAATTGCAAACTCTTCATCAAACTGTCAAGCTATAACTGAACTAAATTTCAAGTATTAGACCACTAATAATATCGTGTGTGGTTGACTTGTAAAGATTAAGCCACGCTGTCGCCGTCGACTCGATCAGATATAGGCAGAAGGGCTAGAACGATTCTCCTACAGTACGCTAGAAAAATTAGTGCCAGCTCAACAAATAAGACGGCAGTAGAGGACGTTCACTATAGTTAGTTTTTCTCAAACATTTTCACTGAATTGTTTGTCATGTCTGGTATTTTGATGACATCTATTAAAAACAACAGTGGCACCAACACCGATCCTTGTGGTACTCCGCTGAGAACTGCTGACCAGTCTGTTTCGTGACCATTCAGTACCACTCTCATTTTACGATTTGTTAAGAAGTTCTGAATCCATTCTATAGCAACACCCCCCAATTCCATATAATTTTAATTTGCTTATAAATCTTCGGTGATGCACTGTATCAAAAGCCATCTGTCTATATAGGTAATTTTGATAATTCCCCCGGGAATTTATTCCAGAGGGATGAACAGTAAGCATGGAGCGATTTCTCAAATTCCAGTGAATGAGGAAAATGAAAAATTTAAATTTACACGCTAACTAATATCGCATCTAAGGTTGCTAAAATACTAGGAATTTTCTCACGGATAGATAAAATATTACCCCAGCAGGCCCGTTCCTTTCTTTATTATAGCCTCATTTACCCATAGGCCTACTGAACCTATTGTAACATTGTGTGGGCCTCTACTTATAAATCTAACTTATCCAAGCTTCGGATTCTTTCAAAAAAGGCGATTAGATTCATAGCCGGTATCCCCTATGCAACCCACACAGTCAAGGAGTTTCTTGATCGTAATATATATTAAAACTTGAACAATAAGGAGATATCAATTAGGGGTATTTATGTACCGCTATAATTGTAATCTACTGCCTCTTTATATACCAAGATTTTCTTCGACCTAACTTGGGCATCCGTTACCATCCATCCAGAAACCCAAATTCCTTCCTTCTCCCCTTTGGCCGTACTAACACACGACTCTCTTCGATCAAATGTTTAGGGCCGAGAACATAGAATGCAATCCCTAGTGATATACGATCCTTATCTAGCCTTCATCTCTCTAAACGCAATTTACGTGACTATATTTTACTGGCTTCATCAGTTACTTGAGGACACTGAAAATATTAACCCAAAATGTTTCCTAATGTAATAATTTATCTAATTCTCTGTGATTGCTGCGCGTAGTAAAATGTGCATTCATACCGCTGTTAATTTACACTCTAGTTAAGTTCTAATTAAGACTAATTAAGGTAAATATTTATCTTCAAATTTGGTTTTCATTGGCCCACTACTTTATGTTCTACTATTACCCCCAGGTGGCCCTGGTTATAGAGGGATCCTTCTGCCCCTTATGGGTCTCCTAAGTAACTTTAACTTGTTTTGCCGATGTATTTCTGTTGTCGTTAATCCTCTTTTCTATGTTTTTGGTTACCAAATCAATCAATCAATCAATCAAATTGTGTATAGCGACCACAATAGGCCTAATATGACCTTGACCCTGTTGATTGATCGGGTGAAATCCTGATCACCGCCGCCGTCCGTTTGAATATAGACGCCAAAGCCTTCGAGGTCCCGTGTACGGACCGTACTAACCCGAGATTAGAATCTCTGAAATAGGCTAAGCCACCATCGGAAGGAGAACGGGGATCCGCACGCACTCTCAATTCAGTGAAAACTGAGGCAGGTTCGAGTAGTGATGTGAAATGATTTTTTACCGGTAAAAAATTCTGATTTTTTACCGGTAAAAAATTCACATTATATTTTAACGTGGTAAAAAATGGAAAAATATGGTAAAAAATGATAAATGGTAAATGTTAAAGTTTTTTTCACTAAATATCAGAATGAATATTTATTAGTAACATGTCAGCTTCATTCACAAGATTGCAGCAACTGATCATAAGCTTGGTGTTGTAGCCTACAGATATGCTGTATGCACTTTGCTGTGTAATCCACCTATGAAATAACCCAATTAGTGGCAAGCAATGTTAGACTACTGAAGGACCTAACAGACAGCTACACTGGAGCCTACCTATCTTCTATTTATCTAAATTACTAGAACTGATAGGCTGTAGTTTTTTAAGTGAATGAGGCCTAATATACAGGCCTACCAATTATCAGAAAGTCTTCATCTGAGCTGAATCGCCTACAACAATCTCTGCAATTTGTAACAGTAGCCTACATGGACGAAAGCTGACATTGTAATAAAACTGTGTTTTTGGAAACAAACTATCTATTTAGCAATTCAATAGGACTACTAAGACATTTAAGTATTTGTCTGTAACTGAGAAATGGCTAAACACACCGTTGGGGAACACAACCAAGATATTACATCATTAAAATCATTTCTTACCATATTTTACCAATTCGACCGAAAAAATCCGGATTTTTTAACCGCAAAAATATTTTTTACCGCTAAATTTAGGTTCGAGGCCATACGATCGCTATATAAAACCGTATATGTTTACATTTATTCTCGCACAGAGACGCGAGTGGACTGTTGTCGGCCTAGAACAGCAATTATTAGATAGGCCTACAAAGCAAATCATGAAATTATTGAAAATCATTTCGAGATGTGCCAAAACGGGAGTCAATAATATAAGTCCACATTAAAACAGTACGGCCTAACAAAACTGCTCTATACTGACTCTAGCAAATAAGCTTTTAACGAGGTCTCGGTTTTGTTCTAGTCTGACATACTCATGATCTCGTGGGCATCTCGGGCTCGTCACGCGCTTCAAGATGAACGTCTTAGTCTCGTCTATATCTCGGGTCTCGTTTTGGTCTCGGTCTCAAAGGGGTCGTAGGCATCTATAGCTTAGGTCTATATGCCGATTACCAAGTTATAACTAAAGCCTCAACTATCGGTCTAATTTGATCTATATAGGCTACTAAAGACCTAAATTCGTTAGAGAAGATTATGGTCATTATCAAAATACAATCAAATGAGTAAGTAGGCTACGTCTTTCTGCGCGATACACACTTGTATACATGATTGGCTCCAACTGACGTAGCGTATATATACTTCTGATGTAGTAAAGTCCACTTCATTAACTTAATTCTGTGTCTTAATTAAACAATTTCATGATTCCTGATGAACTTGTGAAATAATTATGATTTACACGGAGGGCGACCGCTTAGCTGAATGGCAGCACTCCGGCACGAAGAGCAGACGACCAGCATTGGCGCGGGTTCGATTCCCGTTACCATGTCGAAGGTCCACTCAGCCTTCTATTCGCTAGGTGGGGTTGATTAAATGAGGAGTAGGACAGATGTGCGCCCTAAACGGCTGCCGTACAGTTAGATTCGACTCCTGTAATAATTTGTAATCATCCGTTCATACTATGAATTTGTAATCGTTCTGCCGTGTGTCAGTTTGAATTAATAATGAACACGAAGACGAATAAAATTATATCATAATTATATGTATGCCCGTCGGTGTAGACCAGTTCGTGGCCCTTAAGTCTAATTATGCTCGCACGTCTGTTGCGGTTGCGATGCCACTGGTTCATTTGGAACGAGTGGCTATTAATCCATTGCTCCAGCAGATGCAGAAGCAATATTGTTATAGATGACGGAATGTTGTTGAATGATCGCTCTATGTGGTCACCACTGCTACAGGTGCCACTTTTCGTCCTTTGTCTCCGGAGAGTTCTGCGGCGACCTCGTCAAATGTTCTATTCTTCGTTTCTGGAACGAAGAAGTAGATGAAGACGAACGAGCAGCACAGACATCCGAGGAAAATAAGGAAAGTGTAATGGCCCAGAACCTTCAGCACAGGTTCGAAGCCTAGACCGATGATGAATGTTCCTGTTGGGTTGATGATGGCTCCGGCGGCCATCGCCTTGGACCGGGCGTCTTGGCGGAACAACTCCGATCCCACTATCCACGAAATGGGGCCAAGACCGAAGGAGGCCGCTACGACGTACAGGAGGATGCAGAGTAGGGTGGCCCAACACAAAAAAAGTTGGAAATGTTTGGCTCCACAAGGCTGCCCTTGTTACACACGAAAATATAACCCTGTATGCAAAATTTTGGACAGATTGAACTATATTTAGAGGTCGCGCCTTTTGGACACTTTTACACTATATAGTATGAAACGTCAAAAGACATGTATCCTTTTGAATTTCAAGGCAGTTATTATTTTGAACTTTAAACAGCCTAATAAAATATATACCTCAGTGTTACTGCTTAGTCAGAGTGTATTGAATGCAAATAATTTGTAATGCAATATATTTTTTATTATTAAAGTAGTTTTCCAGTCTGCATAAATAACCGTCATTGAAGTGCCGGAAAACGCGAAAACCGCGATTTTTTCATTTTGCTCTTGTCGGAACAGAAATCATTGTGCGATGACTGGAGACAAGTTGCAGCAAGAATTGTTTCTGTGACTCATCCTTAGTTAGTACATCATTGTGACACTAGACCAGAGCCACTCCACGTTCTGCGCAGTCATTGACTACACCCAAAGTTTGACATTATCCTTCATCGACTGGAATTTAGGGTTCAATGGTCAGAGAGCAGAAAGCTTCGATAGGAAAGTTTTGGCTTGTTCTTGACCATGGATAGTAAGACGACCAAGCAGTTTTAAAGAACTCCTTGTGACATACGCCTCCAGTGTAGTGTGGTGGTCAAAGAATCTCCTGTCCAGCCGTTTCGTGGATAGCTGATTAGGTGGGTAAGTAAGGTTTTCACCATAGTGGCCTTGATGTTTCACTGTTCTCTCACCAAACAAAGCAAGACTAGTGGCACAGAGTGCACGGTGAAATACCAGAGAAGACGACTGAATGCCTCCACTGCTTTTTCTTTGATGACACGGTCTGAGTATTCTAAACTATGCAAGAAGCTTCAAATCATTGAATTGTAACAACACTACTTAGTTGAAATTGGTCGGCTACTTACTCTTACTTTCGAACTGCCGCTTGAGCCGCTGAAATTCTTGTGAGTATCTCTGTTCGTCAAGATTTTGACAACAAACTTGAAGGATCTTTTTTCTCATTTTTAGAAAGAGCTTGTCCTCTTGACTTGTCATTAAAGTCATTGCATCTTTTCGTGAGATGTCAAATAGTTAATTTAAATCGACCTTAAACTGTCCCTCTTTGAGTCGGCAGAAATCTTGAATTCAAGTCCATTCTTCTTCAGCAGACTGTAACCGTCATACAACTTCCGGAGCTAGCTAACACCCGAATCACTCATTTTGGTGATGAAACATAGCCCCATTTCTTGGTAGTCCAGACCCAAGAATGTCCTTGTTAGGCATCCCTAACAGCCAAAATTGTGGAGAAATCCTGGTTGATGCCATGACAGCTGCTGTTTTTGCTACATATAAGCGTTTATAATACAAAGTGAAAAGGCATGCGCTGTATTTCACAGTTAAGGAGTGCTTCACAAATAAAAAAAATACTTTAGTCATGCAAATTTAGCGGTACGAGGAGCAATAGTGAACAATCCAATTGTAAATTAAAGGAATTGTTATGAAAATTTTAGTCTATAAGTTAGCATGCAAAATTTAGAGATTATTGTCTACCTCTAATTCAGCAACCATTTTCTAAATACAAAGAACTTGAAAACAAGTTTTTTTATTTGTAAGTAAGCTTATTATTCTGTAATAATTTACTGAGATACAGTTGACATCTAGCTTATTATTTAGATAGAAGGCGCGTGGAGTTCATGGTGTCAATCCTAATTTATAATGTAGCTATTGAAACGCGACGTGCGGTTTTTGCGATCTCTACAAAAAGTGTCAAAAAGGCGCGACCTCTAAACATGCTCAGATCTCTTCAATTTTTTCACCAGATGGTCTTCTTGTCAAGTGGAACTAGGGCAGCCTTGTGGAGCAGCATGTTTCAACAAAAATATTTTCCCCGTGTAAGTTTGGGCCACACTAATGCAGAGGATGCTGATGTAGGCCGTGAAAGGATGATCTTGCTCGAAGTGGAGGCAGACGGTCAGGCAGCTGAGCATGACAATCATCACAATGATCGGGATGAGTAGGAGTTTGCGTCTGCCTGCGACGTCCAAGAGAGGTACTACGCCAATCGTCATAATTACGGCGATTGCGTTGGTCCCGATGATGGCGAAAGGAACGTCCGCCCGTGGAACTCCAGCATTGAGGAAGATGCTGCCCGAGTAGAAGAAGACGGCATTGGTACCGGAGAACTGCTTGATTACTTGCAGCATGCAGCAGATGATTAGCGCTTTTCGGATGTCGCTTGCGAACATCTGGCGGATTGTGCGCTGCTGGAGCGTCTCCATCGCCCGACCCTCGGCCTCCATCTCGTTCAGCTCAGCGTCCACTTCCTTCGACTTCCGGTAGTACTCAAGGGAGTCTCTCGCCCCCACCGCATCCTTTCTGATCAGCATCAAGAACCGCGGAGACTCGTGAATGAACCGCAGAAAAACGCAGGACGCGACGACTGGGACCATCTCCAAGAGCATCAGGTACTGCCACCGATTCTCGGCTCCAAGAACCTGTGGAAGGCCGAAGATGCTGCCCACTAAGACGCCCACGGTGATAGCCAGCTGGTGCAACGTTCCAAAGGCCCCTCGAATATTCGGCTGAACGATCTCCTGCAGAAACATCGGTGCAATGCAGTTGCCAATTCCGCTGCTGATTCCGATGACAATCCGACCCAGCATCAGCAACTCAGGCGACTTAACAGGAACACAGATGACACTAAGGATGATTCCGATGATGATGAATATTTGACTAACGAGTAGGCCTCTTTTGCGGCCCAGTGCGTCGGCCAGCCACGCGCCCAGGAAGGCACCCACAATGCCTCCTGGGACATACATGACTGCCGTGGTGAAGGACCACAAGACGGTGATGTGCATCGGATCGAGTGGCACTCCGTTACGCCGTTCCTTGTAGGTTTCGTTGTAGAACGAGTTGATGTGTTGCGAAGGTTGATTCAACACCCCGTGATTGTAACCAAACTGAAACGATGATACGAAGACGATAATGAATCCCGCAAAGACGGTGTTTGTATTAACGCCACTTGTCCCAGATTGTCCTTCTCTCGCTCCTGGCATATTACCCGAGTGGCTATGTCGTCCACGCAGAAACAACAAGCTAACTAAACAGTTCGATATCATGAGAGCCGAACGGAAATCGTAACGCCCAAAACGTCACAATATCACGAAACGCAACGTCATCGTCGCTTGCATAGTGTACGCTCTATTATTATTATTATTATTATTATTAAATAAATTTGTAACGCGCGCAAGGTCACACCGAAATGTGAATCTGAGGCGCGGATAGTCAGCCGCCAGATGAAGATGCACTTAGATTTCTAAATCTAAAAAAGCCAAGGAGAAATAGTGAGTTTTGACACGCATCACTACACGAGCTAAGGAGTTTTGGATTCGTTGCAGCCTTTTGAGTTCAAGGTTTGAGACAACCACAAAAAGGGAATTAGCATAATCAAGACGAGAGGATTGTATTGTATTTTCGTTTATTCAAAACTGGCTGTCATAACGCAGCCAACGACAAAAGTGCGTAACTTATTGTTATCATAAAGGAGCTAAGACTAATTATAGATATGGGTAATGTTCATATCTATACTGGATAAAAGTATTGGATTGTTGTACACTATATGGAATGTAAGACCACACAGGGCAGCTAATAAGTGTTTTTATGCAGCATGCGCGGTAGAAAGTTCTTGCTGTCCTTTGCTGGAATGACGAAAGGGTGGGGCCTAAGTCGGAGGTCATATCGACTGGTCGGTCGCTCCTGGTACATTCGACGTGAACAGGCTATAGTTTGAGACATATTCTGAGTTAGAGCCGACCTGATGTGACGCATTGCCCTGATGTGATAGAAACAAGATTTACAAAGGTTTGTTAGGTGTGGTCGGAATTTGAGCTTACTGTCCAGGGTTACCCCAAGTGTTTTGACAGTTTCTAAAAGAGACACAGCAGTGCCTGCGAGGTCGACATTAGAAAGTGAAGGGAAAGAACGCAGGCGTTGGCCTGAACCGAACAGAATTGCCTCAGACTTGTTTGGGTGTGTTTATGGCCAAAGTACACTTAATGGTAAGCTGCAAGGCAAAGATATTGCCATTGCTGAAGCATATGATTTGATACGAGCATTCGAAATAAAACTTCAGCTGTGGGCTTCGTAACTTGCGCATGGGCATTGCAATCACTTGAACACATGAACGAAACTAAGAATCATGCCGAAGCATTAAACATCGTTTTCGACTCTATTAAATATGCAACGAAGGTGACAGACACACTTGATGCACGTATACAAATCGCTTCTCAGCATTCAGACAGTTAAAGGACCAATTTCAGCTGTTCAGCAATCCATTTGGAATCAATCCTGCGACTGGTCCAAGTTAGTTACAAATGGAGTTGGTTGATTTGCAGTGTAAAACAGCATTAAAAGCCAAATTCACAAGTACAGAAGTACAGGTGTCTTATCAGCAACTGCCCAGAGAAACCTTTCCTCATTTACGAACACATGCTGCTCGAATGCTGTGTTTGTTTGTACGTGCGAGCAAGAATATTCAAAGATAAGCTTGTCACACGTAGGACACGGCTGACTAACTCAAATCTACATGCAAATCTCAGAGTAGCCTAGCGCTAGCTGTAGATATGCAGACTGACATCCCTCCTCTCGTCAAAAGAAAACAGTGTCAAGTTTCCAGTGCAACTATAATTACTTCAGTCGGCGATGCGGCGTCTGACTCGTCTGCGGTACCTGCCAGAGGACAGTCCTTCGTTTGAGCATCTTTGCAACACTGCCGACTCACGCCTTTTCTCTGCGGTCCTAGGAAACCCGGGGCATGTACTCCATGGACTACTTCCCCCAAAAAGTCGCTCCCCTACACCCTGCGCCCGAGATTACATGACCGTATTATTCCACAAGCTGACAATCTTTCACGCAAATCGTTTATAATAAGAATGTTATACTCTGTATAAATGTATGTACACCAAAGTGCGGATATGCAATTGGTTGAATAAAGAATATACTTACTTACTTACTAATCAGTAATTTTTTCCTTGATGTACACTGGAGAGACATTTTATTCAAATTTATCTCATTACTTTTTTTGCGAGCTTACTAGCCTATTTGTTTGTTTTAATTTTTTAATAATATTTATCAGAATACATGTAAGATAAATTCGCGTTATTGATGAACTAGAATGCATTGACCTCAGGCTTAATGAGTTTTATGTGATATTCGTGACTCATAACGAAGATCAAAATTAAGATTTTATAAGCCTGCATAATTTGACTTGGTAGGCCTATGCTAAAAAAATGCACCATTTAACATTTAGTTTTGCAAAAATATCTCACCCTTTCAGATCCCTACCCTATTTCGCTCAGAAGCCTTCAAAACCCTGGCCCGCCACTTGCTGGAAATTATTGACTCTGGCCCGCCATTAAAAAAGGTTTGACACCTCTGGTCTACAGACTAGGTTAACCGTACTTTTCAACAGTGGCAGCGAATCAGATTAGAAAAAAACTCGCTCAGTGAAAGATCTGAAAGATGTTTATTATTATTGTTACTTGTAAACATTGTAGGCCCTAATTGATTAATTCAATGTTGTGCTTCTGACAACTGACAACTTTTTTTATTTCCAGAAGCACAATGCATATAGCCTAACAATTAACAACAATTATAACTTGCCTATTACATATCGGTGCATTGGCTAGGGAACAGGGAGACCCAAAAGGGGCACAAGCCCCGCTTAATTAGGGTCACCCCTTTTAACAATAATCATTTATGGCTGGTTAGTCAGTTGAAAGAAAGAAAGGTTAAACTCAATAATGTTCTTAACTAAATAATAACAATGCAATTTACTAAGAAGATCGATATGTAAGAAATAAAGGTTCAACTCAGTAATGTTCCTAACTAAATAACATTGCAATTTACTAAGAAGATCAATATCTAAACAATTCGCTGAAACAGTGTTAGGCCTAAATGAAGTATGGTTAATCCTTCAAGTAACTATTCCACAGCTTCTTAAATTGGGTGTATGTGGGTGCATTCCGAATATTCATCGGTACTGTAATCCAAATTTTTGGACCACTACAACAAATTGAAAATCTACGATAATTAGTGCGTGCATATAATTATGACATAATGTGTTGCATTGGCTGCCTGTGTCTCAGCGGGTCTCATATCGCATTGCTGCTCTGGTTTCTCGTTGTGTTCTTTGCTGCGCTCCATCTTACTTGCGTGATCTTTGCCGCCCAGTGTCTGATGTTCCAGCGCGTCGGGTGCTTCGCTCTGCGACGAGGGGTGAGTTCCTTGTTCCAAGACTCGCTTGGCTATTAGGCAGCGCCGTGCTTTCTCGGTTGTTGGCCCTTCCATCTGGAATGACCTACCACTTAAGCTCCGTTTTTACTTGTAAGCCATCTGACAGGGTTCTACAAGTCCCCTCAAGTCTTTTTCTTTAGTCGTGGCTGGGCTCGGGAGCGCTCCTGAGTAGTTTCTTGAAGGGGCGCTATATAAATGCTCTGAATGAATGAAATGAATGAATATAAACCACCAGAAGAAGACCTTGTACAATGACCATGCATCTCTACTACCTTTGTAAAATCGGATTTTTTTTGCGGGCTCTTAGCTAGGATTTTTAAAATAATTGTGATTGTTAAAACGCATTTCATATTGAATCACAAATTTGTCCTTTTCAGTAACTTGGGAGTTTTTGGTACACTTTTGGTCAATCTTGAGATTTTCTGGCAAGAGCTTGGGATTTCAGAAAATGGAGAGTTGTCGCACTGACCCTAAGTAAATTATTTCATAATCGAGTTAAGTCGAGGAAGCATTTTTTGGCCAAAATTGCTGACGGCTGTTGCATTCTTTTATTCCAGTATCTAAGTAACTAACGAATTTCAATTGCATACTCTTCCTCAAGCTGTCAAACCGTATATTAGTAATTGAACGGGTAAATCAAATTTCAGGTATTTGGTGATTTTGGTCTATAGGCCTACTGATATGATATCGTGTGTGGTTGACTTATAAATATTCAGCCACGCTGTCGCCGTCAACTCGATCGGCTAGCAGATAGGTTAGAAGTGGGGGATGGCAACGATTAAAAGTTTTAATGGAAATTAATCGCATGATTAAAATTTTTATTAACGCGAATAATTTTTAACACAGGTCACAATTAATAACAAGTATAACTACTCTACGGACTCTGAATAGTTACGTTGGATAGGCGCTATATAAATGCTTGCAGTCAATAAACAAAAAGCAACATGCTTTTTACTGTAGGCCTACTTGTTTTTACATTTTAGTTTTTGCTTTGAAAGTTTAAGTTTAAACTGAGCGGTTTTATCAAGAATTGTTTTAGCGCATTTCCAGAAATAACTGGGCACAGTGACAATCGAGTTAAGTGCGATAAAAAATTTAATCGCGTTAATTAATTAACGCATTAATCGCGTTAATAACGCGTAAAATGCCCATCCCTAATTTCTATACTTACTGAACTTTCAGTCGTCGGACGATAAAGGCGAGCGTTTCGACGGTTTCGGATTCGGTTTCTTCAGATATCGATCTATGTTAACGGTATCGATTACACAAAGTGAACTTCAAGAATTAAGATAACAGGATGATTGCCAAGATATCGAATTAAAATTTAAAAATGGTTAAAAATTACCGGAGTTGTATAATGGTCTCGAGACAGTATCTCGGGATTGGTTAATTGATATCTCGGTCTCGGAACCTATTGTCTCGGTCTCGCGGTCATTTCTTGACTTTGGAAACTCTCTTGAAGTGAAATGCCTTTTCTCTTGTAGAAGCGGTCTCCATAGTTCTGAACTTTTTGCGCTATGAAATTGTCTCCTACCGATGTGATTACGGTACTAGTAGAAGGAAGTGCTATACACACCGAAGTTTTTAAAAAGGCCTTTCTGCTTTACACTCATGCACTCAACAGATATGGGGCCGTCCATAAATGACGTCACGCCTTGGTCGATTTTGAACCCCCTCCCCCCTCGTCACACTTCGTCACAAAAGTAACACCCCTCTGAAAATGACATCACAAAGCTCTGACCCCCTAAACCAAATTTCCATGGCGAAGCAAAAATGCTCCTTCATGGAACAAATAGGAAAAAAGCATGAATATTTTAACATCTAACGGTGACCAAATATTGAAATAATTAGAAAATTATTAATAATGGTGCCCGTATACATTACAATAATTAAAAAAATAATTAAAACTTAATCCTCAAAATTAGTGCTGTCATTAATAAAAATTAAATTGTTGTTAATTGTTAAATTTAATAACACAGACCTGGTGTGACGCTCACACTACCTCAGACCCCCACCCCCATGTCACACACATCGTCACAGACCCCCTGACCCCTAGGTGTGACGTCATTTATGGACGGCCCCTATTGAAAAGAGCAATTTCAACTTTATTTCGATTTTTTTTATCAGTGCATTAATGATAAAATATCTCATAAAGAACCTGAAATAGTCGAATTTGCATTCACGCAATTTGAAGTCATGGACAAAAAAGAAATGGCGTGCCGTTTGCCGCTGGTGTAAACCCACCATAAGCGAAACGCTTGGAACAGCCTCTAGTTTATCAAAGTGAGTTATGTCGTAAATTTATGGAATATTGTTGGTTTAAATTTTAGAATCATTGAGATTTTAGAAGAGTTCAGGATGCCTGATATAAAACTTATTTAATTTCTTTATACTCTTCGGGTGATCGGATGAAAATGCTGGTGCCCTGCGCTTGGCTTTCGAGTGGCGCTTTAGAAGTTTAGAGATTACGATTACGATGACTTCAGTGAACAGTTGAGAGAAAAATAATGTTGTTTTCAGAATTTAGGTCCAGTTTGCATTTCCATCACTTTCGAAAATACCGCTGGAATTTCGACTCCTGTAATAATTTGTAATCATCCGTTCATACTATGAATTTGTAATCGTTCTGCAGTGTGTCAGTTTGAATTAATAATGAACACGAAGACGAATAAAATTATACCATCGCCTTGGACCGGGCGTCTTGGCGGAACAACTCCGACCCGGCTACCCACGAAATGGGGCCGAGACCGGCGTTGAATGCGACAACGTAAAGGAGGATGCAGACGATGCTGAGGCCGTGAACGGATGATCTTTCTGGTAGTGGAGGCAGACGGTCAAGCAGCTGAGCATGACAATCATCACGATGATCGGGAAGAGTAGGAGTTTGCGTCTGCCTGCCGTGTTCATGAGCGGCACTACGACGATTGTCATAACGACGCGGAGTCCGTTGGACCCGATGATGGCGTAGGGAACGTCCGCCGAAGGCACGCCGGCGTTGAGGAAGATGCTGCCCGAGTAGAAGACGATGGCGTTGATACCGGAGAACTGCTTGAATACTTGCAACATGCAGCAGATGATTAGCGCTTTTCTGATGTCGCTTGCGAACATCTGGAGGATCGTGCGCTGGTGGAGCGTCTCCATCGCCCGACCCTCGGCCTCCATCTCGTTCAGCTCAGCGTCCACTTCCTTCGACTTCAGGTAGTACTCAAGTGACCCTCTCGCACCGACAGCATCCTTTCTGATCAGCATGAAGAACCGAGGATACTCGTGAATGAACGGCAGGAAAACGCAGGACGAGACGACTGGGACCACCTCAAAAAGTATCAGGTACTGCCACCGATTCTGGGCTCCAAGAACCTGTGGAAGACCGAAGATGCTGCCCACTAACATGCCTACGGTGATAGCCAGTTGGTGCAACGTTCCAAAGGCCCCTCGAAGATTCGGCTGAACGATCTCCTGCAGATACATGTACATCGGTGCCATAGCGTTACCAATTCCGCCGTTGATTCCCATGAAGATCCGACCCAGCATCAGCAACTCAGGCGACTTCACCGGGACACAGATGACACTAAGGATGACGCCGATGATGATGAATATTTGACTCAACAGAAGGCCTCTTTTGCGGCCCAGTGCGTCGGCCAGCCACGCGGCTAGGCACCCACAATGCACCCTGGGACATACATGACCGCCGTGGTGAAGGACCACAAGACGGTGATGTGCATCGGATCGAGTGGCACTCCTGAACGCCGCTCCTTGTAGGTTTCGTTGTAGAACGAGTTGATGTGTCGCGAAGGTTGATTCAACAGCCCGATATTGTAACCATATTGAAACGAAGATCCGTTGACGATGATGAACCCCGCAAAAACGGTGTTTGTATTAACGCCACTTTTCCCTGACTGTCCCTGCCTTGCTTCTGGCATATTACCCGGGTGGCTATGTCGTACACGCAGAAACAATAAAGCTAACTGACACAGTTCGATATCGTGAGAACAGCCGAACGGAAATCGTAACGCCTAAAACGTAACAATCGCTCCAAATGCAACGTCATCATCGCTTGCATTGCGTACGCTCTAGCCAGTGTGGCCAACTGCGCAATCTCGGCCAGCTCTGTATCTGCAACACCATTTAAGGTCCCCGTGTGCTGACCTAAATGACCTGCTGGGTTTAATTCCCCGTGTTCGATGGAGTCGAGTACTACGATCGACTTGGCGATGCTGATGATCGATTCGATCGACTTCGTCTACTAATCGACCTCGCGTCGACTCGAGTAGGGATCGAAACTGGGGGCGCCTCTGAGTAGGTCTCTTGTGTGGTGACTTGTAAATATTCAGCCCCGCTGTCGCCGTCGACTCGATTAGCTAGGCAACTAGGCTACATGGAATCTCCTACAATACCGTACAGAAATTAGTGCCAGCTCAATAAATAAGAGGGCAGTAGAGGACGTGCAGTGTCTAGAGTCTAGTAGTGGGGTCCGAGAGCTGCCAATGTTGACAAAAAATTTCACATCTGGCAACCAATGCGCCCTTTGGTTCCAGATAGTACATGGGTAGACGAGTCCCAAAAGCCTGGGACACAAATTTTCACGGCCGTCTAGCGGCTATGACTGGGGATAGATAAAAGCGAATTAATGCAGTTTCTGAAGATATGTCGACTATTGTTTATGGAACTTTGTCGCTTTTTACCTCAAGTTTAACATACTATCAAACTCTTCCAAAGGAGTGATCCACTTGTACCTTGCTGTACGACAAACTTAATGAACTCATTCGCCATATGATGCTAAAGTTCTTGAAATCTGAAGTTGTTAAGGACAAGCAAGGTGCGAAATTGGTTGCCATTAAATGCAATGATGGAAAAAAGGTTGCCAGTCAAGGAGATATTGGCATGGGAACTCATTCAGCATGGTCTCAAGTGAAGAAAGACAACACAAAAGACATTTGACATGCATTCAGACAGTGCCTCGGTAAGATAGTGACCTACATGCAAATTACTTTGCCAGTGACGAATGAATCCTGTGTTCTAAGATCTCTCTTCTCTTCAGCCATTAGCGAGAAAGTTGGAGCAAGGCAAATCAAATTATCATTTCGAATAAGTCGCCTTTACCTGCACTTCAAGAAGATCACAAAAATGACTTATAGCTGTGTGATAAGGTGCAGGTAGAGTGGCTGATGTACATTTGTGGTCAGAGCCTTGATCCTCTTCCAACTGACTTTGATACTTGGATCATACTTCTGGAAACATATGCCAGTGCTGGCACAAAGTTTCTGAAGTGCCAATATCTATCTGGCACTGTGCCAGATAGATATTGGCATGGGAACTCATTCAGCATTGTCTCAAGTGAAGAAAGACAACACAAAAGAGCTATGATATGCTGATACTGTAGTCCTATTGTCGGGTGGAAAGAAATCATGCTAATCTGGCATGTGTTGCGATGGCAGCTCTGACACTATAAGCGCAGCAATGCTATCCCAGAGCGTGATTTTCTGTGAACAATGCCTTCTCTAACTGAGAAGACAATCGTAGCTGCACGGACTTTCACAAACACTGTTAGGATTTTTGGATCTGATACTGTAGTCCTATAAATGAGGATATCATCGATGCAGCAAGAAAGTCGCATTTCGAATATCAGCTGTATTTCAAAGAACAACACAAACAGGAGGCGATTGCACTACAGAAGCAGACTTACCTGGAAAAGCAAGAGGAGAAAGAAAGAGATGTACAGAAGAAGAATTCTCTACTCGCACAGTTGAAAGTAGAAGAGAAATCGGAATTGGAGCAAATGAAGGAGCTTGAAGCAGCAAAGGAGCTCATATTAAGATGAAGATTCTCAAAACATTTCTGCAGCAATTGTGCTAATAAAATATTTTAACAAAGTACCTTAACTTCATTTTCAAAAATTATCATTATCGGAGTTTATCATGCAATAATTGTCGTTTTATTCGCGACAAAAGTGTCCTGAAATTGTCCTGAAATTTGCCAAAAATTGTGTAATAAAATCTGATTTTTTGGAGTGGTACCCCTGCAATCGCGATAACTGCGTTAAAAAATTTAATCGCATTAATTAATTAACGCACTAATCACGTTAATAACGCGTGAAATGCCCAGCCCTAATTTCTATACTTTACTGAACGTTTCAGTCGTCGGACGATAATGGCAAGCGTTTCGACGGTTTCGGATTCGGTTTCTTCAGATATCGATTCAACTTAATTATACAAAATGAACTTTAAGAATTAAGATAACAGGATGATTACCAAGATATAGAATTAAACTTTTAAAATGGTTAAAATTTACTAGAGTTGTTGTATAATGGTCTCGAGACAATATCTCGGGATTGGTTAATTGATATCTCGGTCTCGGAACCTATTGTCTCAGTCTCGGTTTCGATACACTATCTAGGGATTGGTTTATTGATGTCTCGGTCTCAGGGAAAGCATTGTCTCGGTCTCGCGGTCATTTCTTGACTTTTTGAAAACTGTCTTGAAGCGAAATTCTTTCTCTCTTATAGAAGCGGTCTCCATAGTTCTGAACTTCTTGCGCTATGAAATTGTCCTCTGCCGATGTGATTACTAGTAGAAGGAAGTGCTATACTGTTATACACACCGGAGTATAGAAAAGGGGTCTTTCTGGCTGACACTAACTTAACAGATATTGAAAAGAGCAATTTCAACTTTATTTCGATTTTTTATCAGTGCACAAATGATAAAATGTCTCATAAAGAACCTGAAATAGTCAAATTTCCATTCACGCAATTTGAAGTCATGGACAAGCAAAAGAAATGGCGTGCCGTTTGCCGCTGGTGTAAAGCCACCATAAGCGAAACGATTGGAACAACATCTAGTTTATCAAAATGAGTTATGTCGTAAATTTATGGAATTTTGTTGGTTTAAATTTTAGAATCATTTAGAAGATTTCGGGGTGCCTGAAATATTTAATTTCTTTATACTCTTCAGGTGATCGGCTGACTTCAGTGAACTGTTGAGAGAAGAATAATATTGTTTTCAGGATTTCGGTCCATTTTTGCATTTCCATCACTCTCGAAAATATGGGGTTAACACTGTCTTGAACGGTCTTGGGATTGTGTCTCGGTCTCGATCTTTATCCCCACTGTCTCCATCTCGGTCTCCGCCCCCACTGTTTTCAACTTTAACAGCCATTCGTTTGACCAGTCTTCCAACCTGTCTAGAATTAACCTTCTGCAAGATCTGCTCATCTTCCTCGCTTTATTTTTGTCTCCATTTAGTTTCGCCTCATCAGCAAACATTTTCACTGAACTTTCTGTCATGTCTGGTATTTCGTTGACATAAATTAAAAACAACAGTGGTCCAAGGACCGATCCTTGCAGTACTCCGCTGAGAACTGGTGACCAGTGTGTTTCGTTGCCATTCAGTACCACTCTCCTTTTACGATTTGTTAAGAATCCAGTCTAGCAACATCCCCAATTCCATAGCATACGAGTTTGTTTATCAGTCTTTGGTGAGGCACTCAAAGCCTTCAAAGGCCTTCTGTCTATATAGGATAATTTTTATAATTCTCGCGGAAATTTATTCCACAGGGACGAACTGTTATCATGTCTATGGAGTGATTTCTCAAATTCCAGTGAATGAGGAAAATGAAAAAATGGACGCGCGTTTGTATTGCGACCACAATAGGCCTATGACCTTTACCATTTGATAGATCAGTTGAAATCATGATCATGGCCTCTGCCTGTTTGAATATAAACGCCAAGTCATTCGAGGTCCCGTGTACGGAACGTAGTAACCCGAGATTTAAATCTCTTAAATAAGCCACCATCGGAAGGCGAATCGCGATTCGCACGCACTCTCAATTCATTGAAAAATTAGGCATGGTCATACAGTGGCTATATAAAACCGTGTATAAATGTTTACATTTATTTACATTTATTTTCGCACAGAGGCGCGACTGGAGTGTTGTAGGCCTACAACAACAATAAACAGATAGCCCACACAGCAGATCATGAAATTATTGAAAATCATTTCGAGATGTTCCAAAACCGGAGTCAATAGTATAGGCCTAACTCCACATTAAAACACTATGGCCTAGCAAAACTGCTGAATACTGAATCTAGGCTAACAAACACGCTTTTGACGAGGTCTCAGTTTCGGTCTAGTGTCACAGACTCGTGACCTCGTGGTCAGTAGCGTAGCCAGAGGGAGCAGAAGGAGCGGCCGCTCCCCCTGAGACCATTTTGGCAAAATGTGGGGCCTTTTCGACATTTATTTATTGCCCAAAAACATACAGGGTTTCGACGTTATGCAAGTCAAACGGCGCTTAAGAGTGGCGTACCGATCTGTTTTCGCGCTTGCAGATTTTCTGATTGGTCTACTTTTAACTGTGCTTCGCCAAGTTGGCTATTGCTGTTCTGTCTATGTTGACTTAGGCCTATTAAGTGTAGAGGGACCGAAGGAGTAGACTCAGTAGAGAGACAGATGCCATGGAAGGCTGGCATGACCCTGAATTGACCTCCACCCTTCGAGTGAGCGAAGTGTATCTGTCTCTCAGGATGCAGGCTAAAAGTTCATAGAAAACGCATGCACAGTCAATGAATCATCCGATATATGATATTCTTCCAAGTCTCAAAATACATGTGGCTAGTTTCAGCCTGAGACTAGCCACGGGTCCATGGACAGGCTTAAACATCTTTCATCAAACTAGCAGACATTCGGCTTGTCATGCTTTTAGAGTTTGTGGTAGGCTATATTATATAGGGCTATATCAAATTTCTATATCCAAATAAATTTTCGGGATACCGAAATAGATTGTAACTCATGGACGATGTGCTAGGAAACTTGAAACAGGTAAATATGTTTCTATAACTTTCTTAGCAGATGATGTTAAACCAAATAGTCATTATACACAGAACTTAACGCGCTATAGCAGCCTAGTAAAGCCTATGCTTGAAGCATGCTTAAAGCCAGTTTGGTTTCTTTTAAAGCTTTAATCTACTTATAAAATGTAATGTAAATATTCGAAAATTTCTCAGCGCCTACAAAAGCCACGTCAGGGAGACCAGCTTATTCATCGGCGCTATATCAAATCAAGTCCCCAATAGCCAAACTCCTCTGTTCGTTCCGGTGCCAGGTCAAAACCGGGGAGGTCAAGCTGAGGTTAAACTGCTGCAGAACCGTTTACACGCACTGTTTCCAATGTGAACTGAATCTTGTATTAATAAGAATGTTAACTATAACTCCCTTTTTAATAATAGATATTCATGATAAATGGAATTTTTTCTGGTGTCAACTTCTACCTACCATCCACGTTCCGGTAACAGGAAACTGCATGTTTGAATCCATGGCAAACAGCTTTCTAACGAATATAGAAGGCAGTATCTACTACAGACGTTAGCTGTGATTTGCTCAACTATGTTCAATGACACAGAAATATTTGCAAATGTACTCATGGATGATGTGTTAGGCAAAAGCTTTGAAAGATATTTACAGTATAATGTCTGAAGTTGGAGAATGGGGCGAGGGTTGGTGTTTGTACTGTTATGTTATAGTATACAGTAATATATGCACTACTATTAGTATTACTAATTTACTGTACTTATTGCATTTGCCACCTTTTGGGTGTTTCACTGTAGCTATTTAAAATACGACGACAAAATGTATAATCAAAATGAGTGTAATTAATTTCAATTATTTATTTAGGAAAGCGGGGCTTTCTTTGTGGGCTCGCTCCCGCTGGTGTTAAAACCTGGCTACGCCACTGCTCGTGGTCATCTCGGTCTCGGCTCGGCTCGTGCTTCAAGGTGAACGTCTTAGTTACGTCTCGATCTTGGGATGGGACGTCTCGGGTCTCGTTTTGGTCTCGGTCTCACAGGCCTCATGAACATCTCCAGCTTAGGTCTATATACCGATAACCAGGTTATAACTATAGTCTGAAGTATAGGTCTAATTCGATCTATATACTAAAAGCCTAAATTCGTTAAGTAAGATTAATGTTTTTATCAACAGACGTGCAATCACTTGATGCAATCAAATGAGTAAGTAGGCTACGTCATTCTGCGCGGTTAACACTTTTATACATGATTGGGCTACAAAGTCTCATTTACACAACTGACGTAAGCCTATACTTCTGATATAGTAAATTGTACTGCATTAACTTAATTCTGTGTCCTAATTCAACAATTTCATGATTCCTGAGGAACTTGTGAAACTATTATGACTTATTATTATATGCAGTGCGACCGCTTAGGTGAATGCCAACACTCCGACACGAAGGGTTGACGTTCAGCAGACGAGGGTTCGATTCCCGGTACTCTGTCGAAGGTCCACTCGGCCTTTTACTCGCTAGGTGGCGTTGATTAAATGAGGAGTAGGACATATATATGCGCCTTGCATGGCTGCCATACAGTAAAATTCGACTACTGTAATAACTTGTGATCATCCGTTCATGCCATGAATTTGTAATCATACTGCGGTGTGTCAGTTTGAATTAATAATAAACACCAAAACGAATATATAATAATTTTATGTATGCCCGTCATTATAGACCGTGGCACGTAGGTAAAATTATGTTACCGAGGCTGTTGCGATGCCACTGGTTCATTTGGAACGAGTGGCTATTAATCCATTGCTCCAGCAGATGCAGAAGCAATATTTTTATAGATGACGGAATGTTGTTGAATGATCGCTCTATGTGGTCACCACTGCTACAGGTACCACTTTTCGTCCTGTGTCTCCGGAGAGTTCTGCGGCGACCTCATCAAATGTTCTGTTCTTCGTTTCTGGAACGAAGAAGTAGATGAAGGCGAACGAGCAGAACAGACACCCGATGAAAATAATGAAAGTGTAATGGCCCAGAACCTTCAGCACAGGTTCGAAGCCTAGTGCGATGACGAATGTTGCTAGCGGGTTGATGATGGCTCCGGCGGCCATCGCCTTGGACCGGGCGTCCTGGCGAAACAACTCCGACCCGGCTACCCAGGAAATGGGGCCGACTCCGACGGAGAATGCGAAGACGTAAAGGAGGATGCAGACGATGCTGATGTTGGCCATGAACGGATGATCTTTCTGGTAGTGAAGGCAGACGGTCAGGCAACTGAGCATGACAATCATCACGATGATCGGGATGAGCTGGAGCTTACGTCTTCCGGCGACGTCCATGAGCGGCACTGCTACGATCGTCGCAACGACCCTGAGTCCGTTGGCCCCGATGATGGCGTAAGGAACGTCCGCCGAAGGCACGCCGGAGTTGAGGAAGATGCTGCCCGAGTAGAAGACGACGGCGTTGGGACCGGCGAACTGCTTGATTAGTTGCAGCATGCAGCAGATTAGTAGCGCTTTTCGGATGTCGCTTGCGAACATCTGGCGGATCGTGCGCTGGTGGAGCGTCTCCATCGCCCGACCCTCGGCCTCCATCTCGTTCAGCTCAGCGTCCACTTCCTTCGACTTCCGGTAGTACTCAAGGGAGTCTCTCGCCCCCATCGCATCCTTTCTGATCAGCATCAAGAACCGAGGAGACTCGTGAATGAACGGCAGGAAAACGCAGGACGCGACGACTGGGACCATCTCTAGAAGCATCAGGTACTGCCACCGATTCTCGGCTCCAAGAACCTGTGGAAGGCCGAAGATGCTGCCCGCTAAGATGCCCATGCTGATAGCCATCTGGTGCAATGCTCCAAAGGACCCTCGAAGATTCGGCTGAACGATCTCCTGCAGATACATCGGCGCAATGCAGTTGGCTAATCCGCTCTGGATTCCAACGAAGATCCGACCCAGCATCAGCAACTCAGGCGATTTAACAGGAACACAGATGACAGAAAGAATGACTCCGATGATGATGAATACTTGACTCACCAGTAGGCCCCTTTTGCGGCCCAGTGTATCGGCCATCCACGCGCCCAGGAGGGCACCAACAATGCCTCCTGGGACTAACATGACCGCCGTGGTGAAGGACCACAAGATGGTGATGGTCATCGGATCGAGGGGCACTCCGTTACGCCGTTCCTTGTATGTTTCGTTGTAGAACGAGTTGATGTGCTTCGAAGGTTGATTCAACACCCCTAAATTGTAACCAAACTGAAACGATGATCCGAAGGCGATGATGAACCCCGCAAAGACGGTTTTTGTATTAACGCCACTCATTCCTGACTGTCCCTCTCTCGCTTCTGGCATATTACCCGAGTGGCTATGTCTGCCACGCAGAAACAACAAACTAACTAGACAGTTCTATATCCTGAGAGCAGCCGAACGGAAATCGTAGCGCCCAAAACGTCACAATCGCTCGAAACGCAACGTCATCGTCGCTTGCATTGCGTAAGCTCTGTCCAGTGTGGCTAACTGCGCAATCCCGGCCAGCTCTGTAGCTAATCACCTGCAATACCATTTAAGGTCCCCCGTGTGCTGACCTAAATGACCTGCTGGGTTTAATTCCCCGTGTTCGATGAAGTCGTGTACTACGATCGACTTGGCTAGGCCGGATGATCGACTTCGTGGACTAATCGACCTCGCGTCGACTCGAGTAGGGAT
The DNA here is from genome assembly GCA_020284085.1 of Aporrectodea caliginosa. NCBI lineage: Eukaryota > Metazoa > Annelida > Clitellata > Crassiclitellata > Lumbricidae > Aporrectodea > Aporrectodea caliginosa. The sequence goes on from JACEVL010000372.1 coordinate 995,775, forward strand.
CGAAACTGGGAGCGCCTCTGAGTAGGTCTCTGGAAGAGGCGCTATATAAATTCTCGGACAGAATGAATGAATGATCGATTTGGCAAATAAAGGATTGACGTTGTCAACTTTTGCTGACTTGGACTGTAGTCTTTTGGTCAAAATTGCTGACGACAGTTGCATTCTTATATTCCAATTTCTAAATTACTCACGAATTTCAATTGCACACTCTTCCTGAACTGTCAAACTGTTATTGATCTGGTAAATAAAATTTTATGTATTAGGCCGATAGTAATATCGTGTGTGGTTGACTTGTGATATTAAGCCACGTTGTCGCCGTGGACTCGATCAGCTAGGACAGCTAGGCTACAAGGAATCTCCTACATTACGGTACAGAAATTAGTACCAGCTCAACAAATAAGAGGTCAGTAGAGGACTGCAGTGTCTATAGTTTAGTAGTGGGGTCCGAGAGCTGCCAATGTTCACAAAAATTTTCACATCTGGCAACCAATGCGCCACTTTGGTTCCAGATAGTACATGGGTAGACGAGTCCCAAAAGCCCTGGACACAAATTTTCACGGCCGTCTAGCGGCTATGACAGAGGATAGGTATAAGCGAATTAAGGCAGCTTCTGAAGATATGTCGACTATTGTTTATGGAACTTTGTCGCTTTTTACCTCAAGTTTAACATACTTACCAAACTCTTCCAAAGGAGTGATCCACTTGTACCTTGCTGTACGACAAACTTAATGAACTCATTCGCCATATGATGCTAAAGTTCTTGAAATCTGAAGTTGTTAAGGACAAGCAAGGTGCGGAATTGGTTGCCATTAAATGCAATGATGGGGAAAAGGTTGCCAGTCAAGGAGAGAGATATTGCCATGGGAACGCATTTAGCATTGTCTCAAGTGAAGAAATACAACACAAAAGAGCTATGATATGCATTCAGACAGTGCCTCGGTAAGATAGTGACCTACATGCAAATTACTTTGCCAGTGACGAATGAATCCTGTGTTCTAAGATCTCTCTTGCCTTCAGCCATTAGCGAGAAAGTTGGAGCAAGGCAAATCAACAATAAGTCGCCTTTACCTGCACTTCAAGAAGATCACAAAAATGACTTATGCCTGTGTGATAAGGACTGCAGGTAGAGTGGCTGATGTACATTTGTGGTCAGAGCCTTGATCCTCTTCCAACTGACTTTGATACTTGGATCATACTTCTGGAAACATATGCCAGTACTGGCACAAAGTTTCTGAAGTGCCAGACGGAATGGGTGGAAAGAAATCATGCTAATCTGGCATGTGTTGCGATGGCAGCTCTGACACTATAGCGCAGCAATGCTATCCCAGAGCGTGATTTTCTGTGAACAATGCCTTCTCTAACTGAGAAGACAATCGTTGCTGCACGGACTGTGAAAGACACTGTTAGGATTTTTGGATCTGATACTGTAGTCCTATAAATGAGGATATCATCGATGCAGCAAGAAAGGCGCATTCCGAATATCAGCTGTATTTGAAAGAACAACGCAAACAGGAGGCGATTGCACTACGGAAGCAGACTTACCTGGAAAAGCAAGAGGAGAAAGAAAGAGATGAACAGAAGAAGAATTCTCTACTCGCACAGTTGAAAGAAGAAGAGAAATCGGAATTGGAGCAAATGAATGAGCTTGAAGCATCAAAGGAGCTCATATTAAGATGAAGCTTCTCAAAACATTTCTGCAGCAATTGTGCTAATAAAATATTTTAACAAAGTACCTTAACTTAATTTTGAAAAATTATCATCATCGGAGTTAATCATGCAATAATTGTCGTTTTGTTCGCGACAAAAGTGTCCTGAAATTGTCCTAAAATTTGCCAAAAATTGTGTAATGAAATCTGATTTTTTGGAGTGGAACCCCTGCAATCGCGATAACTGCATTAAAAAATTTAATCACATTAATTAATTAACGCATTAATCGCGTTAATAACGCGTAAAATGCCCAGCCCTAATTTCTATGCTTTACTGAACGTTTCAGTCGTCGGACGATAAAGGCGAGCGTTTCGACGGTTTCGGATTCGGTTTCTTCAGATATCGATTCAACTTAAAGGTATCGATGACACAAACTGAACTTTAAGAATTAAGATAACAGGATGATTACCAAGATATCGAATTAACCTTTTAAAATGGTTAAAAATTACTAGAGTTGTTGTATAATGGTTTCGAGACAGTATCCCGGGATTGGTTTATTGATATCTCGGTCTCGGAACCTATTGTCTCAGTCTCGGTCTCGAGACAGTATCTCGGGATTTGTTTATTGATGTCTCGGTCTCTGAAAAGATTGGCTTGGTCTCGCGGTCATTTCTTGACTTTTTGAAAACTGTCTTGTAGCGAAATTCTTTCTCTCTTATAGATGCGGTCTCCATAGTTCTGAACTTCTTGCGCATTGAAATTGTCCTCTTTCGATGTGATAACTAATAAGAATGAAGTGCTATACACACCGGAGTAGGATAGAAAAGGGTCTTTCTGGTTGACACTAACTTAACATAAGCGAAACGATTGGAACAACATCTAGCTTATCAAAGTGATTTGTGTCGTAAATTTATGGAATTTTGTTGGTTTAAATTTTAGAAACATTTAGAAGATTTCAGGATGCCTTAAATATATAATTTCGTTATACTCTTCAGGTGATCGGCTGACTTCAGTGAACTGTTGAGAGAAGAATAATATTGTTTTCAGGATTTCGGTCCATTCTTGCATTTCCATCACTTTCAAAATATGAGGTTAACTCTGTCTTGAACAGTCTTGGACCTTGTGTCTGGTCTCGATCTTTGTCCCCACTGTCTCGATCTCGGTCTCCGCCCCCACTGTTTTCACATTTAACAGCCATTCTTTTGACCATTCTTCCAACCTGTCTAGAACCTGTTGCAAGATCTGCTCATCTTCCTCGCTTTATATTTGTCTCCATTTAGTTTCGCCTCATCAGCAAACATTTTCACTGAACATTTTGCAATGTCTGGTATTTCATTGACAATCAAAAACAACGGTGACTCCAACACCGATCCTTGTAGTAGGCTACTCCGCTGAGAGCTGGTGAACAGTGTGTTTCGTGGCCATTCAGTACCACTCTCATTTTACGATTTGCTGAATCCATTCTATACAACTCCCCCCAATTCCATAGCATTTGAGGTTGCTTATCAGTCTTTACTGAGGCACTGTATCAAAGGCCTTCTGTCTATATAGGACAATTGTTATAATTCTCGCGGGAATTTATTCCACAGGGACGAACTGTTATCACGTCTATGGAGCGATTTTCGCCGATTTATCAAACTCTAGCGAATGAAGAAAATGAAAAAATGCACGCGCTTTTTGTTGCGACCACAATAGGCCTATGACCTTGACCTTTTGATAGATCAGTTGAAATCCTGATCATGGCCTCTGCCCGTTTGAATATGGACGCCAAGCCATTCGAGGTCCCGTGTACGAACCTTACTAACCCTAGATTTAAATCTGAAATAAGCCACCATCGGAAGGCGAACCGCGATCCGCATGCACTCTTAATTCATTGAAAACTGAGGCAGGCTCGAGGCCATACGATCGCTATATAAAACCGTTTATGTTTTCATGTATTTACATTTACTCTCCAACAGAGGCGCGAGTGGAGTGTTGTAGGCCTACAACAACAATAAATGGATAGCCTACACAGCAAATCATGAAATTATTGAAAATCATTTCGAGGTGTTCTAAAACGGGAGTCAGTAATATGTCCACATTAAAACAGTGGTGCCTAACAAAACTGCTGAATACTGACTATGGGCCTGGCAAACGCGCTTTTAACGAGGTCTCAGTTTCGGTCTTGTCTCACAGACTCGTGACCACGTGGTCATCTCGGACTCGGTTCGTGCTTCAAGGTGAACGTCTTAGTTTCGTCTCGATCTTGGGATGGGACGTCTCGGGTCTCGTTTTGCTCTCGGTCTCACAGGCCTCATGGGCTTGTTTACTGTTTAACGACCACTGCGTGGTAACAAAGACCATTAGCGTCGCCCTCAACCTTCATCCCGGCTTGGGACTGGCACTGACAGAGTACTATGAGTGGCGGAGTTTGCCTCATGGGCATCTCTAGCTTAGGTCTATATATGCCGATAACCAAGTTATAACTATAGACTCAACTATAGGTCTATTTCGATCTATGTACTATAAACCTAAATTCGTTAAAGAAGGTTAAGGTTTAATCAACAGAAGTGCAATCACTTGATGCCATCAAATGAGTAAGTAGGCTACGTCATTCTGCGCGGTAAACACTATTATACATGATTGGGCTACAAAGTCTCATTTACACAACTGACGTAAGCCTATACTTCTGATATAGTAAAGTGCACTGCATGAACTTAATTCTGTGTCCTAATTCAACAATTTCATGATTCCTGAAGAACTTCTGAAACAATTATGATTTATGATTTATATGGAGGGCGACAGTTTAGGTGAATGCCAACACTCCGACACGAAGAGCAGACGATCAGCATGGACGCGAGTTCGATTCCCGTTACTCTGTCGAATTTCCACTCAGCCTTCTATTCGCTAGGTGGCGTTGATTAAATGACAAGTAGGACATATATGCGCCTTGCATGGCTGCCATACAGTTAAATTCGATACGTGTAATAACTTGTGATCATCCGTTCAAACAATGAATTTGTAATAATAGGCCTACTGCGGTGTGTCAGTTTGAATTAATAATAAACACCAAAATGAATATATTTAATAATTTTATGTATGCCCGTCAGTATAGGCCAGTGCTGTCCAACCTTTTTGACACCGCGGGCCACCGAAGAAGTTATTTTTGAAGCCGAGGGCCGCACCAGTCAACTCCAAAGCAATGACTAAATTTATTGAAAAATTATTAACTATTAAAATTATTTATGGAGTTATCATATGAATGCGTCCTGGGATATGGATTTTGTGTTCACATTTCCAAATAATAAGCCAAGTTACAAACAAATAGCTATATCAGTAGCACAGTGACTATCTTTTACTTCATTTTTACAGAAATTGCAAATATTTAGCCACCTTGGGTGGGCCACTTAGAATCAGCTCGCGGGCCGCATGCATGCGCGGGCCGCGGGTTGGACAGCACTGGTATAGGCCAATCCGTGGCGCGTAGGTAAAATTATGCTAGCCAGACTGTTGCAATGCTACTGGTTCATTCGGAACGAGTGGCTATTAATCCATTGCTCCAGCAGATGCAGAAGCAATATTGTTATAGATGACGGAATGTTGTTGACTGGTCGCTCTATGTCGTCACCGCTGCAGGTGCCACTTTTCGTCCACCATCTCCGGAAAGTTCTGCGGCGACCTCATCAAATGTTCTATTCTTCGTTTCTGGAACGCAGAAGTAGATGAAGGCGAACGACCAGAACAGACACCCAATGAAAATAAGGAAAGTGTAATAACCCAGAACCTTCAGCACAGGTTCGAAGCCTATTGCGATGACGAATGTTCCTAGCGGGTTGATGATGGCTCCGGCGGCCATCGCCTTGGACCGAGCATCCTGGCGAAACAACTCCGACCCGACTACCCAGGAAATGGGGCCGATTCCGACGGAGAATGCGATGACGTAGAGGAGGATGCAGACGATGCTGATGTTGGCCGTGAACGGATGATCTTGCTGGTAGTGAAGGCAGACGGTCAGGCAGCTGAGCATGACAATCATCGCGATGATCGGGATGAGCAGGAGCTTACGTCTTCCGGCGACGTCCATGAGCGGCACTGCTACGATCGTCATAACGACCCTGAGTCCGTTGGTCCCGACGATGGCGTAGGGAACGTCCGCCGAAGGCACGCCAGCGTTGTGGAAGATGCTGCCCGAGTAGAAGACGATAGCGTTGGAACCGCAGAACTGCTTGATTACTTGCAGCATGCAGCAGATGATTAGCGCTTTTCGGATGTCGCTTGCGAACATCTGGCGGATCGTGCGCTGGTGGAGCGTCTCCATCGCCCGACCCTCGGCCTCCATCTCGTTCAGCTCAGCGTCCACTTCCTTCGACTTCCGGTAGTACTCGAGGGACCCTCTCGCCCCGACAGCATCCTTTCTGATCAGCATCAAGAACCGCGGAGACTCGTGAATGAACGGCAGGAAAACGCAGGACGCGACGACTGGGGCCATATCTAGAAGCATCAGGTACTGCCACCGATTCGGGGCTCCAAGAACCTGTGGAAGGCCGAAGATGCTGCCCGCTAAGATGCCCATGCTGAGAGCCGTCTGGTGCAATGCTCCAAAGGACCCTCGAAGATTCGGCTGAACGATCTCCTGAAGATACATCGGTGCAATGCAGTTGGCTATTCCGCTCTGGATTCCAACGAAGATCCGACCCAGCATTAGCAACTCAGGCGATTTAACAGGGACACAGATGACAGAAAGAATGACTCCGATGATGATGAATACTTGACTCACCAGTAGGCCCCTTTTGCGGCCCAGTGTATCGGCCATCCACGCGCCCAGGAAGGCACCCACAATGCCTCCTGGGACTAACATGACCGCCGTGGTGAAAGACCATATGACGGTGATGTGCATCGGATCGAGTGGCACTCCTTTACGCCGCTCCTTGTAGGTTTCGTTGTAGAACGAGTTGATGTGTCGTGAAGGTTGATTCAACAGCCCGATATTGTAACCAAACTGAAACGAAGATCCGAAGGCGATGACGAACCCCGCAGAGACTGTTTTTGTATTAACGCCACTTATCCCTGGCTGTCCCTCTCTCGCTTCTGGCATATTACCCGGATGACTATGTCGTCCACACAGAAACAACAAACTAACTGCCACAGTTCGATATCGTGAGAACAGCCTAACGGAAATCGTAACGCCCAAAACGTAACAATCGCTGCAAATGCAACGTCATCGTCGCTTGCATTGCGTGTACGCTCTATCCAATGTAGCCAACTGGACCAACCCGGCCAGCTGTGTAGCAATTGTGTGCAACGCCGTTTAAGGTCGCCGTGTACTGACCGAAATGACCTGCTGGGTTTAATTCGCTGTGATCGATCGAGTCGAATGCTATACGATAGAAATGGCTAGGCCGATGATCGACTCGATCAACTTCGTCGACTAGATCACTAGTCGACCTCTCGTCGACTCAATCGACTTGTCAAATAAACGATTGACGTTGTCGACTTTTGCCGACTTTGACTGTAGTCTTTTGGCCAAAATTGCTGACGACAGTTGCATTCTTATATGCCTGTAGGCCTGCCTAAGTTACTTACGAATTTCAATTACACACGCTTCTTCAAACTCAAACTGTAATTGAACTGCAGGTAGCATTTAAGGTATTAGGACTAATGCCTATAGTAGTATTCTGTATGGTTTGCTTGTCAGTATTAAGCCACACTGTCGCCGTCGACTCGATCAGCTAGTCGGCTAGTCTACAAGGAATCTCCTACCGTACCACCGTCATCATCTTCATCATATATTCGTTTATTGCGTTAATAACAGACATAACGCTGCAGTTGTACATATAAAAAAAACCAGATATAATAGTATGAAGTAACTGCTTAATAAGAGTTCAGAAATAACATACGAGATGTCGTGAGTCTTTGTCAGGAAGAATGAAGTTACGTGGTCTGACCGTATAGCCATGTAAGAAAATAGGGCATAAAATTTTGGTTTGGAAAAAGGCATCTGAGTGAATGATTCTCCTTTAAGAGAATGGCTTTGAAAAGTGTAGTGTCTATTTTATTAGCAAGAACATTCGTAGAAGAAGCTGTGTGAATAAATCAAGAGCGTTTGGTCTTTTCATAAGGCGGTCTAGGCAGGATTTCTCAGGATTTGTCCTTTTCGCTCACCAGGCGAGGGAAGTATACTATAGGCTATACATTGTTCTTGCTGTGATGGTTACACGACTGATCAGTTGTAGAGAATCTGAAGATACACCGTGGTTTTTGAGTGTTTTAAAGACGAAGTTTGAAGCAAAGCCACTTTTGACGACTTAGTTGATGTGTTCTGTGACTGATAGTTTTTCATCAATGGTCACGCCTAGAGCTTTTATTGAGATAGAGCGAGGAATACCGGTGATTGAGGGTTTGTTGGAGAGTGAAGAATGGCTATGTTTGATGACTGCCATTTCACGGGTATTGGAAGAGTTTATTTTCAGGTTCTTTTCTTTTGACCTGTTGTAGATATTACGTTGAAGTTCTCTTTCTGCTGTATGAAGGGAGTTTGATCCGATGAAGACTTAAGAACCGTCAGCGTATTTGGAGAGACGATTTTGAGGATGAATGGGATGGAGGTCGGATATGCCAAGATGATTCGAGTGGGACCGAAAAACTGAGCCGTGGATGACACTGGCGTTGATTGAAATTGTTCGGGATTTTTTTACCTTTCTAGATGGTGTAATGCTTTCTTCCGTTTAGGTAGCCAATTGTAGATGTAGTCCGGAAGGGAGAGAGATGCTAGCAATTGGGCTATTGCAGAGTGACTGATAGAGTCTAAAGGCTTTAGAAAAGTCCATTGATTATCACAACATGGTCATTGGTTTTAAGGTCAGTGTCATGTTGCATGATGGAAATGATAGCGGCGGTGGTAGAACCGGTGTGCGTGAAGGCATGCTGATCATGAAGGTAGTTATAAGCAGCACCGAACTAGGACAGCTATCCCATAAGCAACCGCTGCTCAGAAGGAAGCCAGTGGAATGTGTCACGCATGTAACTACAGACTTTGCCAAATTTATGTATACGGCCAATAAGGCGGGCAGCAGAACGCAGGATCCGATCCAAGTAGCCTACCCCAGTCGACCAGCAGGGGGCCAGCCTAGAGCGAGCTACAATAGTCAAGCCAAGTTGTCACGAGGGCATGGATAAGGGTGGAGTCATGCAGTTGACCTTCAAAGTTGGACCTGCCAGAGCCCCCAAAGAGATTGCCAGGCGAAGGTTGTATTTACAAAGGCCATTCCAGGGTTCGCGGCCCGCCTTTTGTTTGAGTGCTGTGAGAATTTAATATTATCTTTATATGCGGCCCCGTGGAGCGTGGCCGTTTGGGTTTAGTGGTCCGCGAACAACAGCAGAAGGCTATTGCCCCTGCATAGACTTAGAAAGTTAAAGAACAACCGTTCTATATAAATCAAAACATCAGCTATCTAATTCATGAGGACCGAAAAATACTAGTCAGCTATGAATGATTTAGTCCTTGACAACATGTAGGCCTAGCCTACTGCCATGCGACCCAAATACAGCCTTACAGGGTCGTCGGTTGCCTTTAGAATATTATTGCAAAGGATGCGTTTCTTTAGTAATGAGTCAAATAGACATAGATTTTCATGGAAAGACTTAAGTTTTTATAACTACAACTGGGTCCAATCCTTGCAATTCTGGTCCAATCGGAACAATCCTTTTCTTTGATAGCTAGCCTATATACGTTCTCATTACGTCTGATATTGCAGAACATGGCTTTGCAATACCACGAATACTGCTTTACCCGAAAGGTCTTAGCGGAAACGTATAGGCCCTAATTAGCGTCCGTGATAGATGCCAGCGTTTCATCATAGGGTGCACGTTCTGTCAGCTGGTGAAGGTGGTATTGAACCTAGATGATAGGATATATTGGCAATAGTGGTCGGAGTAGATCTTGTAACGAGGGAATGGATCAGATCTTATAACAAGGGCATGGGCGTAGCGAGGAAAAATTTCGGAGGGGTTTTAAGATTTCGCGGGGGTTTCCATTGGAAATGGTCGGAAAAATTAAGGTTTTTTTGTATTTCACATGTAAAAAGCATATAAAAATTTTTAAGGAAACTTATTTGTGGAGGTTTGAACCCGGAACCCCCCCAATACGCCCATGAACAAGGGAACTGATCAGATGTTGTAACAAGGGAACAGATCAGATGTTGTAACAAAGGAACGGATCAGATCTTGTAATAAGGGAACGGTCAGTACTGAGCCTCAAAATTGCTGAGACTGACGCAGTCTTCGATGTGTTTGGTTGACAGCTAAGACAACTTAAGAAAGGGCATGCAACAGAAGCGGCTCTCTATTCTTACCAAGACTTATTTCGAACATCTGTGACGCCATTTATTATGGAAGTGTCACTTTCTTTCTAAAGGCCTATTTGTGAGCCTGATGGATTAGCAAGTGTGAGACACATTTTAAACTGCAGGATAATTTCTTCTGTAAGGGAGCCAATGTAACGACCGCATTAAAGGAATGATGAGTTCGAATTGGGCAGTTTCTTAGAACCCTGGCCAAACTGTTCCGAAGCAGTTGTAATTTATGCATGTTAGTATGTGTCAAGCAGTTTAAAAGTGAGTTACAGCAATCAAGACGACTGAAAATTAGAGGTTTAGCTTTAATTAGCTGAATCAAAACATTTCGAGATACGTGCGGTATTATTATGCGAATGTTTTGTATGGGAAACTGAACAGATTTACAAGTGCTTCAATGTACCTGTAAGAAGTCGTATTCTAATCAATTATGACGCCCCAAATTACGTGTGACTCAGTGCTAGCCATTATAATATAGATGAACAAAAGCAACCCAGTCGAATTTGTAAAGCTGCTGACTTGAGCACAGAAGAAGGAATTCTGTCCTGGAGGGGTTCAATAGAAGCCTCTTGAATGAGACACAAAATGCCTGTGTATCTGCAAAAGCAGCTGAGCACAAGCAAAAGTGGAACTATCAAAAATCAGCAGCTGATTGTCTTCAGCATGTAAATGGTAATTAGGTGAACGGTCAGTAGCCAGTGCACCAAACTACCTTGTGCTAATTTAAGAATGAAATGGAGATGTAATTAAGTTGCCCTATCCCTATGCCACATCACATTCCAAACAACCGTTAGGGCCTAGACTCTACTTAGGAAAATTCCAGAGGGGACAGAATTCGAGCGAGGCCACATTGCAAGTATGACAGCCACCTAGATGAGAGCGACACCTGCCGAGCTCAAGCCAGTGTTTGAGTTATGATTGCAAACACGAAAGACAGTTTGACAGGTCGAGAAGGATGAGAGCAGTGGCCTTTCCTTTATCTATTGAACGAATGAATCTTGTAGAAATAGAATCGTAGGTATAGCAAGAATCAAGAGGTATGCGATGCAGTGAAGCGCGTTGTATCCGAAATACCATCTGATATGAAGGGGATTCCGTTTCATTTTGAAACAGTGAATATTTTGCTTTAAAATGTTCAGTGGTGGTTCGTCATTTTGGTTCTTGTGAGCGTCAAAACTTAGATAGGTATCAATAAATTATAACCCATTCATTCTTCTTTTATTATACACATGAGAAGTGTCTTGAAATCTACGTGACATCCTCACACATCGTTTAAGTCAACACAAAACGAGGCGCTGTGTGTTGTGAGCTCCGGAGGGGCCGTCGTAATGCGATCTGCAGAACGGACACCAGGTGATCGATCTAACCTTGTTTTGCAAATTCTAAGAGTTAGCTCATGCATTAAAATAGACTCGCATGAATACCAGAGATGGACTGCAGTAGTAGACTGTAAACAGCCATAACAATGTAAGCCTACGGGCCCTAGACGAGCCTACATGTGCGTGTATGTACACGTGCTGGTCTATGTAAAGGACTAATGCCAACAGGACAAGTCTGGGGAAACATGTGGAAACTCCTAGTGTCATGTCTCGTACATAGACAAGGGCGGCTCCTGAGAGCCAATCCCGCCATAGCCCTGTTTTGGTTTTGGGGAAGAATGCCATACTGGTTGCTTCCATCTGGTTTAAGTGAAGGTTTTCAAAATAATTTAGCAGAACTATGAACAGAGCGTCCTTCAGTCCCAATCTCCCGTGTGATCGCAAAATGCTGAAAACCATCTGTAGTCTTAATTGGTGTTCTGGGTGGACTGGATAAAGTTAAGGAATATCGTGGCAATGGAAGAATGGGGGTGTCTCTTTCAGGTTATGATCGGGTTGTGTATAGAGTTCTGTTGTGGTTGGAAGCAGTGTAGAAAGATCTGCGAACTACAGCATGTGGTAAAGGCTTATACAGGGAAGACTTACATTGTACACCAGAGTTGGTATGATTTGTACTATTGATGAGCATAGAAATCATTGATAAATACATTGACAGCCCATGGCTCTAAGTTGAGACCATTTCCCAGTCTGTTTGGGAAGGATATTTTTGTAGGGTTGTCAAACCTTGTTCTATGTCGGGCCAATGACAATTTCCAGCAATTATTATATTCGTTTTATTGGTAACAAAAACTGATAGTCACACCGCCATCAGGGTGTTTGCAATTTGGGAAAAGTTCGGTGAATGAATGCTAAGCAAGATTGTACCACTATACCATAACAAGGCCAATGTTAGAGCGACAATAAGGCAACAAATTGTTATCAACTATTACCTGATGAATTGTTAAGTTAATTGAGAGAGTAACGTAGGATAGTAATTTATCAGCATTAGTGGTTGAACTTTTATGGCTTTGTATACAGGACTCGTGAGAGAAAAACTATCATCTTTAGCGGGCAACACAAATGGCCCGCGGGCCGACTCTATATATATATATATATATATATATATTTCCATGCATGCACTAGATTATCTCTATACATGTAAGGACGGTCATGCATAAAATGATAAGACGTCATTTACATGTGCATATACGAGCATTTCGGAATTCAGACTCATCCGTTTATGCTGTTAGCAGAACAGGCATCGTGAACGAACACATTAAATTAAGACCGGATGACTTCATCTGTATTCTTCTGCAAGAGCAGTTCGTAGAAGTAGCCTAACACACAAACACGTGTCAGATATAGTACGAAATACAAATGCGCACAAGCAGTTGCTGCGACGCGTGACTTAATCTGTCTCACCGCCTCCGTCATTACAAAGAAGAGCTTTAGCTTCTGCCTACGTATACGACCACGTCTGCTGAGAACGCAGAATGGTTCAAATGAGACCTCGTATACAACGAAGACGCCTCCTGCGCTGTGCTCTGCATGGATGCGCGTCAGGAATGTTGTATTGAGTTTATACGTAAACCGTTAATATTCACCTGAGGCCGGATGTGCATTCATGTATAGGCTAGAAGCCTACGGCAGCGTCGGCAGACGTTTATACACAGTCTAGAAACTGCGCATGAAGCACTTCAGAGATTGAAGGCGTTCGACTTCTTAACAGGTTGGAATACACAATTTTTGACTCATGCCTAATATTGTGCTTGAAAGTTTCTATTCGCCCAGGCAATAGTCGGATGAAAATGATATCGCTGAACCAAAGCACCGATTTTTGTTCAGTTATGGGGCAAGGCTGTAGACTAATGCGGAATATTATGCGCTGGCTCCCTGTGACTGTGACTGGTCCCATCGTGCCCAGTCTCGCCACCACGTTTAATACCCACCTTAAGACTTCTCTTTAGCTGGGGTTGAGTCAGAAGTGCTCCTGATTAGATAACCTTGAAGGGGCTCTGTAAATATCCGAAATGAATGAATGGAGTATTTTGTTCATTTTCTTTTATATTTGGTTCGGGAAGCAAGCATGCAAACCTAAGTTCTAGTAAACTGTCACAATAACCATTGCAAAAAATTATAGCAAATATATAGTCAGACAATTAATTCGGAGCACGATATCGATTGAGTTATGAAAAACTGAAAAAATTAACTAGGCATTCAGATGTCTGTAAATGTGTGTGTGTGTGCGCGCGCGCGCGTGTGTGTGTGTGTTTTTAAACTATAGGCCTACATGTGAGTACGTAGCCTATATATAGTCATATTGCAAACAATAAGTCAAATTAGTCTGTGTACAGCTATATATATAGGCTTGTATATTTTGTCAATTAAAGACTAGTCACAATTAGATCTGAAAAGCAAGTTCAGAGTTCGACGAATGAATACTACCCTATATAATATAGGGCCAATTCTTCTCTATACTATTTTCAAGGGCGAACACCGTGCTCAGATAGAACTTGGAGGTCTTATAGCAAAAACGGTCGAAAATTACTGCGAAAGGGGTCATGTGAATAGGGAAACTGCTAAGAAGTCGTCAGAATGAATGAGAGTGAACAGAGATGTCAGAAACTTCAGGAGAAAATATGAAAAGTCAGGGAAAGGGCGTATAAGGGCAAGCATAGGCATGGGCGTATTTAGGGAGTTTACGGGTTCAAACCCCCCGCCCACCAATAAATTGCCGAAAATTTGTTTATATGCTTTTATATGCGAAATATCCAATGGAAACCCACGAAAGCTAAAAAACCTCCGAAATTGTTTTCTGGCTACGCCCCTGAGCATAAGATGTATATTTGCATGTATACTATATATATGCATGTATGTATGTATGATTGTATGTATGTAAAAGCTACACTGTACATATGCATGCAGACATATTCAAGTCTACATACGCATACTACAAATTAGATCGATGTATCTGTGATTTTTGTCACGTAGTATGTATGTAATGTATGCACATGTATGCAACTATGCATGTATGTATGCATGTATGTATGTAATATGTGTGTATATATTTGTGTATGTGCTTGAAACGGTTACTGTATAGAGATCTTGAGCAAATTCTTCACTCACAATTGCTCAGCGCCATCGATTGATGCTAGGTCATTGGATAGTGGATAGTGACGTTTAATAAATGCAGAATAATAGTATGACATGCCACACGTCCTCATGTGCACATGTGAGCGTTCTATCAGCAATTGTCTGCTGTTATCAGACATTAGTGTTCAGGTGTGATTTATTTTCTATGAATCGACAAAACGCTGTCCTTAAACTAAGCAAAAGTATGCAGGCTTCGGCCTATTGGTGGAATGCAGGCTTAGGCCTAGGCCCATTTGGAATATATACATGTATATACGTCCTTCGAAAACCAGTTTGCATATGCGATGATATTACTCAGAACACACAGTATAGCCTACGTAAGCATTCACGCATGAAGTCATTGACTCAAAACCCGACGAATTGTAAAGCGAAAGGAGAACGGTTTTAGCGGTGTGCATTGTGTTCCATGGTAACGGTTCAGTTCCTAACTGCTATGCCTTTGTTTGCAAAATACATCCAGGAGAAGGCCAGTCCATTAATTAAGACATCGCTGAAAAGAAAAAGTGTAAGACGAAGAGAGGGTAGCAGTTCCTTCAATTAACCTCGGGAGTCAGCCTTTGGTATGAAGTGCCAAGGACTTTACTTTCTTAGCCTCAGCGCATGAGGATATGTGACAAATCATATTATATTATGCATTTATTAAGCGCCACTATCCAATGACCAAGCATCAATCGATGGTGCTGAGCAATTGTGAGTGAAGGATTTGCTCAAGGTCCCTATAGAGTAACCGTTTCAGAAGAGGGTCGAACCCATGCTCTCCGTGCTACAAGGTGAGTGCCCTAACCAATCAGCTATTGTGTCCCACTGCAGTCATCTCAGTCGCTTCCTGATCTGCTTACAGACAAAAATAAAGGCAGAAGCTCTTAAACTCCATGTAGTGTGCAACTGGCAGTTCGAAATTTACCTTTCTCGATACAGCATCTAATTACAGTAGCGATCTAAAAACTGAACGCCTCATTACTTAATTAATTAAAGATTAATAAATAATTATATATATATATATATATATTTGTTCATACAGTGTTAGTTCTTAAATGGTGGATTTAACAAGTGGAGCATAATTGTTGTATTCAGATATATTATCCGAATTAGACGAACATCACTAGGACGAAGTGAATCATGGAAGACCGCAAATATGATCGTCGTTGCGATACCGGATCCGCTTTTCCCCTCCGGACATCTACGAATCAACCCACTAGGTCCATGGGCATTCCAGCTGTCCCTGTTCTGATGAAATCATCGAGCTCCAAGAACCTCCAGGACGAGGTTTCTGAGAAGCGCCGCAGAGAGTGCATGAGCCAACAGCTGAGAGGTGGTCCGAGCCTACCATCGAAGAGCTTGTTCCTCGGTGCTCTCGGAGGATCCAAGGTCGCCACGGCGTCGGATCTACCGACGATAACTGGAAAGAAACCGCTTCCGAGGGCGTTGCTACCGAAAGAAGCGCGGAAGAACAGCTACCAGTCCCTCATCTCCGGACCGTTTGCCTTCTCGAGCGGTCTCGGCGTGACAACAGGCCCGGCGTATGGCATGCAACAACGACGCAGTAGTATCTCCAGCTGTTACCCGCTGCGACCCGGTGCTGTTCGCTTTGATAGAGTTTCAAATGGCACCGGCGCTGAAAAGATGTCTACGGAGAACAGGTTTCAGACTGCAGATGACGCTTTGTGGCAGTTATCACAAGACAAAGCCAGAAGAAACAGCGTGAACACACTGTCACCTCCACCAATGAATGTCACTACGCAGATTTCATTGTCCAGAGGTCGAACCAGCGCCGGAAGCGGAGGAGGAGGAGGAGGAGGAGTGGCCGTGGAAAAGCAGAATATCGATACAGGAAGCATCTATCCGATGTTGCGAATGGCTTTTGGGAAAGACGAAAACGACGATGATAGTACGATTATTAGACGGATTCCAGGTAGGGAAGGTGCTGGAAGGAAAGAACGACCTGTTTCGTACGCTGATCCTCACTCCTTCCGAAAGATGCAAGAAGACCTGCAGACTCCCGAGTACATGGAGTATCATCATCCACCGTCATATGATCCACCACCTGAGCCCACAAAGACTTCATTCGACACACATCATGCTTTCGTCAGGTCAGAATCCTCCTCCATTAACAACAACACGCCAGGTCTTCAAGACAATGACTTTGAAAAGGCATCTAATTCCATACCGTTGCAAACTTCAACAAGAAACTCAAATAATACGATCTCAGAAGATCATTCACGCAGAGTGCCCCGTCTCTCTGAAGAGGTAAAGCCCGAACTTCAAGATAGCCTTACTAAGAAACCCGAGGCACTTTCTCCGAGTACAACTGGACTGAAACTTCAGAGTCCCATATCTATGAAACTGGACGAAATTTCTCCAAATGAAACAGAGACAAAGATTAAAAGTCCTGTAACATTGAAAACAGAGACTATTTCTCCCCATACAACCGAGCCAAAGATACAGAGTCCTTTAACTACGAAACTGAAGGCAATTTCTACAAACCCAGCTACATCAAATCGAGAAGACTGGTACAGTCCGATCCCTGCTTCTCCAAGGAGAGTCATAAGATCTCCGCTGTTATCAAGCGGATCATCAGCAAAATCCAAGGATTCTCCATTTGAAAACATGCGAAAGCCTAGATCCGCATTTAATTTTGACATTGAAGTGAATCCACGGTCAGTCAAAGACTCCACGAAGCATGAGGAAAATGAATCCTACACAAGTTCACCCCAATCAGATCAGAACCTCATAGCAGAAGAAAACAACAACGATACACCACCTGAGTTGCCTTCCAGTGCTCCACCACCACTTCCATTAGCTTCACATCCTTTAGGTGCTCCAGCTCTTTCTCCTTCTGGGCCACGCCATCCAGATCTTGAATACAGCAGCACTCCAAATACGACTCCAGAGAATCGTTCCAGTAAACCGACAAGAGATAGGACGGCGGTTGAAACTGTTACTCCTACGTTACCTTACAGTGCTTCGCCACCTCTTCCCGTAACTCCACCTCCTACACGTGCCCAACATATTTCTCTTTCTAAACAACGCCATCCAGATCTGGAGAATGACAGCAGTTCAGACAAAACCGCAGACAACTGGAGTTCCAATCAATCCACAAATGATAGTGAGACAATTGAAACTGCTGCGCCTGAATTGTCTTACAGTTTTTCACCATCTCTTCCCGTCAATTCGCATCCTACAGATGCCCCAATCATCCCTCCTGCTGGGCTACACCATACAAATATTGAGCACAGCAGCAGGAGTCCTGATACAATTCCTGAGATCTGTTCCAATGAACCGACAAATGATGATAGTACAACTGTTGAAACTGTTCCACCTGCATTGCCTTCTAGTGCTCCGCCACCTCTTCCAGTAACTTCACCCCCTACAAATGCCCCAACTATTCCACCTTTTGTGGAACTCCATGAAGACCTTCAACACATCAGCAGTTCAGAAACAGATAGCTATCTCAATGAAGCAGTGACCAGAAATGAACACGGAGCAACAGCCGAAGGAAACAATGACGGTATGGAACAAACCGAGTCGATGGGTCGCCAGCAAAGACATAGTCTTTCATCGGAGGAAAGTCTACTCGAAGGACAAGAAACTAAATCAAGCGCCGCTCAGAACCGCGAAACTTTGTCACCGACGCTGAGTGATGCAGATTCCGGAATAGACAGCGTTAAACTGGAACAGAAGAGGAGCTACGAAACTAGTATGACGAATGAAGGTACAGACACCCGATTAAATCTCATTTCTAAAAAAATTTCAAAACAATTAATTGTAAAATATTTAAGAGATTTTGACAGCAACAAAATGTTATGACATAAGGTCATCATAGTACAGCATATTATGAAAAACAAAAGAAATGACACCATATTAAATTTAATTTCTTCAATATTAAAGAGTTAATTGTAAAATATATGAGGCTCTACGGCAATACAATTTCATATGATTATTAGTAGTTAAAAGTTTATATAATATAAACGTTAAAGTTGCAGCAGATGCTGATTTGATGCAAATTACGGCAACAGAATTCCTAGACTAAAGAATTTCACGAGTTTTACATAGTAGCAGTAGCTTAGTTTTACATACTAACCACTACACTGTCGAACACCTCCGACTTCTTAATTAAATGAAGTCAAAGAGAGGTCTACGATACTACAATAAGGTGCATCGATTGGCCTACTAGGTTTTTGCATTTGAATGTATAGGCCTAGCCATGCGCTCAGGAAGTCTTTCAGCAGTTAACCAAGGAAGTGACTTATAATTAGAATTTCACCACATGAGGGCCATGATCAGCCTCTGTACATGTATGATAAATACGTATGAATAACCTGATGATGAAAGTGTGACCTTTGCACTGCTGTGCACTTCAATACGTTCGAATTAATAACCATGCGTGTCACTAAAATATAACAATGCCCCGTCGAGACAATTGTTCACCGCTGTAACAATGTAACTGATCATCTGAAGAAGTAATGTAATCTAGCACGTAGACCAGAAGCATAGTTTATAATGAAGTCCATTCAGCAAATCTAAGCAGAAGTGTGCTGTCATCTACTATAAGCGCTCGCTTTAATACCAGGATAGTCTTAAATTGTGGCTTCATTGTGTAGGTCGGCAGCGCCTCTGATGAGTCTTTCCTGGAATAGCGCTATATAAATTTGCACTTACAGTTACAATTATAATGTAATACGTTTGATGTATACGATAATAATAATAATCTTCGTTTACTATTTCAAAATTCAAACTGATACACCACAGTATGATTACAATTCACAGTATGAACGGATGATCACAGGTTGTTACAGGAGTCGAATTTAACCATTTGGCGATGTTCCCTCTCTTTGTAGAATACCAGACAGCTCTTTGGGATGAACAGAGTGAAACGCCAGCTGCAGGTATACTCGACAGAGCAGTTTCTCCCGTTTCAAATGATCGCAACATAATCGACGCTACATCTCCTGATGCAACTCTGTCCAACGTCAACCCTGCTTCTGTCGAGCCTCAACCGGTCATTCGCAATGCCTCCGATTGTGTAGTGATGTCGTCACCTGCAGATGCCGTTCCGACACCGATTGAAACTGGTTCCGAGAGGAACGAAGAGTCCGCCTCGATTAAGACTAAGACCTCGATTACTCTTGATAAAGAAACTGATGCATCTGTGCTTCCTTCTCAAAACGGTGAAGACAAAAGTGCATTTGCAGAAGACGATAGAAAAACCAGTTCCGGTGATCTTCCTCTTGATCCATTGCCTCCAAGTGGAGATCAGATATTAGCCGTCCAGAGTGAGTTATCGGAGAAGAAATGTGATGTCGCTTTGATTGGAGAACGGAAGTTGACAACGGTTCACATTCAGAAGGGTATAATGGGGCTTGGATTTTCCGTACAGGGTGGAAAAGGATCGGCGTATGGGGACAAGCCACTGACGGTGAAGAAGATATTCAAAGGTAGGAAAATAACTGTTACTGAGGGCTGCTGAATTTAACAGTTTACTCAGTCATTTCAGTCTTCACTTTAGTCTCGTAGTATTTGTTAGTCATAGTCTGGTCTAAGCAAGAATTAGTCTGGGACTAGCAATTATGCCGTCGTACTGCATATACGGTCCTACGAGATGTTCCATGTCTTCATTTCATTTTGCTTCAGCACCTTAAGTCATTGCACCTCAATCTGTCTCCACTAAATGTGCACTAAATGACTGGGATGCGTAAGCTTTTCAAAGAAACAACATGATTCCGATATTTTCTTCTCCGATATTTTAAATGTCTTAAATGTCTTCTCCGATATTTTAAATGTCTTAAATTAACTGAGCAACTGAGGTTTCATAAACAAGGAGAAACCTAGGCAGGCGATAAGGAGCTGGGAAAGAGAGCAGACAAGGCAGATATATGAGATGGAGGGAACGGAGTTGAAAAGGTTCGGCAAATCAAACATGTTTACGGTAATTAATTGATGCAAGCAATTAAAAAGCGTCAGCGTATACTATAGAACTACAAGAATGTCAACGATAATACTTTTGACCCGTCTTATTGTCGGCATATAATTTATATCCCAGACAAACAACCCGTTGCTTTCAGAGCTTCTGGTCGTTTCTCTCTCTGCACTTAACCCTTTGTTATTCGCCATCATTTCAATTGCATTAGTCGTATACACATCATCAATTAAACATGAAGTGGAGTGGTAAACAGGAAAGGGCCAAGTTCAGCACCGTTTAGCAATTGGCACCACGCCGCTAAAGAACCGTCTGCCCCCACCCTCACCCGCACGGCTCAGGTAGCGTTGAGTTCGTTTACCTGTGTAATATGCGTCAGCAGGTGACCTGGTGTAAACAATGACTGCACGCTGTCGAAGCATAGGCCTATATATGCGGAGCCCTACGCTTCACTCGTTATATCTGTAGGCCCTATACAATACAATGATAGGCATAAGTGGCCTAGCAGGCGTTACTAGGCCTACACGGGGGTTGGGCAATGCTAATTGCACCGTGCAACCCGTCAAATGATAATCTCTGGTTCTATTTTGCATTAAAAAGTATGCGTGAAATGTGAAACTATTAGTTTAAAACTGTTAATTAAACCTCTATTAAAGCCTTTCCCAAGAGTGTCTCATGTCCCTTTCCTTTGCCTGCATTTGGTCTGCAAATAAATACATGCAAATGGTCGTTTCTCTCTGTACCCAACTGTGTTCAATTGCATTAGGCTTACACACCATTTAACCAGGAAGTGGTATGCATGGTAAACATGAAAGGGTCAACTGATGCAACGACTCGAAATCGTGAGAAAATCTGCCTGTCTGTCTGTCTGTCTGTCTGAAACATACGCATATATTATTCTGTTTTTACGCGGGGTCGGCATGTTATTCATTCAGTCTTTGGCAATATTTATTTAGCGGGAGATGCGTCCGTAAGGGAGGTGCTGACGGTGGGAGATGAGCTCATCTCGGCGAATGGGAAGGACCTGACGAACTGCTCCTCACACGAAGCCTGGAGTTACCTGAAGACTCTTCCAGATGGAACGGTTGACCTCGTCATTGGAAAAGCTTCCGACGCTTAGAAGACAAAATGGAGACACCACCGATTTTGGATTGACTTCGTGCATTTGTTCTTTGCTTGCTTTTTACATCATAGAAACGGACCATTGTGAATATTATGTGGTTCCCTGAGTGCAGGTGACTAACCTACAGATTTTGTTGACATACAGACGTAACTTTGAAGTTGTACATGGAAGGGGATCTACAAACGATATGTGATTAATTAAATGTGATATATTTCAATATTGTTGTGATTTATAAAATGCATAACGTTACCATCTAATTAATAAATAAATGCTTACACTTAGTGTTTAAGTGAGAGACGAATCCATGATTTGAAGAAGCTGCGTCTGACACATAGGCTAATATTGATACAATAAAATGGCGTGCATTTTTGTCAGTTTGATGATTGAGGGGGCGAGCGCGGAAGTGTATTTCGCCTTACGAATCCATCACCGGTAGCCTATAAATCGACCTGCAAAAACACGGAATGAATTCCTTAGTCTTAAAGCAAATTATCTTTCGAGTAGGCCTGCCGCCTGCACCAAGACTGATGCTCCCTCTTCTTCTGTGTAACTCGCGTTTGTATATTGGTCAATAAATCAAAATAGAGCCGCATTAATAGCCTATAATAGCGGAGGGTATGAAAAACGTCACAGTCAGACTAGATGAGTGAGTCTACAAATAATTCCATTGATTACAACGCCACGATGGGCTTTTGTGAAGTCAGAACCTTAGACATTAACAGTGTTTCCGTTAGAGTCCACAAAGAGGACGGACTTACGTTCTGACCTAACGGCGCTCACATGTGCACCTGGCGTAGGCCTATATGACATAACGGAATACACCATCACAAACTTCAAATTTGAAGACAGCAGGTTCTCCGATAGCTAACAAAACAGATCAACGTACGCCGCAAACAGAGGCACACAGCTTCAATCCACCTAACGACGAAATACTATCTGATTAGCCTTAGTCCTTGGCGCATATATATACGTCTGACAGAAACCAAATGAAGGTGTGCAACTCACCGTTGGAATTATAGCCCGAAAATTGGACGTTTTGGACATTTGTTACGGACGTAAAACGGTCAGTTGGGCTCTAACGGAAACACTGGACATTAGGATGCTTTTAGTGTCATATAATGAGTAGAGTTACTGTAAGCTATACTTATTTTGCTTAAGCAATCGCTTATTAATAATTCCATAGAGATGTATAATATATAAATATATCGCGTTAATAATACTATCTCATTGAATAATTCGCCTCATGCATGGGCAATGATTAACGACAGGTTTTAGATGCTTTCTTGTATAGGCCCCTCAGAAGAGGGTTGCCAGATTTCGGAAGTGCTTGGTCGCGAAATCACGTCAAAAAGTAGCCCAAAAGTCGCGAGCTGAACAGTTGAATGAAGACATTGATAAATTTTTGCTACGTCCGTCAATATACATACTTAATTGGTTTCACCAAGACACGTGATGAAACCAATGAAGTAAAAATTTAAATGGCAGATTGCTTTGTGCTTTCCGTAGACTAGTCCGTACTCCACAGAGCATGTATTTATTTACTAAGTAAGCAACACCACATAATTATAGTAGCTAGTAACAGTGACCTAGTAGCCTAATGCGGTCAATTTATGATAATTCATAATGTCGCCGTTGCGACCGCGAGACAATTCGAAAGTAGCCCAAATATCGCGAGGTCGCGAAGACGAAATTTTCAGTCGCGAGCGCATTTAAAAGTAGAGCAACTCGCGCTTTTCGCGACGACCTGGCAACCCTGCCTCAGAGGCGTAGCCAGGAAAATATTTCGGAGGGGTTTAAGTTTTCGGGGGGTTCCATTGGAAATAGTCGTATTTTTCTACATTTGTAGTTTTTAATAAAAGTAGGCCCTAATACATTTAAGTTTGGGGTTGGACCCGTAAAACCACCCCTAAATACACCCATGAGACCTTATATTTCGTTGTAGGCTACGCTATAAGGCTAAAATTGGCATCAGTCGATGACGATAGGGTGGAGTGGGGCAAAAGGCCTAGGTGGGGTGAAACGCCTAGGGCCTTCGTAGAGCCTCTGCAGTATTTAAGCGCTATAAAATTATACATAATATGCTGGCGCCATCTGAAGTTACCTTCTGATATCGAGTTTGTGTATTTCGTTTCGCGGTAAGTGAAAATATTTCATTTCTTAATTATTTGGACACTTTTGCTAAATGTTGTGACCTCACAGTTTGACGATTTGCGAAAGCAAGTGGTATGCGATTCGATATAGTTATGGGCAGACAGACAGAGCTCGCAACGACGTTTTCAATTATATCTTGATGTATTAGCGATATTGCAGGATAACGACACTGTAAATATTTTCGATAAATCGGGGGTTTTGGGGTAACACGCCCACCCTCTATATGGGGTGAAACGCCCATGGTGGGCGTTTTACCCCGCAACGACCCACGTGTAAAGTAGGCTTGTTGCTAAATTCTTGTTCGCTTGCTTGCTATTGTGATAATCGTTTTGGTAGGGTATGGTAAATGAGTCTGCAATGAATTGTTTTTAGATTACATCATGGTACGTGTCTACAAGCGAAAGTCGGAAAGAGGAGAGTATGGTGAAGAGAGACTTGCTACAGCATTGGAAGCCCTTAGTCAGGGCATGCCTCTCATTCAAGCGAGTAGGGAGATGGGCATACCCGCGCGAACCTTGCGCCGACATCGTGACCACCATACCACGATGCCAGGTGTGTTGAAGTTGGGATGCCATACGCCAGTACTATCTGTTGCCCTTGAATCTGAACTTTGCAATCATATAAAATATATGGAAAAGGCTTTGTACGGTCTCACTCCAAGAGATGTCAGACGTCTTGCTTTTGACATGGCCGAGGCAGCAGGCATCAATCATAGGTTCTGTAGGAAAAGTCAGATGGCTGGGAAGGACTGGCTCTCTGGGTTCTTCTCAAGATATCCAGATCTTTCAATACGTGCGCCACAGGGAACAAATCTATCGCGTGCAGTGGCTTTCAACAGACCTAAAGTCAAGCAATTCTTTGACGTCTACAGGCAACTACTTGTTGATGTTCCATGCACACCATCAAGAATCTGGAACATGGATGAAACTGGAATCACCAACGTGCAACGTCCAGGGAAAATCATCGCTACTAAGGGGCAGAGAACCGTTGGTAAAGTGACAAGTGGCGAGCGAGGCGCAACCGTTACAGTGATATGCGCAATGAGTGCGATTGGTGCATTTTTGCCACCAATGTTCATCTATCCACGAAAAAGGATGATTCCAGCTCTGCTCAATGGTGCACCACCACAATCTGTGGGATACACAAGTACAAGCGGATGGACAGATTCAGAGCTATTCATTAAATGGCTTCAGCATTTTGTCGGTTTCACTCGTGCATCCACAGACAATCCGCAAATTATAATACTTGATGGTCATCACAGCCACAAGACTCTGAGCGCTATCACTTTTTCACGTGAGAATGGTCTGCATCTTCTCACTCTTCCACCGCACTCCACCCACAAGATGCAGCCGCTTGATAGAAGCTATTTCAAGTCGCTCAAGAGCGGTTACAATGTTGCTGCCGATTCCTGGATGGTCTCCCATCCGGGAAAACGTATTTCATTCTACGACATGGCAGGCATATTTGGCACTGCATATTTGCGAACGGCTACACCCGAAAAGGCCGTCAATGGATTTAAGTGCAGTGGACTGTGGCCATTCGATCCAGAGGTGTTCACTGACGACGACTTCCAGGCAGCAACAGTTACCGAAGAGGCACTGCCGGTCCCTCCGACTCCCACCGTCGTTCAGCCGGTGACTGCTGATGCACCGTCGGTCCCTCCGACTCCCACCGTCGTTCAGCCGGTGACTGCTGATGCACCGTCGGTCCCTCCGACTCCCACCGTCGTTCAGCCGGTGACTGCTGATGCACCGTCGGTCCCTCCGACTCCCACCGTCGTTCAGCCGGTGACTGCTGATGCACCGTCGGTCCCTCCGACTCCCACCGTCGTTCAGCCGGTGACTGCTGATGCACAGGCTTCTGCTCAACTGAGTGATGCTGAACAAGGTAGGTAACTTATTACATTTAGTGTTGCTTAGCCATTTGATTATTAGGCCTATTGTATTCGTTTATTAGTAGAATGTGACGAGAACCCGCGCCTACATTTACATCAATGAAGTTGATGATTGGTAGTTAGTCAAGTTAGAATTAAATTATGAGAAACACAGTGAATATAAGTTTAGGCCTGGTGAACATTTTCCTTTTAATTTTAAGTTTCTAAGTAGGCCATAGGCCTACTTTTTATATTGAACTTGATGTACTCTGGCCTTCTACATAAATGGTTTTGTGGATGCGTGCAATTGCAGCTCGGAGACTGATCTTGGCAATATCACCTCGTCCGAAGATCTCTGGTGTACGCTCTCGAACACGTAAAGCTGAATCTGCAACGCTTTTAACAGGATCGCCATACAAGAATGAATTGGAAGACAAGTTGAAAGTCGCGGAAGCACGTTCTTCCGCCATTGCTTCCAAGGCCGCTGCGAAGAGTGCCGCTCTCATTAAGAGCCTGGAGTCAACGAAACAAAGGAAACGCAGTTCAAACGACGACCCACAGCCTTCGACGTCAACAACCGGACGGAAGAAAAGAGCGAAACTTCTTCCTAAAACCAAAACCGCAGCGGTGAGAAGTAAGAAGCGCAAAGCGACACACGATGATACCAGCAGTGAAGACGAGGAATGGCCATGCCTGATATGCGGCGAACCTTTCGCTAACAGCATGTCCCGTGAGAAATGGGTCCAGTGCCAACAGTGTGCGAAGTGGGCACACGAGGCTTGCACAGATGGTTATTCCTATTTCACCTGCCCAAACTGCGAGTCTGACTAGACTAGGCCTACTGCATTTTATAACTGTACTTGGTATATGATGCATGTCCATTCCTGATCTTGGTTACTCGATTCACCTGATTCTTGTTGCCAAGTGTTTTTTACTTCTGACTGCTGCGGCTGCTGTGATAGTCTATCGAGTGAGCTGTGTCTTGTGAGCTGGGACTTGCTACGAGAGATCTAATGGACATTATTGACAGTTTTTGTATTTTTGAATAGGCCTGGGACATTCTGCACGTATTCGGCTGTGCTTAGGTCACTTTCAGTGCATGTGTAGGCCTATTGGACTGTCTATTAAATCTTATGTGTTCTCATTTTTCAGCATTATAACTAAAGTTACACAGTGCGGGGTAAAACGCCCACCCATGGGCTTTTTGCCTCACACGTGTGGGCCTTTTACCCCACCCACGGGGCAAGACGCCCTTTTTGGGTGTCGAGAGAAAATCATCCCCACACATTACTGATGCTGTAGATAGACATTATTATGGTACTTTTATACAGCAAAATGAATGATGTATCTACCTGCACATATTTCATAGTTATAGGGTAATAACTTTTTGAGATATGACAATTGACCTGAAAAGTGGGCCTTTTGCCCCACTCTACCCTAAGTGTTTAACAGGTTATAACAAATTTCAATGATTTTGTTTTATAACAAACCTATAGCCCAGTGTATCGCAAACTGTGTGCCGCGGCACACTAGTGTGCCGTGCGAGATTTCAGGTGTGCCGCGAGAGGAACCTAAATTATCCCCTGGACATAATCCCCCGGACATTATCCCCCGGACATTGTCCCCGGACATTGCCCCCCATTTTGCGTAGGACATTATCCCCACCCCGGACAAAATCCCCCTCTGTGTAAATAGTATAGCCTATCAGTCTTCTAACCTATTTGTGTGGTGCACTTTGGTTTCAATCTGAAAAGCCGAGTGGTAAGTAGAGTTAACACTTTCCTCGATGACGAAAACAAGATTCTGTCTATTTCAATCCATCCTATCCTTCAAGCTCTTATAAACGCCTATAGGTTGATGTATATCTCCACTTCGCTGTGCTCTTCTCCAGTCCGCAATCGTAATGGGGACTCTGTAAAATGGCTGCTATAGGTGGCGCCAGGATGGGATGTTGTTTGGCTACTCTAGGTAACATTGTGTGCTCTGTTGTGCGGTAGGTTTATTTCATAGACATCTTACATTTAATATATGATGTCTAAGGGGGTGGTTGCCACCCCTAAAGTTTGTTTTTTTCATCTCAAACTTTTTCCGTATGGAATAAAATTTGACCTTTTAGGTAGCTGTAGGGGGTTTGCACACGTTTTGAGGTAAAATGTGAGATGATATCTCACACCGTTCAAAAGTTATACCCAATATACCCGAGGTCAAAAGGGGGTGGATACCCACCCCCTAGATTTTCGACTATATCTTATCCGTCATTTAATATTAAAAGACACAAATTATACCATTCTATAGAGGGAATGTGGGGCTACATTTTTATGGTCACTGAGTTGACCTGAGACAACCGGAAGTGCTCAAAATAAATTATAATACGCGTAACATGCGTGAAAAATGGCTGAATGGAAGGACTTAGTTTTTGTCTGTAGCGTATTCATTTGTCTTCCTGGAAGAGAAACAAAGATACCATTCTTTAGAGGGAATGAAGGGCTTCATTTGCATACCTACATCTTTGTCTTTTGAATACCGGAAGTGATCAAAATAAATAATAATACGCGTAATCTGTGTGAAAATGGCTGAATACAGCGTTATAACGTAAACCGATATATATGTATGGATATATATGTATGGATGTACATTTATACTATATAAACATGTGTAGGGATGATTTTGTGTATCTTTTATACATAGATTAGTTTCAAAACACACATAATCTTATATTTGTTTATCCAAAAAGTACAAAATGTACGGTACGCAATAATATACAATATTGCTAATTAATGGGTTCCGTTGTTAAAAGTGATGTAATTTTGAGGTGCATTCACATAATGTACAACTAAATATACCATTCTGTGCAGAAATGAATGCTGAATCCAATGCTATATTACAAGTTATGATATGTAAAACCAAACACGAAATCCAAGGGGGTGGTAACCAATTTGGTAGTCCGTGTTACAATAGACAGTACTATTTAATATATGATGTCTATGGTTTATTTACGCTAAAGTGACTTTACGGAAGTACTGCTTAGACCACATCACATACTGGCGACGCCTATCGCCGCTTAAAGGAACTGCTCACAGAGTCCCCCATTGGAGTCACATGTTCGAAAGAACCTTTGCCGAGCACATCATCCAGTTATTGTGCACCTGCTATAGTCCAGAACGAATAATTATCTTGCCCGTCCAGGAACAAAAACTGCCAAACATCACCACATTAGTCAAACTTTCAACTCAAATCCTCGAGCACATCCATTGCAAAACTGTATCTGTTACTTACATTCCCCTATAATCATCTCAGCCTTTTTTGCATTAACCAGGTGTTTGCTATCCCCCCCTTTTGACTTAGATGCAGCGCTCGTGAATAAGCTGGTGCCCTACTCTTGGCTTTCGAGTGGCGCTTTAGAAGTTTGGAGATTACGATTACGATTACGATTATCCCACCGCCCAGATCTAGGCCTACTCGTTCTTCCACAGGCCTTTCACTTTCTCGGTCTCCAGTCTTGTCATCTTTCTCTAATTCTGCAGACGCTCCCCATCGAAGCTGCGTCAGCTCTTTGGAACGAACTCCCGAAAAATATCCGCCATCCACCTCATGCCTATCAATTTCACGCTGTCTGTCTGTCTGTGTGTGTGTGTGTGTGTGTGTGTGTGTGTGTGTGTGTGTGTGTGTGTGTGTGTGTGTGTGTGTGTGTGTGTGTGTGTGTGTGTGTGTGTGTGTGTGTGTGTGTGTGTGTGTGTGTGTGTGTGGTGTGTGTGTGTGTGTGTGTGTCTCTCTCTCTCTCTCTCTCTCTGTTGTGTGTGTCTCTCTCTACTCTCCTGCAGCACTCCACTAGACTGAAACCCGAACGTTTCAATCTATCCTTGTTGTTTGGCGATGACATGTTGCGTCTGTGACAGCTTGGTTTCATGAATATTGATTGATTGAGAAATTTATGAGATTTATATTTACATATCTACATGAATCTGACTGCTTGATACGCCACCTAGCGAACGCCTCAGAATCATTTAATTGTTGCACAATGCACATTCAAGTCTTATTATTTTCTGCGCTTTCCTTGGGTTCTTTTCGCTCCTTTTCCCCAATGAAAGCTAACATGACATCACATAACCGGTAACGCAACATAACGTAACGTAACATACAGTAAATACCGTAATGTAACCAGTGGCTGCGCCAGAGGGATAGGAGGGGGCTTAGGCTCTTCTAACTGCGGCTCAGTCCCCAAAAAGGGGAAATCACTGCAAATCACATGGAGGAGGGAACAAAAGGGAAGGGCTTGGAGCTTTAGCCCCCCAAACCTGAAATCCTGGCGCCTCCACTGAATGTAACGTGACATAGTTTGGCCCTACGTATCTTTTGAATAGTTCAGCAGACATATTTATCTCGATAGAAGTTCTAACAGATTTATCTTTAGAAGTTCTACCAGATCAAAAGTCTTCTGAGCTAACTTGGAACCACTGCAAATTACGGAGAATATCGCCGGAATTAGGCCCACTCGACGGCATCAACGCTGCAACAATACTAGTTTTGAAGAATGCCCTTGGAGAGATCCGGAAGAAGTGACAGAACATTAGCCTATGTCAACCGAATTCCCAGGGCTTCTTCAAAGGCGTTCCTACTCATCAAAGTCATCAGTGCCACCCTTCTCTATGACTCGCCATCTTTAGACCTTTACACCAAACCTCCAATGTCAGAAACGTATGCACGGTTTTGAGATTGTGGTATAATTATCCAGATCCAGAAGTTTTCGAATTAGGGTCAGCTTAATAGGACTACGGTGTAGAAGGAAGCTCTGTGATTTGTGTCGCATGAATTTGACGCTGTCTTTAGTTATCGGTACCTAGACGACCGTTTAAAATCTCCGAAATTTCGGATGATCTTTCTTTGCGTGTCACGATTTTCCAGATAATATCCATAAATTATTATAGCCTATTAAAATATCCCGTGTCATATCTGCTGTGTGTTGCTCTTTTCCACTTTTCCCAGAACTTCCCCAGATGTCTTTCTCCTCCACTGCGTCGAGCCATTGCGTCAGGAACTGCATAGGCCCTATATTAGGATCCTGAGTGGCCGAGTGGGTTGGTGCCCGCTCGCCGCGCCGGCGCCCCGGGTTCTCTTCCCGGTCGGGTCGGATTATCAGAGATTAATTTCTCGGATCTTTACTGCGGGTGGCTCGGTCGCATTATAAACGTGGAGTACAATACAACACACAATACAACACATCACAATACAACTGGGGCGTGGTGGTGTAGGGGTATGTTCGGTGCCTTGCAGCTGGAGGGTTGCGGGTTCGGATCCACCTCAAAGTCGCCGCGTAGGGACCCTGGGCAAGTCCTTCACTCGCAATTGCTCATGCGCTTCGGCGTGAAACTCCGATTCAGCGTTCGCGCAGTAGTCGGGAGCGCCTCTGAATGGGAAATCTGGTTGGGGCGCTATAACAAGTGTTCAAATACAATACAATACAATATGCATGTATCCTATGCAAACTTTGATCCTGAGGAGGCCATTGTGTTGAGCAACCTGCTTACTCTATCTCGCGACTAAACGGGAAGCAATTAGGATTGCGATTTCTAATGACTTGCAATTAGGATTGTGATTTCTAATGATTTGCAATTAGGATTGTGATTTCTAATGATTTGCAATTAGGATTGTGATTTCTAATGACTTGCAATTAGGATTGTGATTTCTAATGATTTGCAATTAGGATTGTGTTTTTTCTAATGATTTGCAATTAAGATTGTGATTTCTAATGATTTGCAATTAGGATTGTGTTTTTTCTAATGATTTGCAATTAAGATTGTGATTTCTAATGATTTGCAATTAGGATTGTGTTTTTTCTAATGATTTGCAATTAGGATTGTGATTTCTAATGATTTGCAATTAGGATTGTGTTTTTCTAATGATTTGCAATTAGGATTGTGATTTCTAATGATTTGCAATTAGGATTGTGTTTTTTCTAATGATTTGCAATTAAGATTGTGATTTCTAATGATTTGCAATTAGGATTGTGTTTTTTCTAATGATTTGCAATTAAGATTGTGATTTCTAATGATTTGCAATTAGGATTGTGTTTTTTCTAATGATTTGCAATTAGGATTGTGATTTCTAATGATTTGCAATTAGGATTGTGGTTTTTCTTGATTTGCAATTAGGATTGTGATTTCTAATGATTTGCAATTAGGATTGTGATTTCTAATGATTTGCAATTAGGATTGTGGTTTTTCTAATGATTTGCAATTAAGATTGTGATTTCTAATGATTTGCAATTAGGATTGTGTTTTTTCTAATGATTTGCAATTAAGATTGTGATTTCTAATGATTTGCAATTAGGATTGTGTTTTTTCTAATGATTTGCAATTAGGATTGTGATTTCTAATGATTTGCAATTAGGATTGTGATTTCTAATGATTTGCAATTAGGATTGTGTTTTTTCTAATGATTTGCAATTAGGATTGTGATTTCTAATGATTTGCAATTAGGATTGTGATTTCTAATGATTTGCTCTTTCTAAGTTCCTTTCTATTAGCCCAGCAGAAAAGAATAGGCATGATAAAAATTTGCGTTTATTGTCAAAATTGGAGGGGCAAAGAGTATCTCTGATTCTCAATTTTGCAAGCAAACAACCTATGACACCACAATAATTACTGAGTATACGGTTTGCCATAGCATCACGCGCCATGAGGTCCTTGTGACCGTTCTCTGCGCAGGACAACCGAAATGAAGCCAATAAATCAATATAGCCCTATAGCCTACATAATTACGACCCTTCAATTAATTTCGTTGTCAGTCCGGGTAAAATGTAGGGCTGAGCTGGTTTCTCTTGTGCAACTCATGTGCGACTCAAATTCATGCCAGATAACGTATAGGCTTACAATAATTAGGCTATGCATAAAAAATTGTACCGTTTGAAGTGATAATCCTAAGCATCCCGTTAAGTCACAAGACAGAGTAAGCAGGTCTCTCAACGCAGTAGCCTCACTAAGATCAAAGTTTAAATTGCTTTGGGCAAAGTTCCTGCTGGGGTGACTCGACGCAGTGGAAGAGAAACCTCTCAGGGGCCGTCCATAAATGACGTCACGCAATTTTGGCCGATTTTTAACCCCCTCGCCCCTCGTCACAAAAAGTAACACCCCTCTGAAAATGACGTCACAAAGCTCTGACCCTCCCCCCCAAAACCAAATTTCCATGGCGAAGCAAAATGCTCCTTCATGGAACAAATAGGGAAAGAATGAATATTTTAAAATCTAACGGTGACCAAATATTGAAATAATAAGAAAATTATTAATAATGATGCCCGTATACATTAAAATAATTAAGAAAAATAATGAAAATTTAATCCTCAAAATTAGTGCTGTTATTATTAAAATTGAATTGTTGTTAATTGCTAATTTTAATAACATAGACCTGGTGTGACGTCACACTTCTCAGACCCCTCACCCCCATGTCACACATCGTCACAAATTTCCGACCCCCTCCCCCCAGGTGCGTGACGTCATTTATGGACGGCCCCCTCAGCTGTGGAGACGCCACAAATTCAAGTTGGCATGAAATGGGACAGATATGACGGGCAGCACTGATAGCTGGCAACTTTATTTTTTTATGCGAATCTGAACAATCACAAGCAAGTGGTAATACGGTAATACCGTAGGCGTAATTATGATAATTAGAAGTCAATTTCGCACACTAGGCTATAAGAGGAGTTCAAAAGATTTATTGTGATCTGCTTTTGGAATCAAGCTGAGCGATACAGATTATCTGACAATCCCAACAACAGCGTCCAAATTTTAATGTTGAAGATTGTGTTGCTGGATTCACGTTAGAGCCCTGCGCCGGCCGCGCCGCGCCGCCGCCGCCGGTTGAACGGGCGCCGCCGCCGCCGATTTTGGTGATCGGCGCGCCGACGCCGCCGCCGCCGACAATTCCTCGGCGCGCCGCCGATGCTACGCTGATGTATTTAATTGTTTATCTGCATTTCTCATATTTTCCATGATTTCGCGATAAAATTGTTGCTTCATGGGGTAATAGAAGTAGACACAAACAGACAGACAGACAGGGACAGCCAGACATACAGAAACAGACAGACACAGACACAGGTAAACATACAGGCAGTATTAAGCCATACGCCTGGGGACCGTCCCCGCGACCCTTCTGGTTGTATGCCGGCGCCTCTCAAGACCAGACCCGCCCGTCATGGTACGCTGCCATAACGGGCCACGGGCCTGGCATGGCCGAGATTTAGTTCTTTTTTAACCCAAATTATGTGCTTCCCCAAATATTGCTGTTCTGTCTATCGTAAGTATGTAAGTAGGGAGGGGCCGGAAGGGGTAGACATATGCCTACAGCATCGACAGGCCACAGAAGATTGTCATGACCCTGAATTGACCCTCATTCTCCGAGTGAACAAAGTTTCCTCACTTTCAGGATTTAGGCAAAAAGTTCCAAAGTGCATCAGAGCATCCACTCACAAAACGCATACACAGTTATTGAGTCATAAATTGTGATAAATTGGATATATTAATTAGAAATAGTATCGCGATGGCCGAGACCAATAAACGTTTTGTATAGAAAAACAGATGCACCAGAACTCCCTAATCTATCAGTACTTTATAAAATAATTATATCTCACTCTTCCTGTTACATTGGCTAATGCGGAAAGAAGTTTAGCAGATTGAAAATAATTAAAATTATTTGTGATACACCATGGGAGGGGTTTTAGGGTAATGGTAACACTTTGGCACAAAGAGCAGAAGATCAGCATAAACGCGGGATCGATTCCCGCTACCCTCCCAAAGGTCGACTCAGACTTTCATTCGCCAGGTGGCATTCGTAAACGAGAAGTAGGACGTGATGGGCGCCTTGCATGGCAGCAAAACAAATTCGACTCATGTAATAATTGTGATCATCCTTTCATAATATGAATTGTAATCATACCGGTGTGTCTCTTGAAATAAAATAATAAATGAAGATTATTAATATTATAATAATAATAATAATAATAATAATAATAATTAATAATAATAATAATGTTAATAATAATAATAACATAATAATAATAATAATAATATCATCAATCATCATCATCATGGGTCATCATCATCATCATCATCATAATCATCATCACCATTATCATCTGCTAATTGTCTCCTGGTCAGCAATACATTTACTAAAGGCTTATGGCGTTCTTGAAATTGAACTTTTTTCTAGTTTTTATATTAATTTTAACAAATGTCAAACTAAAACACGACTTAAACTAGGTTCTAACTACGAGTGACAGCTGATTCCTATCTGCACTTGAATAATAAAGCTTGAACCGCAACCATTGCAGTGTGTAAATTCAAAATATTTATAAAGTTCGGACGCCCATTTGGCCTCCTCATAAAATTCATGGATCCGTCACATGTCCGCGCCGCGCCGCGCCGCCGCCGCCGCCGAATGGTCGGCACTGACCAAAAATGAGGCTAGCCGCCGACACTATGAAGTCGGCGCAGAGCTCTAATTCACGTATGAAGTAAACATTGAATGTCTTTTTCTAAATCGCTGCAAGGTTGAACTTACGTAGGCCTACATAGGCCTATAGTCACGCATAGGCTATCAGTGTTGTAGCCTATCAATTACAAATGTAATTCAATTATAGTTGCAATTACATGCTTGTAAATGTAATTGAATTACAATTACAATTACTTGTTGGCCCAATTGAATTACAATACGTTTTGATTGTAATTCAATTTCCAATTACTTTTCAATTAGGCCTTTAATTGGCAAATGATTTAGCTTTTTTCGATAATTTTAATTTACTCTATTTTTAAACTAAATCACCCAATGGACGAGCCTAAATTGTAATAATATATACATTCAATATTAATTGTATTATAAGTTTGTCAGGTATCCAAAATACGATTTAAAATTATGATCCTTTAAAACAAGTTAGAGTTTGTTTGATTTTTAGCAGTAGAGGTTTTCAAAATGATAGTCTGCTAGAGAACTTAGTTGATTGCACCTGGGCGAGTGAGTCAATTCGTACAGCAGTGCTACAGAGACGCTCAACTGGAGCTGAAGTTTGAAGCTCTGCTATCTGATTCTGTAGGCAGCCCCAGTATATATGCTAGCTAAGAATGAGTGCATCACTGCATGGATAGTCTGATAGTGATGGTCAGCCCTTGCCCTTGGGGTCTATTAATTAAATTAAAGTGTGCTGTAAGATTGTAAGAGGGGTGCACTTTGATAGAATAATGTTGACAATTATGTTGCCATGCAAACATAATGCAGAGCAGTTTATTCAATTAAATGGGTGGCCAGAGTCAACACGGCAGGCTGGCATCTTTGCTGACTTTATGAAAGTAATTTGTAATTTACAGTTCATTCAATTACAAATTACATGCAATAGTGTAATTGAAATACAATTACAATTACTGGACTTAAAATGTAATTCAATTACAATTACATACAGAACTTGTGTTGAATAATTTAATTAGTAATTCAATTACATGTAGCCTATTTCAATTACTGAATAACACTGTAGGCTAGCCTATAATAGGTCTACGCGTACAGACGTACAGCTCTGTCAACCATGTTCTTTGACCCCACTGGGCCCAGAGTAGACAACTAGTTGCTACCAGTGGTATACAGTCGATCTGGGAAGTTGGCCCAATGAACAATATTCTCAACAATATTCGTGATTGTAGGCTATGGGAAAGGAAATATTCATTTATTTTGCCAACACCTCTCGTCTCTAGCTCGGCTCTGGATTCCTCTGTGGCTAGCGAGTTTGAATCGCTTTACTAGTGAATTTGATAAATTTAGAGCCAGCAGTATTCCTAATTTGGTTAAAATGTTTTCAAAATATGTATTTGATCAATATTCCTAATTTCTTTCATAAAAATTACTCAAAATTTACTGTTTTCTGAATGATACGCCACCTAGCGAATGTCTGTGGCCAACATAAATGTTTGCATTTATTGAAGATTTTGGGTGAATTGTTTAGGGTGGGCCAAATTTGAGAGATGAGACTTATACTATTCATTATTGGGCAGCGTGACTGGAGTAGAAACCGGGAACAAAAGACAATCTTACATCATGATCGCAGCGGAATAAAAATTGTGCATTCTATAATTATTCGGCACTTTAACACGCTATACAATAAACAAACAGCTTATTCGCAAGCGCAGAGCATCTTTCAATTAGAAGATCTCAGTTGCAAACAAGTGAAGAAACTGCCTTTTGCAAACGAATTTACATTGATATTAATGCAGCAATGCTATAGCGCAAGCACCTGTTAGGGTCTTGGCGGTGTGCTATCTCCTTGCAGATGGCAGTTCTTCGATTGATAACGGATGACGGACGGTGGATGATGAGCCACTGTAACTGTATTTTATATTATTTTCTGTTCGCTTTACGAGAATCTCCTCCGAATATTATACACTCCCAGAAGAATCTGATTTTGCAATAGAAATGTCTTTTTAGTAACTAAAGTGAAATACGTCTGTTGAAATGGATCGCCAAGGTTAGACTTGCGTATATATGTTATGATTAATCGTGCGGCGGCATTAGCGAAGGCGCTAATGTGCGGCTGGAGTTTTACATTACATTACCTTTTGTAATATGTTATTAAAGCTGAACATGAATTTCCTGCATTGATTATTAAAGGCTTCGATGATATGTAGCCAGTTTCATGCTTACAACCGTCGACCGCCACATAAACGTTATAAGCCGCCTTCTGAAACATACGCCACAGTTGACATTACTAGACAAATAAACCAGTAAACTGTATAAGTAAAAGTTATGTAATGTAAATGCTCAGTTATTAAGCACCTCTATCGACTGTAGGTGTATAAAAATCAGTGCTGGGTTTGAAAGATCTCATGGATAGAGCAGAAAATGAATCACCAAGGCTCCAACAGAACCAACCATTTGGTTTAAGTTGGCGTAACTGTGAATTTAGAATTTATTTTGCTTTAATGCATGATATGCAACCCATGAACACAATAGTGAACTGTAGGAACTTTACCATGAATCTAAATGCATGTTTAGCTTTAAAAACATATTAATTATCTTTAACAGCTGCTGCTTGAAACTAAACATGCTATATAAATACCCAGTTCATTTGCACTATAAGTATAAAGTATAAATTAATTATTGACTATCAGTAAGCACCCTGTTCTTATTAATTTTCTGTTCTCTCTTACTGAATCTCTGGTACTAAGAAATTCATCCACTAAAAAGCTGCTTCTGATTTTTGAAGGAAGTCCCAGGCTAGATTTTATCATCATGCGCATGTGGTTGATTAATTGATTGTAATTGTAGTGATGACATTTATGTAGCATTGTTAATAGCATGCTACTTCTAGAGTGCGTTAAAGTGTCATCACAACCATCACAGTACTAAATGTAAACTGAATAACGTACAGTGTAAAAGTTAGGGAATTGTGACCTTGGGATTTGGGAACAGTTAGAAACACCAGACATAGGATTTGTTTAAAACAACTAGACAGTGATGTTAGTCATGGCATTTTGGTAACGCTGTATATATATATATATATATATATATATATATATATATATATATATATATATATATATATATAGTGTGTGTGGGCATACACACACACACTTAAGATGTTGATAAAAACAGTTAGCAGGTTCCTGCTGCTGCATAAGACCTAACTATGGCCCATTTGAATGAGGAAGTGAGATAAAAATATAGATTTGTTTTGAGATATTCATCAAGAACCAGGATCCTCCTAGGACCTTACTATAGCCCATTTGAATAAGGAAGTGTAAAAGCAGTTTAGTCATTTAAAATTAAATTGTTTCAACGTTTGCTATCTCTCACTGGCTTTTGAGCATCTGGATGTCTGACTGCCTTTCGCCTATTGGCTTATTAGCAGCATATCAGATTCTCATTTCTGTCTGATGTTGTGCACTTTAAAAGAGTTTATATTTATAATGATGATAATAATAGTTTCCAAACCTCTGAAGATTTATCTCATCTGGTAAGGACTCTGGCATATGTTTAAAATGTCAACGTATTGCTTATGCTGACTGTTACAATGAATATGATGTCCAGAGTTCAATTGCTGCTGAATTTAGTTTCTAGGTTTTGTATTTAATGAAATTGATTAATTTTGATCTTTGGTTTTAACTTTGCTTAATTTTATTAGCAGAAGACAATTTGGCACAGATGCCTATGTGGAAGTCCTACTGTAAGTATGCCTTCTTGTTCATAGTTATTGTGTAACATTTAAACCTGGTTAAAGTTTAATTTTTCTAGCAGTATTGGCCAGGTTATTCTAATGATAATTTGTGCCTAACTAAGAACAGAACACCAGTATTGTCATTACAATGTAGCACATTTAAAATATCATTGTTTCAGTGTTTAACTACTGATTGCAACAATTCTAATGATTATGTCTGTAAAATATTTTCAAGTCATTCATTGTGTATGTTAAGTGATGAAATGCATGCGTGAATGAACTGCCTCTGGCAAAGCCTCCTCTTCCTGTTTCCTCTAATGATGTGCAATCCTTGTAACAAAGTCAGAAAAAGCTACTGATCACCAGATAATTGTATCATCAGCACAGTTGTGAACTGAGAATCTTTCTTCGTTGTATGATCCGACTGTCCTGCTGAAACATTAATTGCTAAGTTTATATTTGACAATTAATTATCTCAGGGTTTCCTGTGAATTGTCACTTGTTCAGTTTCTGTAGCATTATACTATTATAGCCTAACGAGCTATTTAATTGAATGATGGTTATATGTGACCTACTTCTGATGACTCATGTTGGTTTTAATTGACTTCAGACATACTGGCAATTAGATATGAATACAGGCAATCAATTAACTCTTCTGACTGAATTAGCTTTAATCATTTAAAAAAAATTAATATTAATAATAGCAGAAATGAATGGTAAAAAGACTTTAAGGATAAAGACATCCAATTTTTGTTGGTTTTTTACACAAGATTGTGCTTCTTTGTGTATACATTTTTGAAGTACTTAAATCTTATCTGCCACACTTTTTCAAACTAGTGAAGTTTTGTAGCTTGATTGGCCAGCAAATATGATTTAAGGTGAAGTCAAGTGAAAGATGATGATATTCTAGAAAGTGTTGTTGGTTCACTGTGTTACAAGAAAAGTGACAGTGCATGTGAATTGTACAACTGAGCAGTAAAGATTGAGGATTTTCCTGTACACAGCATGTTCAGTTCAAAATACAAATTCATAATCATCCCAGGGAGTGGAGAAAGCTACTTGAGGGCCAAGGCACATGTAGGAGATGGGTTCTGTTTGTGCCCTCTGGACTTCAAGCTGAACACAGGCTTGAGATGGACACAGATGGCAGTGCATTGGATTTAAAATATGATGAAGATGACAACAGCAATAATAATGAGGGCGATAACATAGATAATGACTACAGTTATAATGGTTATGATGATGATGATGGTATGGGCTTATGTTGATTAATGGATTGATAGAAATGTTTTTTAAATGGTCATGTGGGCCAAGTCTCTGTGTGGATTGACTTACTGATTTACTGAAGTCTTAGGTGCATGAGATACTGTTGTTTTTCTGTTACATTATATTACTGACTTTATAATGAGACATGACTTATCAACTGTTGTCTTGCTTGGTATTGTAAACTGTGCATATAACTGATCTAGTAAAGATGCAGTGGTGTGTATATAGATGTATGTATGCCCTCATTATATACATACATATGTACACAGTAAAACTTGCAAGTCCGATTTACACACGGTACCACCATGCCTCCCTACACCACAAGATTAATGCGTGGGCATCATTAACACATGGTAGTTTAATGAAAATGATAGCGCTAATATAGTGACTGATGACGATGTTGAGAATGCTGTTGAAAATCGCCACTGAATTTCACATACAGATGCTCACAATGCGGCACAGATGTTGACTCAGTATCTCAAGGAACATGGTGCTGAGTACATTGAGGTTATCCAACTACGACTGTTGCATCGCCCCATGCATAGGAATGACGCGATGTCATGGGATCCAAGGGAAAAGAGGAAGTCAGACTTTGACAGACTTTGTATCGGTACACATGGATTCCTCAGCGAACATTGATGCTCGTAGACTTCTTTGTCAGCAACTAGGTTATCACAGCTGTTGCTCTTTCT
This sequence comes from Aporrectodea caliginosa, assembly GCA_020284085.1. Classification (NCBI taxonomy): domain Eukaryota; kingdom Metazoa; phylum Annelida; class Clitellata; order Crassiclitellata; family Lumbricidae; genus Aporrectodea; species Aporrectodea caliginosa. The sequence goes on from JACEVL010000372.1 coordinate 1,036,471, forward strand.
TTCATCGCCCATGCCCACAGCAGCTCTTCAAACATGGCCACTCTTCTCTCATCCTCTCTCTCTGTCTCCCCCTCTCCCTCTCTGTCTCTCTCTCTTGCCTTTCGTAACCTCTATTTGCTGCCTCGCAGTCATCTTCTGCGGTGCGTCTTTAATGTGCTGCCTCAACAGATGCATTTGCTCCCTTCTCTCTCTTTCATCGTCCATGGCAAACATTCTTCATGACACTTTCGAGGCCCATGGAAGCATTGGTGGATGTAGCCACTCCTTCTCTCATCATCCATGGCAACCATTATTTGTGACTTGAGACCCATGGAAGCTTTTGATACACTGCCTTTTGTAAAATGATTATTGTTTCTTTTCTCTTTTCATCTGCATTTGCAAATTTAATTATAATTGGTGCATAGCAAAGAAAATGTTGTTTTTAGCTAATAATGATGTTCGTGATGACTACACATTCGTGCAAAAGGGGGGGGGCGGCTGGCAATACTGACTATTCCTAGCTCTGGTAGACTTGCTAAGCCACGCATAATGCGCGGTGCCAACGATGTGCCTCCCATTGGTCGTGTGTTAACGGTGTTTCACTGTATACATGTATGTTAACGTATGTATGTATGTATGTTCAATTGTTCTGCCAAAAAATTTGCCTTTGGTTGCCAGGCTTGGCAATACATGTACTGCTATTCCTAGCTCTGGTAGATTCGCTAATCCATACACGCGTAATGCATGGTTCCGACGATGTGCCTCCCATTGGTCGTGCGTTAACAGTATTTCACTGTATATGTTTGTGGATCTATGTATGTATGTATGCATTTGTCAAACTGTGTTGAAACTCTTGTGTGTCAACTTTTTTCGCAGTGTATCATCTTCAACAGCAGGCTCCGAAGCCCAAGCGTATTCAATGCCACCGAGAGGTGAGATCATTATCGAGCACACATGACTTTACATAACTAATTGACGCCTCTGGCTTGTTTATACCCCATCGGGGATATCTGTGCATTGTCTTAACACAATGACACATGGTTATCGAATGTCATAGTTACTGCCTGACTACTGGTATTGCCTTGTTTTATTCGATCCTGCTAGGCAACATTGACTCATTAACTAAGATATCTTATGCTTTTTACCATCACCAGTTGTTCCTGCTTTATATATGTGCAGTGACCTTTTAACATGCTTATCTAGTGACTAAACATTTGGGGCAAAGGATTAAAGTAGCTGGGAGTCAGGAGCAATGATGAGATCGGAGCTGAAAGTCCAGCTGCAACCTCAGATAGCTGAACAAATTCTTGAATGAAGTGGATGTTTAGAATTCTTTGTTATTTTTTCCAGATTCCAAACAAGCCACCTCATTATGGCAGAGAGTAAGTAGTGACAGAGATCAAACAAAATCATTGCACTTTTAACACTTCCATTGATTAGTCATGAATGTGTATTGGTAGGGAGTGCACGATAGTGTTGTGGTTAGTGTGTTGGACTGTTAATTGAGAAATCAGGGGTTCAAATCCTCACCAGGGCAGAAATTTGTTTAGAGGTTTCTGCTCCATGTGTGCCACTAGCAAACTCAGCTATAACGAGTACACTGACCATCTTCTTGTTCTTCATCTTACTCCTCTGCTTCATTTCTTCTGTACGGACTTGTTTGAAACTTTATTTTGATTTTGCTACATTCAGCTGAACTAGACTTGTGTGCACTGTGCAAACACAGATTATATCTTGTCTTTTAGTTATTGTTGTTGAGTTGTTGTATTTTGTTATAAAAGTCTTACTATAGATATTACATATGACAGAATTCATTTGATTGTATGTGAAACTTGAAGTTTGATGTACTGGTACTTGTGATGTAAAGTCTGTCAGCTGATTGTTTTTATGAATGTTACCAAAGGCCTATGAACTTCTGCATGACTGTCATATGCACAAGTCCCATGACAATTTCTTAACACTTTAACGATGAGCCGAACTGATTTCCAGTCACTTTTAGTACACTGTCATCGTTAAAGTGTTAAGAGCTTTCTCATCCTCAATGAAACCTGCCTTAGCAGCCACTCTGCCTCCTCTCTCTGGTCTCTCTGGCAACCGGACTTGGACCTCCACTGGACATCAATCTCTGGACAACCCCTCTGACATGATGCAGCACTTGTGAATAAACTGGTGCTCTGTGCTTAGCTTTAGAGTAGAACTTCAGAAATTTGGAGTTTACTATTACAATTACGTAAAGGCACTGTTTAATAACTATATGCTTATTGTGATCGCAGTATTGACTGTCTAGTTTGGGTTCATGCAAGAGCATGACAGTGGAGACTTCTGAACTCTTAACATCACTTAGGCTAATGAGAGTAGCCTTCTTGAGGTCTTTTAAAACGTCCAGAGATGTACGTACATGTGCTAGGTACACCATGCCATACTGGGCTTACAGTTTAGCTTGATGATAATAAATGTTTTGGGATTTTGGCTCCACTTGCACGTCTAGCACACTCAGCTATAATGATAACACTGACCATACACCGTCACTGGGATGATCAGGCCATGAGGCAGATAGTGGGCCACCCACCTTGATAGGTCAAGGCATAGAAAATTGCAGTCACTACCCGTGGTTGCATCTCAGGGCATGCTTAACACTTTAACGACGAGCTGCATTGTTTACCAGTCACTCTTGTTGTTAAAGTGTTGACCCCTTCCCTTGGGAAGATGTATATAAACGTCCAAAACATGCTATAAGCATATGAATTCCCCAGGGCAGCGGTTAAGGGACTCTATTTTCTTGTAATAACATTTATACCTGTCATGTTCAGGTATCATGGTGCTATATCACGAGAGGATGCAGATTTTATGCTTACAATTGGTGGAGAAGGTAGCTACCTCATTCGTGAAAGTCAGCGTGCACCTGGGCAGTACACTCTTGCCATAAGGTATGTCACATAGCATGCGGCTGATGTTGATTACAGCATTGGAACAAGTCTTAATTCCATTTGAACAAGACACTGATTGGTATCTAGGCAATTACTTATTTGCAGTGTTGATGGTTACAGTATAAGTTTTTTAAGTCGATTGTCTGTAATACACCAGAAACTTGTTATAGCACTGTCTTTGAGAGCATTGTCTACAACCACTAACACTCGTACTAAGGTTGTGCTATGATGAGGTGATTTTTCTATAACTGAACTGATGTTTGGACTGATGTCCCTGACTGTGTTATCAGAATTTGTGCTATATTGGAGCATGTCGACCTGGAATGAACTCCTGTGATACTTCGCCTAGTGCCCAGAGGATATTCCATCGGTTTATTCCAGGGTTGAGAGGATTAATAAGAACAGATTTAGCCGGGGTTGTGTTGGAAGTGTTCCTGAGTAGATGGTCTTGAAGGGGCGCTATAAAACCTCCCAATGAATGAATGCTAGAAGAAGACTGCAATTTAGTATTTGCATAATACTATGTGAACTTGCAATAATTGTGTTTTAAAAACTGTTTACATTTTCTAAGCTAGTTATTATTATTATTATTACTATTATTATTACTGTAATTTTATATAGCGTCCCTTCAAGACTGTCTACTCCAGAGTGCTCCCAGGCCAAGCTCGGTCGAACAACACTGTTTACTTTTTCCAAGCTAATATTTATGTGATGTCACAGCAGTTTAAAACATTTACCAGCTAGAGAAAAATAGCAGATTTATTCAGCAAATGATAAATGAGATAAGATAACATTTTAGAAAACTTTCACTATTTTCTGTTTACACTCTCATCAGATAAGGTAGCACTAACATGCCAAAGCATCCACTGCCGATAGGATGGGCGTTTCGGGGTGTGGTTGCTACCACCTTGTTGCTTACTAGGCCTGCATTTGTGTCTGGTATGTCTCGACATTGATTCGTGGGCGATGACATTGTCTGGTTGAGTATTATGAGGTCACTGGATCCACATTTAAGACCATAGTTAATTAGTTGGTTTTATTAACCAGAAATATGTAATCTGCACATTTTAGTTTAATTTTCCTAGTTACAACCTTTAAAACCTTTGTCACTCGAATGCTTTATACAAGTTTAAATTTATTTGTTTATCTATTTTAGCAAACTGTGTACACCAAAGTGTGGTTAGCAGTTAGTTTTTCAATAAAGGATATACTTCCTTACTTACTTACATATTTCTGTTTAATAAAAATAATTAATAGTAATAATAATGTGAAAACTTGTATTAAAATTATTTCAAAATAACTTATTAGAACTTATTCAAATTACTGGCTTTTGTGCAGAACACCCAAGTAACGTGTATTAAAGAAGACGATAGTAAAACACTCTAAATCGATTTCTTCTTCAGGTTATCTGCCCATAGGCAGGTTCAAGCATACAATGATGCCAAGTGCTCCTCTCAGTCTCTAGTGACCTCATCATTCGTATACTCTGGATTTGTAGAGCGGTGGTCTCCTGTTGCCTTCCTTTTTAGCGAGACACCATATCACAGATGTGATGGACTCCATCATCCATCCTTCAGGCTCTTTGCCTCTGGGCACTCGCATATACTTTCCAGGACTCTGTCATTCACCACTTGTATCTGGCTAATCCATAACATAATTTACGATTGTTCCATATTTGGCCCAACAAATACTCTGGGATGCATGTATTACTTTCATGTTGCTTTTTGTGCTACTTTATCAGTCCTACTAAGTTATGCATTACTTTGAAGTTGTATTATAAATAAATAAGCATAAAAACTGGAATATTTTTAAACTTTAATTATTATGGTTAAATGCTTGTGAAATAAAGCCAGCAAGAGGTAAATTGAGTTACGTTTGACATTTCAATGCAGGTTTGATGGAGTGACAAAAAATTTTAAGCTGTACTTTGACAATCAGCACTATGTTGGTGAAAAACGCTTTGACACAGTGCAAGATCTAGTCGCTGATGGACTAATTACCTTTTATCTGGAATCAAAAGCTGCTGACTACATTGCGGCACTATCTAGTCAATCCAACTATGCCGAGTCACCGTACGTCGCTTACAACACACAGAAATGGCAGATGGCTACCTCAGGTCAAAGACGACCTCCAAGACTGGGAACCTCTGCACAGGCATTGGCACATCCAGAGGCGCCAAGTTCTACTGCCGCTGTTGCTACGCCAGCACCGGGCGAGAGCTTAGCAGGTACCGGAGGATCGAGGTCAAGTTCAGAAACGGGGACCAGCACAGGCACTGCTGGATCGGGGTCTGGATCGGCGGAATCTGCATCCGGCCAGAGCTCGGTTTCACGTGCACGAGGAGCGAATCTTCCAATCGAAAAAACCCGCCTGTCTCAGATCGCCGAGGCCAGGCGCTGTCCGGAAGGGCAGAGGACGCCTCCGTATAAGATCTCCCATGGCGAGAAGGTGCCGCTCCAGTCATTTCCAGGTACTCCACAGCTGGCTAAGCAGCAGACGCGTGCCAGCCAGCTGCCTTCTCGTGCCAGTGCAAATGTTGCAGTACCTGCTGCGGAGAATTCCCAGACCGATGGTAGAGTCACTTCGTCTACAAACACTGAGGGACCGGTGAGCATTTATTATGACTGATGCTACTTTAGAACTTGCAGTGATTATTTACCTATTTGAGACAAGTTTCATGCTCAAATTTTTTATTTTGTTGACCTCAATGCAGAAAATTTCTCTGCATTAAATAGCAATCTTTCTAACAACTTCCAGTTCAGGTATTAGTTTAATGTTTCAGCATTTGTTTTACAGTTTTAGTTGACTGTATGTGTATTGTGTAGTGCTCTCAACTTTTATCATGTGTATCTTTAAGGCAATCATTATCACAAAAAGCGTTTTCAGTATATGCATTAAAAGTTTAGGACTATTTCAGTTCATGTGGCATTGTGCAGAGCTTGAAGTGATTATCTCACTAATTTGAGCCTAAAACTGTCGATGATGGCCCATTGAACTTCGATATAACAAAGTTTTATTGTTCTCTATGTATTAGATAAACTTCATTACAAAGTTACACTGTACTACACTTATTAGGTTGTAAATTTTAATGCTTGTTATGTGCTGGTGTGTCATACTCGTAACGCTGTCTTTTAGATGCTCGAAGAGCCACAGTTTTCCACTCCGCCAAGTTCTCCTCCTTTGGGTGGACAGGCAGAAATGGGAAAGCAGCCTCACGTGAAAGCCAGTAGTGTTACCTGGTGTAATGACTATCTTGAAGTCATGGGCTGCGAGAAACCTCACAACTTCAGAGTGAGTGGCCACCTACGTGCAAGCCTTTCTGAATTAATTCATTTTCAGCATTAATCTGTTATAATTCTCTGTTATTACTGAACTCACATTCATACGTATGTCTCATGTAACTTCTGTCTCAATATACTTTTAAAATATCCTTTTATGTATTATAGTATCGGTTGATGTCTTGTGCACTAGACTTTTAGAAGTTTAGTTACTTCATTTTTCTTAGCCTTGATAGAAGACACTGCCGGTTATTACAATTTCTGGATATTTATATAGCACCTCTTATCCTTGTTCCTGATTTCCAGTATCTACTGCTTAATGATATAGCATTAACCCCCGTTTTGAACCTATGATTGTTTTTCTTTGTAGCTGTACACATTCAAAGGGCCTCACTGGTGTGATTACTGTGCCAACTTCCTATGGGGTTTGATAGCTCAGGGTGTTAAATGTCAAGGTGAGAGCACTTAAGTTTTAAGCAGAGATTTACACTTTCAGTAACTAGACGTTAACACTTTAACGACAAGCATGTACTAAAAGCGACTGGGAACCAATGCTCATCGTTAAAGTGTTAATGAAACCTGAATATAGAATTTCTGGACTGAGGATAGAAGTAATCGTCATCTTCTTCCTGTGTATTTTATCATCATCTGTGAACTGCAGATCATATTATTTATGACATGAAGCAACATTGTTGTCCCTCCATTGTGAAACTTGCAACATGATAGCATTACCCATGATTGGCCCATTCTTCTGGGATTGGTTGCCTATTAAAAGAAGACATGAGTTTGTCAGCTCTTCATTGGCTATCTCAGTTTAGCTGTTGAAAGTGACTGTTTTCATGATGGTTATTTGTTTAGGAGTGCTGCTGTGTGCTTTTCAAAGTGTTTCATTACTTTACTTGGCAGTGCATAACATTGCTTTGCAACAATCCAATTCTTGCATTACAAATGCTAATGTGTAAACCAACCTCAACGTCATTGTGACCAAAACAACGAGAACCATTAATTACAATGGTTTGCATAATTTTTGATTTATTGAAATGTTGCACATGTTTTGCAGACATTGATGTCAAGCTTGTGCTTTGCAGACTGTGGATTTAACGCTCACAAGAAGTGCTCTGAGAAAGTTCCCAATGACTGTATGCCTGACATGAAGTACGTAAAGCGAATGTTTGGCATCGATCTGACGACTCTTGTCAAGGCACAGAACACCCTCATACCTATTGTGGTGGAGTTATGCATTAAGGAGATAGAATCCAGAGGTAACTTTTTCTATTATTAATGTCAAAATGAAAAGTTATGTGTATTACTTATTATTATTATTAATTAGTAACTCCTATTGGACTGGTATCTAATGCACAAGTTATCAACCAATGGCACACCAAAACCAAGTCATAATCAGGCAAATACCAAACACTTCAAACAGGTGGTGAATGATGGTACAACTTATTAAGGATAATTCCAGATTTATTATGCACTGTGAACTGAAATCTGGGGCTTTTTGTTTAAAATAAGATCATGCCAGTTTTGCTTGCTGTGTGCTTGTTAGCATCTGTGATATCGCAGATGTTAACTGCAATTTTGCAGTTATTTAACAAGGTCTGTTATCCTCGTAAGTGTGACAAACGTCATTATAATCAGATTATAATGGAGTTATTTATACATGAATATAATGTTGTTACATGAAGCCTTCAGCTAATGTGCATTGTAATAATGTGCGCATACTTGTGATATTACATGGTGAATAACACTAATCTCAGAATGAATTAAGCTTTTTAATAGTGTATTCTTTATATCACATTAGAGCTGTACCGATATCGCTTTTTGCCGATTATGCCGATACCGCGTATAGCTGATTATTAAATTGCCGTAACCGATACCGCGTATAGCCGATTATTAAATTGCCGATACCGATTCCGCGTATGGCCGATTATTAAACTGCCAATACCCAATTTATGAGACCGAATATTTCATTATTTGTTAAGTCAAAATGTTCGGTTCCGAAACATAAACCAGTAATCTATCGTCACAACTATAGGCCTAAGGGTGGACGTTTAAATTAATCTAGGAAGTTGTTAACGATATGTTTTAATGCGTAAATAATAAAAGTCGTAAAAAGATAGACGAAAATCTATAAAAAAAACTTGGAATATGCAATAATTCAAGTAAAATTATTAAATTATAACACAATTTTGACATCAGCACCGATTAACCGATTATTTCTGCCGATACCCGATTATGCCGATTGTTCTAATAATCGGCCCGATTACGCGTATGGCCGTTTAATCGGTACAGCTCTATATCACATGGATGCTATTATGTGTTAATTCCTAACAGTGACTGCATTAAAAATTGTGGTTTCAATTAAGTGTGCCTTGCAGGTGTTAAGTTTTTCTTTGAAAAATGAACAAGGTTTCATGTCTTTATAAATATTTGCAACACATGTGCTCAGCAAAGTGAGATATAATGCTGTGCTTATTGCAAGTTTGGAAATGAATCTTAGAGTAGAGACGCATCTGTGTGTTGTACATGTCTTTGTTTGATCTTAACTTTCTATGGTGTACGTAAACACAGGTGTTGAATCAGAAGGACTTTATCGTGTTGCTGGGTTTCATGATGATGTTGAGGCCATTAAAATGTCATTCGATAAAGGTAAAGTTGTACAAGATTATCATGTAATTATCAGTTACATTATCAGATAATTGTCAATCTGATTATCGAATTATTGATCTGGTCTCTTCCTGTGATGCAAGGGAATTTATTGCTGCTGGCCTGTGGACAATACGAACTGCAAATCATCAGAGGTTTAAATGTTCAAAACTATTTATCGCCTTCAATCACTTATGTGTGAACAAATGAATTTTTTTAAATTTTATGTATTGTATATTCCAATCTAATATTATACAGTGCAATCTGATATGCTGTGATCTAGAGTGGTTTGTTCTAATGTTCAACATTTGTGCAGCATTTTGTTAACAGCAATTTACATAAGCAGAGAATGTGAGGTACTTACCCTCTCTAAATCGTAAACCTCTTAAATTCTGCTTTCAATTTGGAATGGGTGATCACTAGGGTGTGTCTTATTTTGCAACTTTGGGATTCTCAAAGTCTCACCCCCTAAACTTGTTCCTTTGGACAAATTAATAACTTGTACAAAATTTTAGTCAATTTGGTTAACTTTTAGGGGTAGCTCAAAGCAGTTGAATTTCCTGGGGTATCCATGTTTTGGTCTTCAACACACTACACAAACTAGACAAGACACATACGAGTGAAATCATAAATTTAGATTTCTTCTTTTACCTAGTTATTTCTTTATAGTTTACTTACCTGTTTTTGTTTTGTTCAATAATAATAATAATAAAGTAATAATAATAGTAATATAGATTCGAGTGCCATAGTTAGTACCTTAGACCTTAGTCCTTCCCGTGCAGGACTGCACATCGGGTAACGCTGTTTTCCACTCTTCCCTGTCCTTTGCCACATCGATAGCATCCTCCACCGTCATCTCCAGGCATCTCAGGTTCTCTCAAACAGTTCCCATCCAGTTCTTTCTTGGCCTTCCTCTCCCACGCTTCCCCTCCGGAGTCCAGTTAATTACCTGGTTGGCTCTTCTATCACTATTCATTCGGGCCACGTGTCCCAGCCAGTTCAGTCGTTTCTTTCTGATGATGTTCTCATAGTTAGTAGGCAGTAGATAAATCGAAGCAACGATTCAGAAGTACTTTATTATTGCTACAATAAACCTCCAATCCTCCATACTTACTTACAAATATTATTTACTTACAAATAGTTTTACTTACTTATTGGACTTACCTCCATCATTATTTACAGATGATATGTATTCTGGGATTTCACATAATTTAGTCGTGACTGATATAAACAACTAATCATAACATTTAAATCTTCGTAAGCAGGTAAATGGCCAAATCTGCAGTATCTACCAGAAGTAAAACTGACAACTGGCTTTTAGGTCAACATGAAACAGAAATCAAAGGAAGCAAACTGCCTTCGAATAGGCAAGTTCTGAGCGTCTTCTTTTACCATCACAAAACTCTAAAGAAACCGATCCACGAAAGTGCTAGAGTTGTTATTGGTGACGTAATTGCATTTTGGAATAAAGCTCGAATCCCAGTTCGTGCAGAGCAACATTCCATCAAGAAACTGGAATTGCTTCATGAAAAATACTGCAAACTGAAAAAGAATTCCAAGAGGCAAAGTGAAACGCAGGAAGTCAATGAAGATGAGTTCGTCAACGACCTTGACAATCTGTTTGACGTCGCTCACATGAATGCTCTTAGCTTAATTACAATCCAAGAAGATAAAGACTTTCTGATTGCCCAGAGAGAGAAAGGTCGTCGTGGGTGTATGATCTCTGTCGACACTGCGCTTGCAGCGAAGGAACAGCGAGGAGCAAAACGAACCCAGGCAGCAATGAACAGAAAGCTGCGGGCTGATCAACATAAGGAAGCGGTTAATGAGCTTGTGAGACTTGAGTCAATTTCTAGCAGTGATGAAGAAGGTCAAGTTAATTCCAGCACAAGCAGCGATTCAGAAGAAGATCAAGGAGCTGTAGGTAGACTAACAACACCTGCAAGCTGTAAAAAGAGGGCGCGAGTCAACATTATGACACCCAGCTTAGCTGCAGTCCTCGATCGAACCAAACTGAGCGGCAGAAAGGCAACATTTGTATTAGCAACCGTTGCTCAAAGTCTCGGTCATGATGTCCAGGAGTTAAATATAAACCATTCGTCAATTCACAGAGCTAGAGAGCACTATCGAGCTGACATTGCTTCACAGCTTAAACAACAGTTTCAAGGAAATGTCTCTCTCGAGGTCCATTGGGATGGTAAACTCTTGAGAGACCTCACTGGAAAGGAACTGGTTGATCGATTGCCAGTAATAGTTGCGGGAGCTGGTGTGAACCAGTTGCTTGGTGTTCCAAAATTGACTTCCAGTACTGGTGAAGCTCAGGCCTCAGCTGTAGCCCGATTGATTGAAAATTGGGGCCTTGTTGATCGTATTGCTTCCATGTGTTTTGATACCACTTCTAGTAACACAGGAAATAGAAATGGCGCTTGTGTTCTGCTGGAAGATAAACTCGGGAAGAAGCTTTTGCACCTGGCATGTCGGCACCACATAATGGAGTTAGTTCTAGCTGCAGCCTTTCACAATAGTTTTGGCGTGACCTCAGGGCCAGACGTTGCCATCTTTAAACGTTTCCAGATGAAGTGGACCAACATCAATCAGACCAGATATGAACCTGGAGCAGCTCATGAAGAGGTAGCAAGTCTGCTGAAAGATGACAAGGACAGCCTGCTGGCATTTTCTGAAAACCAGCTTCATCATCGTCAGCCCAGAGATGACTATCGAGAATTCATTGAGCTTGTGATAATTTTTCTTGGAGGTGTGCCACCACGCGGAATATCATTTATGGCTCCCGGAGCCATACATCATGCCAGGTGGATGTCAAAGGCATTGTACTGTTTAAAGATATGGATGTTCCGTGGCCAATTTAAACTTACCACTAAAGAAGAGAAGGGACTCCGGAACATATGCATCTTCATTGTTCGCATCTATTTCAAGGCCTGGTTCACGGCTCCAAATCCAATTGCATCTTCAAATCATGATCTCCACTTCCTTCAGCTCTTGGACCAGTATGAAACAGTGAACAAATCCATTGCTAATGCCACACGAAAGAAATTTGCTGATCACCTTTGGTATCTCAGTGAAGAAATCGTTGGCTTTGCTTTTTTTGATGCAACAGTACCTATTGAATCCAAACGAGCAATGGTAAAGGCAATTAATGAGAAGAAAGGTATAGAAGAACCTGCAAAACGCATCAAACTTGAAATAAAGAACTGCCAAAACATGCGAATTGAGGACTTCGTGACAAAAAATACGATGAATTTCTTCTGCCGACTTGGCATTCCGGCCACATTCTTGAATTGTGACCCGGAGTTATGGCCACAGAGAGACGATTATAAGGACGCCATGAAGACTGTTGAACATCTGAGGGTTGTCAATGACAATGCTGAAAGAGGCGTTGCCCTCATTGAGGAGTATAACAGCATTATTACGAAGAAAGAAAACCAGAAACAGTATTTACTTCAAGTCGTCCAGGAACACCGTCGACTGTTTCCAACCTGCAAAAAAGACTTCTTTACTGCCAGCTCGTTGCCAGGCAATTCATAGACAGCTATAGATAATATATGCACTCAGGAGAAGCACTGTAATCAAGCTTCCTAGACTCCATATAGACAAAGACTGTTAATTCTTACCTGTTTGAAGCTTGCTACAATTTATATATAATTTGCGTACACAATTCATGATTTTTCAAAAATTATTGAAAAATAAAGTCTCTTGAGCGACCTCTAAAAATTTAAATATTTGTCTACAATTTGACAGGAGTTGTTTCTATACTAATTGGAACCAATCTCGGGGGTGAGACCATAAGAAATCAAACATTTATATTTTCCTATACTGCTAAGACACACCCTAGTGATCACGTCATCAAGAATTTCACCCGGAAATAATTGGGGTGATTGAACGGATGGTAGTAATCGCACCAAAACCCATTATATCAGATTTTTAAAGGAAATTTGATTGATTCGTTGATTGAGCTACAGCTGCATTGTATACTGTTATTTTTATTAATAACAATACTAATGCTATGTATTATAAGTCGTATCTGTGCACAGTTTTGGCCTGGACCTCAACATAAACCATAGACCTTGCATCCAGGGACTTCGTCAATCCTGGCCTCAGCCTAACTTTCCTCACCAACATAGAGTGATTGTTGTAGCCATATCTACACTGTCACCACATTAAACTGTTATGCAACAGACCCTATCAATGATTCCGTAAGTAGTATTCAGCCCCAAATCTGTGACCGCGGCTTGGTAAAACTGATTGGTAAGACAAAAAACTTTTATCAGTACAGTCAAGAACTCAAGATTCTACATTGCATTTTTTAATTTTAATATGGATATTAAAAGCTATCTGTTTTCTGTTAAATTAATCTTTGAATTGTTCTGTCAGATGGCGATCAGACTGATATATCAGAAGAACGTTATGATGATTTGAATACAATTGCAAGTGTCCTGAAGCTGTACTTTCGCCTGCTTCCGATACCTCTGATAACTTTTGACATCTACTTTAAAGTCATTGATCTAGTCCGTGAGTATTTTCTGTGAAAGGTAAAACATGCAGGAGAGTAAGATAATTAATAGGAGGTATATATTACTGGCAGCTATACTAGTTCTGAATGGCATGATCCTGGTTTTGACTGTAGCACTGATTTACATGGAAGCAATCTAGCAACCGAATTATCTTTTCTGTATGGTTTCATGACTCCACAGCTCTTTTGATTGTTATTTCAATTGGGATTTGAGATACTTACAAACATGTATCCTAGTACATACATACCAGTGCATTCACACTGCATATGCGCATTCATGCTTGCACACGCATGCATATATACCTACACAGGTCACAAGGAACTTCTTAATACTGGATTTTTAGCCCAAGAAATGAACCTGTTGTAGATTTTGTTTTGCTGTATGGTCTTTGTGATGAGTTAATGTTAATGTGTTGTTGCCAACAGGACGGGAAGATGTAACAGCTGAGAAGAAGTCTGATATGATCAAACACTGTCTGTCACTTTTGCCACCAGCGCACTACCACACGTTGAAGTATCTAATGGCCCACTTACACAGGTAACAGATTGTTTCTTAATTTATTGTAGAAGCATAAAACTGGGGTGTAACTTATTTGAAGTATTTTTTTACAGTTCAGTATAATACATGATCATATGAGGCCACACAACTTTTTCATTACTTGATGTTCTCAGAGTGGGATAAAACAGACCTCATACTTACTGCGCCCAAGAGCCCACAGTAGGTAATACTGCAAGCAGACAGTTTGCCACGCAAAACTTGTATATTGCGGATGATTTACGCATGTGTTTAATGCCGAGGATAGATGTTGCACCAAAACTTTCATGATATGTTAGGTTCGCCCAAAACATAAATTCCATTCTCGTGTAAAGCAAAATGTGGTTGGCAAATGGTATAATAAAGGATATATACTTACTTACTTAGGAGTGCTGCCACTGGGTTCTCTTAGAAATGATTCTGGGTAAATAATCAATGTCCTGGCCAGTGCCAAAAAGTGATTAGAAAGTAAGGTAATAATCTTGCTGGGCAAATAGTGCAGTGATCAGCTGATGTGGGTTGGTTGTTTTTTATTTATTGTTTTGATTAGTAAGTAAGTAAGTATATTCTTTATTTATCCAATTGCATAACCGCACTTTGGTTTACATGAAATTAAATATTATAAAGCATTCTTGTTGAAAACGTTTCCCTCATTAAGTTATCCGCCCGTGGAACAATTCGGTCATGCAGTCTGGGATGCAGGGAATAGGGGATTGCCTTTACAGGAGGGAGGAGCGGGTTCAGAACATGGCCCGAGTCCACCAAGGCAGCAGTAAAGAGGTTCCCTTCTGCCGTTCTACACAGCTGTTCAAATGTGTATGTTGATTGACAGAGTTACTGATCACCAGCAGCAGAACATGATGAGCGCTGAGAACTTAGCAATCGTCTTTGCTCCGACGCTACTTCGTTCTCCCGAAACTGATCCGCTGTTTAGCTTGTCGGCTGTTAAGTATGAACGTGAACTAATTGAATTGCTAATCCTGCATCACAACCAGCTCTTTGACTGAATTTTTCGTCTCGGCTAGAGTAACCTTGCTTCTTGATGCGTTAATTCTCTTATATACCAGAAGCTGGTAAGAGGAATTTACTTCTGCTTTAAAAATATTCATGATGGCACTGGTGTTTCAGTGCATGCTGTTTCAGATGTCCTCGAAGATATCGGTATGGAAAATGTAAAATAATTAAATCATTGTGTCTTGTCAACTTTTTTAATTTCACCTTTTGTAGTTTTATCTTTACTTCCTGAAGCATAATAATGCCACAGGGATTAGAGGAATAGAACTTTTACAATAAGATTTGATTTTCTTACTTTTTAGATGAGCATTGTTATCATGTTCCCCTATTTCTCATTCAAAATTATTCATGATCAAAGTACTGCACTGAAAGAACTAATTTTCCTCTCTGCTGTGAGTCATAAAATCCCACATGTTGTTCGATGTTCAAAATCTAGTTTTCATAAGAAAATTCGTAGACCTGTTAAAGAACATGTAGAGTTGACCTAGTAATGCACAAAAAAGTCTGCTACAGGATGTTGAATGCACGATTGTGATATTGAGCAAGTCTCAGGTTTAGCAAGCGGTAAGTCCCTTATTTCTGCAGCTCGGTATGGACAGGTTGTTCTGTTAACCTGTTTCTTAAGCCATGCAACATAATGGCTTTGCCACCGTAGAACCAAAGGTTTGGAACGGCCTTCTCTTACTGGTTTTTAGCAGTGGCACTTGATGCTTAGAACTGAAGACGTTCAAAGGGGCTGGCTTGCTATGCGGAGCAGGTATTGTGAAAGGGTGCTGCTACGTGGTTATGGATTCTTCTTTACTTAGCATCGTCAGTACTTTTTATTGTGTGCTTAGGCATTTCATGAGTTGCTTTCGCATCTAAGGCATTTCTATGAAACATTTAAGTAATTGTGTAAATATGTGGAAAAATTTATTGTCATCATAGTTGTAATTGTCATCATCATCATCATCATTATGTAATTTTATCTGAGGTATCTTTGCGTAGAAAATGGACAGTGATAAGTTAGGGAAAGAAAAGATGATGCATTATCTAACAGAACATTCTTAAAGCAGCAAACATTGCTGTTTTAAATACTCTAAGTAATTATAATGATACGTTATTTATTCTGAATGCACCATATTCATACTTTTTATGACTGTTTCTGCTTGTATTTGCTTAAAATGAAAAGTAGACTTGGAACTTGTAAAGTTTGCTCCACAGATGCCATGTTCTGTAGACGAGTTCCTAGCTGCTAACTTAAGTCAATAGTGCTGTTTTACAGAGAACTTTTCATGCTTTGCCTGCGATAACTTTAGTGCAATCTGTGAGTGTAGATCTTAGAACAATGTTTGCTGAAGGTGACATTGAATTTGTTTATGTTCGACATGCAAGCAAATGTTCACTGTGACCGATAGTGCATAGTTATAGTAGTTTTGTTAACTAATTAGATAATTCTGTCATTAGAATTGAAATCTTAAGAACTGTGAGTCTTTAAAGAAGTGCTTGGCCAGTTAATGTGTCTTGGTATTTGTTTTTATGTTATGTTTTGCTGTTCATGTGATTGTTGTCAGGTTTGGATCGTCGATAATGTGATTTGTGTCAGTTTTGTGTGATGTAATTAGGAGATGAGATGAATGTTGGTTGAATTGGTAAGGGCTGATGTGTTTAGCTGCTCAGTCACTATGCTGTCACACTTTAACGTCTTTTGATGGTTGACTTCGTTCTAGGATTATTCAAACATTAGTGTGTTATTCAGTTCCTCCGTGGAACAACAAGTCAGACTGATTTTCTGTCAGCAAGCCATTTAAGGTGGAGTTTAAGACAGCATGCAATAGTGCAACTTTGAATTTGGATTGGCTGCAAATGGTGATTAACGTTTCTGCCAGTAATTTGTAGGAAATGATTTGTGAATTGTGGAAAAAAATTATTTTGTTTTAAATAGAATGATGTTGGGTGGACATTGAATATCGATCTGTTGTAACCGACTGCATTTACAGAATATAGTTATCAATCTCTTATAAATTAGCAAAGAATTTGTTCTAAAATATTATTATATATTCGTCTAGTACTGTTAATTACACTCTTAAATGATGCACTTATAAAAACTTATGATTTTACTGATCGTTAATTGGACGGCATAGTTTATTGCTAATTTATTAAAGATAGAGGATTCATCTCTGGAGTTTCAAAATATAGTTGGAGTAGTAAGCATGGTTACAGAGCATTGCTGTGTCAGTGAATGACTAGTTTGGAAATATTAATCTTGCACTTACTGGCTTTGGTACTTGTCCTTATTTTCAGTCAATTGAGCACAGTCTTAATGACAGCTTTTTGCTGTGAAGTTAGGACTTGTTTCAGATGGCTCTTTTTTTCTATGCACTCTACTTTCATTGGCAGCACTAGGGTTGTTTGCATAATGGGATGCAGCAAGCAAGACTAACAGATTTCAGATGGGTGCTATGATTTTTACATGAAAGCAAGCTTTGCGTCAGGAAGAAAACTTAGCATATAATTAGCAGTATGTTTTGTTTCAATGAAATGCAACTCAAGAAATGGCTCATTTCTGATGTCTGCAACACCGTAGAGGTACATTTGCCACAGTGCGACCTAATAAATATTACTGTAATTTGTTAGTGCTTTGGTTTACAGTATATCTACTACAAAGCTGTTGTAGTTATTTATATTTACTTATAAGACATGACAAATATGCAAGTCTTGATGTTTCCCTTTAGTTAATAACAACTATGCTTCTATATAGTTGTGTGTAATATGTAACTAGAATTTGTGTCTGTAACCACAGCGTAAACTCGTTAATGTTGTGTACTGTTAGCCAGAGGTTGTGAGTTCATTTCCTCTCCAGGTATTTCAGAATTTCTGTTAAACTAGTTAATCTCAAGCGTAAGTAAGTGTGTGAGTTGGGTCTACATTGAAGTGGCAGATAAGATTGAAAAACTAAAGTTTCCGACACTTATCTCTGATAGATTGTACACGTTATTGAATTTATGTCTCAGATCTTGCCTTGTACGTATGCATATATGTATTGTGTATTGTGGATATAATACATATTATAATTTATGCATATTGATACACAATATGGTTTTATCCATAGCAGACATTCCTTCCTTTGCTGGTGTCCCTATCAGTGCTTGTGTAAAATTCTAGGGTTCAGGTTGCATGAGTGTTTTGCATGAAAGATAAGCTTTGTTCCAACAGTCTAGTTATTCGAGTAGGCATGTATGTAATTATCCGGTTACTGTACGTTGGTGTACATGTCTTTCCGTGGATGTGTTTGTTCAAGTCTGATGTACAGTACGACTCTTCAGCTGAACAGCTACTAGCGTTTAGTTTTGTTGCCATTATACTCAGACTCCAAGTAAAGACACTGGCTTGTGTTTGTGTCTCTGTTCTATGAGTCTGTAGAGCAAGGGTGTCGTCAGTTGGCTGTGAACAGCGACGACCTGTCTCCCAAAAAGTTTAGGCCGAGTGGGAATGCCATTAAATTTCTACGGTTCTTGCATCAGGGTCCACACTTCATTACGGTACTTCACTTTTCACTCTGCTGGCCAACTATCACCAATTGTTAACAATGCTGGGTCTTGCCAGGAATCCTGAGTTTCACATATATGCAGGCAGACCTAGCAAGTAGCAAGGAGAGACTCTTCTGCATAACCCATCAATACATGACAGATGTAACATTCTGGCTTTAGGCTGAACTTCTGTTTGTGTATTTCATTAGAGACCTGTGACTGTAAGGGCTTTTAAAAAGGGCTCAAGCTGTATGGTGATGCAGGATTCAAACAATGTATTAGTGTGTGGGAGAGAAATTTGGGGTGATACACAGCTTGCTGCCAGATGGGCAAGTTAAAACGAGGGAGAATGAAACCATATAACAGACATTTTGACATTCAATTGATGGAAATGACGGAGCAGTTTACTAAAATTGTGACTATGTATATACCAGTAGCAATAATATCTTTTAAATATGCAATCATAAGTAATTCTAGTTACATAAACCTATGTTTGAAATGCTACATTTGTGAACAGCAAACTGCTAAACAATACTTTCAAAAAGAAACAGTTCACTCATAGTGTGTCAGGATCAAGATAGGACCAAGGCATTACATCTCAAAGAACCTAGACAAAATCAAGCTAAGAACACCGGTCTTGACTCTTGAGAACAATATATTGTGACTTCGCTCCAATTTCTTCAATGTTATGGGTGAGTCAGGGTGACTTCATCTGTACCATAATAAATATGAAGTAAAAGGATTCACTCATTTAAACTGCTAAGTACATGCAGCTTATTACAAAACTGTTATAATAACAATTTTCATGCTCAAGTATCCTGGAAATTTGTGACTTTCATGCTGTAGTCTACCATTCCTTTAAAAGCGTAAGCTGAAACAGCCAGCATTGGTGCATTTACGGGCAAATATCATCAAACAGAAAACTGAAACTGCCATCATAAGCCAGTTAGTGAAATGTTTTATGCATGAATGTAATAAACAGTTAGATAAATGTTAATATAGGGAACATTACAGGAGAATTTAATCAGTTACTAGTTAACCTTGCTTGTGCCGAATCAAGTGCGTTATTTACAGTTAAAGAAAACCATTTCAAAACAACAAGACATTTCAGCCACTGATCAGCTCATATGCAGGTGTCATATACTCACGGGGTACCAACCCAACCACACCTTTAAAGGAACCAACCCACCATCCAAATTTCTCATATTCTTGGCTGACAATCAGGACGATGTCGCCCCGTTTGAATGCCAATTCATTGTCAGCGTCAGCCTTGCAATCCCATTTCCCGTAATACATTTTCTCGTATTGTGTCTCGTCGCTCTTGTCGCCTTTCTTGACAGCGTTTTTGTCGGGAAGAGCGCTGGGTGGGTTCAAGGCACCTTGCACGTCGTCGTAGTCTTCATACAATAAGTCGTCCTCTTCTGTAGCTTCTTGTACAGGTTCTACTTTTGACTCTGCCTCGTCATAAATCTCGTCATCAACAACAACAGGTTTTTTGCCCATGTTTGACGGTGGCTTGCTTAGATTTGGCGCAACGTCATCGTAGAATTCTTCGTCTTCAGTTGCGCTGGGAAGGGCTTTCTTTGGGCCTTTATTCTTCACTGGGCCAGGATCTTCGTATTCCAGATCATCATCATCTCCTTGCTCAGATTGTGCGTTACAGAACACAGAAAGACGAGCATCTGAAATTACAGATAACAACAGTCATTCAAGCACACTTTTAACAGTGTCTCCAGAGACATATTCATCCAGTGCTGTGCAAGACTTTGTATTATAGAATGGAAACGACTGCACTCTAGTTCAGGGTATGGCTTTCGTCATGGTGAGGGACTAGTGATGGAGACATTTGATAGCAATAAATTTACTTGTTATTTGAGGCACGCGACAAGTGTAAGTGAACAACCCGTCCAGAATCATTACATGGGTTCCACTCATCAGTCTCAAACCCGCAATCATTAAATTACAGACCCAGTGCACTACTGGATGGACCACAGCATCAGTCAGTCATGTAGATTTATTCAAAAAGATTCACAATGCCAAGAACAATTAAATGAAATTTAGGTCAATAAAACGAGGCTAAGGAACAAAGGCAAAATCAGATGCTTAGTCTCAACCGACTGATCTACTGACCAGAACTACACCATTCGGAAAACAAAGCACTGATAATTATTATATGTAGATTTATTCAAAAAGATTCACAATGCCAAGAACAATTAAATGAAATTTAGGTCAATAAAACGAGGCTAAGGAACAAAGGCAAAATCAGATGCTTAGTCTCAACCGACTGATCCACTGACCAGAACTACACCATTCGGAAAACAAAGCACTGATAATTATTGATCAGTCAGCAAGAACCAGGCCAACAGTGATGCATCGCAGGGTGGCTATAACTTCGATATATCTGCCAGTCAACAGTTCAATAAGTACCATAGAGCGCAATCGCATTAAGCGATACTTCGATACAAGCAGGTTCAATAAAAGAGTGTTGTATGTTGTAGTTGTATGTGCTTGCATTGGTTGTGGCCAGGCCTTTGACTGTTGTTATTCGATATAACCGGAAGTTCAAAATACCAAAGTTTGAAATACTGGAGTTCGAAGTGTCAACGTTCGAAATACTGAAGTTTTACTGTATGGTTAATCATTTTCAGTTTACCTGGAACTTTAAGTGCTTCGGCATTCACAACTGAAACCCATTTATCCATTTCTTCTTGTGTAGCAGCAGCAAACTGTAATTTACATATACAGGCATATACACCAAATAAAAATACTGTACTGTACGAGAAATGCTAATACTAGATACTTGGTGACATTAGTGGCTTGAGAGTCACATGTAAAGCACTATGAAACTAAATTGTTAATGAATTCACCAACAAATTCCATCCGAGATATCACATATCACAGAAACTTTGGCCAGTTCGTATCAAAGGAAGACACCCTGTCAATTAAGTTCTACAGGTATATAGATTACAACAACCTGTGTTTAAATTGCTCATTTTTTTAAGAACGTAGAATGAATGTAGAAATACAGAAAAATCAAATTACTAACGACGTAAGATTTTTGTCCAGGAGAGACAACTTCAAAACAGAATTCCTTCTTTGAAGGTTGTTCTGCTAAAACTCTTGCTTCATAACCTAGCAGTAAAAAATAAAATTATAATATAAGGTTACCATTTAACTGAATGCATAGAGAGACTACTGAAATGTTTTAGAATAAATACTGTACCTGATAACTTCATGATATTGAACCAATACTTTGTAATATCAACTAGTATTTTGTGTTTTAACCTGATAACTTCATGATATGGAACCAATACTTTGTAATATCAACTAGTATTTTGTGTTTTAACCTGATAACTTCATGATATGGAACCAATACTTTGTAATATCAACTAGTATTTTGTGTTTTAACCTGATAACTTCATGATATGGAACCAATACTTTGTAATATCAACTAGTATTTTGTGTTTTAACCTGATAACTTCATGATATGGAACTAATACTTTGTAATATCGACTAGTATTTTGTGTTTTAATTCTACAACACTTCAGAATTGCAGGAACACATGCACCCATTGCATATGTTAAATCAATAGACTACATGCTACAATAGAAAAGCTTCCATTCATACAAACTTATCTAAATTATTGGGGTGGCTGATTGTTGGAGGGCCAGTTGAACTTCCTACTTACACCCAACTCAGTCCTGAAGTAGATTATTTGCTCTTACTACAAAGTTAGTCTATTTAACAACTCAAT
Source organism: Aporrectodea caliginosa (assembly GCA_020284085.1). Classification (NCBI taxonomy): domain Eukaryota; kingdom Metazoa; phylum Annelida; class Clitellata; order Crassiclitellata; family Lumbricidae; genus Aporrectodea; species Aporrectodea caliginosa. The sequence continues at coordinate 1,058,644 of JACEVL010000372.1, forward strand.
TACCTTCTGAGTACTGGATTTCTGGAGTTATTTGGAAAAATAATTGGGGTGGTTCAAACCAAGGCAGGCGTGTACAATAGTCTAGTGGTTAACATGCTGGATTGTCATGTCAACCCAGAGTTCAAAGGTTCATATCCCCACCAGGACAGAAAGTTTTCAGGATTTTGACTCCATCCTGCACCGCTTGCTAACTCAGCTGTAATGAGTTGGCCAAGAACATCAGATGGCAAAGATGAGGTCTGTTATGCACCCTCATATGCCGAGGCTAAGAAAACTGAGTCGCTAATACTACCATGGTTGCCTCTACGAGTTTATGGGCCTCTTCTTCTTCTTCTTCAAACCAAGGCACACCCAATTACTTCGGAATCCGAGTCTGGTAGTCGTATGATGAAGTTTGTGCCCATAGAAACTTCAGTCTCACTAGGGATCATTTATTAATTCAGGGATTTATATTCCAACTTCAGCATTGTCAAAAAACAGTTTTCAAATGACTGTAGAATGTGTCAGAAATTAGCAGCCTAGGAAGCAGGGAGGCCATTCTACACCACCAGGCCCACCACTGAAAAAGCGCGGCTTTGCATGGCAGTGGTGCGGGCGAACAGGACTGGGAGCAACCCCATTGAGCATGGGGAACGGCTGCTAGTGAACCTGACAAAGGTCGAGTAGGTAATTCGTAGCAGTCTAACTGACAGCCATACCAAAGAGGCAATCCTATACTCTAAACGCTTATAGACAGGGAGCCAGTTCAGGACCTCCAACTTGTAATTTGACACTTGTTGTACGGTATAAGTAAAATCCATAGTACCTATTCACAAAGCATTACCTACGTAGATTACAAAACTTTATGTATAAAAATGTGGCCAGGTGTAGAAAAAACCGAGAGAAATCTTAGGCCGATGATAACCCCTCTTAGATATTAAGGTATGGTATTCTGTAAAAGTTACTGGGGGAATAGAATAACCATACCTTCAGTCCAGTTCAAAAATCAAATGTAGGAGTTATAAGCAAGATTTGCAGACTTAAAGTACAACACATAATTATTAGTGTGCAGTTTTAAACCTCTTGAGGCTGCTAGGCCATTCACACTGACTTACCTTACCTACCAAACCGTGTACAGCTCCTAATATTATCCAGCATTAAATGACAGCTTATGGCTGCCAGGGCCATTGACATCAGAGTTCTACAGTCTTTAAAGGTGTTGTTTAGAGTGTGGAGTGTATGTTCTCTTGGTAATAAGCATAGACATTGCATCAGTGTTGCCACTAGGTGTGTTTACACCCACCTTGGTTAGTTCATGTACTAAAATGACAACATCATTTAAAACCTGAAAACCTAATAACACCTGTAATTTTTAAAGCATGTTGTCAATGGTCTTCAGACTAACCTTTTAGTGTGAATGAGCCATTGGCTTTCTTGCTTGTCATTTTGTCATACATGAAAAAGACTCCTCCGCTCACTAAACAGTACTTCTTCCCAAAAACTGAGAATAATAAGCTCTTAATATCCATTTTGGATTTTCCAACTGAAACAGAAAAAAAGGACTTCACATTACACAATTTAGAAGTCAATTATTATCCTGCTAAAAAACAAGCACTTCCATAGAACACCTCAAACACCCTATTCAAAAATGTGAATGGTCCTGACAAAAATGTGTTTTAAGTAAGATTTTTAACCTTTTCAGATCATGTTTTACAGAAGTTCAAATTCACTGATCAAAATGATGTATCATTTACATAAATATTCCAAGTAGTTCCAGAGACTGTTTCTGTTGAACATCATGACCATCAAATTTATAATTCTAAAAAAAACATGATTATGGGACGCATTATCTTTGTAGCAATCAGGAACCCTTAATTACAGCCTCATTCAATACAACTTGGAAGAATAATTGTGTCAGTTACACTACTTATAAAATGGACAGACAATGACCTGTCCAGTGATACAGAGAGGGTCATGTTTGTAATCACATAAATTAACAACCAAAAATTTGAAGTTTCAAATCACCACTAGGGCAGAACGATGTTTGAGATTTCTGCTCTACTTGCACCCCCTAGCAAAATAGGCTATGAGTACATAGGGAATGGAATCGACTTCTGCTCTCTTCATACCTCAAATTCACTTACCCACTTCAAAAAGCGGCTCAAAACTCACTATTTCTCCTTGGCTTTCAAGCACTTGGATATCTAACTGCATCTTCTCCTGGCAGCTGACTATCTGAGCCTCAGATTCTCATTTTGGAGTGACCGTGTGCATGTTACAAATTTAAATAATAATAATAATAATAATAATAATACATAGACTCTTGCTCTCATATGCTATGCTAAGAAAATTAAGTTGCTAAGATCACAATACTCATTGCTGTTTCCTTGTGTGAGCTTTAAATAGACTGTTTTTCTCGTTCTTATTCATCACAAGACAGATCCATGAGCAAGAAAAGAACCAAACGAGAAAAAAAATAAAGTCACGTTGGTGTAACTATCACTGCATCATCAAGGAAAACTGTTCAGAAGTGCCCCCAACCTAAATCAGGCTTGCACCATAAGTCAATACGCATAAAATTTCACTGAAAAAATAGCAGCTTACCGTTTTTTCTTACAAGATTTCCACTCATGCTGGCAGATACTGAAAGATCGGTTGCAGATAATGCAATTGCAACTTCAGAAACTAAAAACAATCAAATGAATATCAACAAAATGATAACAAGCAAGTGAATTCGTTTTGGTAAACTTGTAAACTATTATTAATGTGCTTTAAGTAACCTGTGGAATAACGGTTTGAATGGCATTAAAACATTAAGGCCAGATTATACGAAACATTGGCATATAGTTCTAACTTGCAATAATAAATGATAACAGTAATAATTAGCATTAATGAGAGTAAATGTTTTACATTATTACAGATGTACATGTGCACAAAAGCCTGCCAATGGAGACGTCTCATACTGTTCGAGCTCCATCCACATACATATAATACATACACGCATGGAAAATATCATACAAATTAGGGCTGCAGATTTTAACAATTAATTTACGGTTTGTTCGATAAATTTTTGCTTACTTAATTGATGATGTCAAGTGACCCATTTCCGGAGTAAACAATATTGGGAACAATGATAATGTGAAACGTTTGAGTGGGAAATTAAGCAATAATTTGCATTTAGGCAGATGCTGATAGAAAAGTTGAAGATGGCAACAAAATTAACTGTCTTCATTGCAATAAACAGTTTGACCGAAGTTTTTGGTAGAAAAAAGTAGTAACTAACTCAGTGACTACATTTTTAACAGTTTTCATGGTTTACGTAAAATATACAGTATACATATACAGAAATGAAGTGTTAGGTTGAATTCACAACACAACTTGATAAAAGCAACAGAGGCTGGCAGAGTGCTGTATTTGAAAATTTGTAAAGCGACTATTACTGTATAAGCTTACTGTATATAAAATAAGCTATTCAGAGGCTCTCTCAGCACGACAGCCCCAAGGGAATAAAAAAAGTCTTCAAGCAGCGGGCAGATGAGGGAGAGACCCCAGCTGAACTCTTAGAGTGTGAAGAGGGGAAGGTCATTCCAAGAGGAAGGATCCACAAAAGCAAAGACCTTGTGTGATGTTGGCCATAGCAGTCCTTGCCTGAGGGACAAAGAGATCAAGATGGTCTAGAGAGTGGAGAGGACGAAAAAACACAGCCCAGGAGGGTTATGCATCAGATCACAAAGGTACTTGGAAGCCCATTCTTGCTGAGTCCTGGAAACCATGAGCAAGACCTTGTACCGGATTTGAGAAGCAAAGGGAAGCCAATGCAGTTCATCAGTCATATAAGTTGAAGAGTGTTGTACATATGAATGAGGAGGCAAATTGGAGCAGCAACCATATAAAAAAACTTACCATCTGAGCAGCTGGAAGCGGGTTTAACACTCTCAGAGGATGACGGTGCATCATCTCCAATGGCATCATATATTTCCTGTGATTCAACTTTTGCTTCTCGTTCTATAAGAATTTACACTCAAGCCATAAAAAAATTCATACATAATGTAATGTAATTAGTAACTTATATAGCACCACTCAAAGCAGTGGCCATTCAGCAGTGCTCCAAGTGTGAGTACCCCGAGAGAAGAAATAGGAACTAGAGATGTAGGAACAGATACAAAGAGAATGGAAGCAAGTAAAGAGGAGGGGGAGGGCATTCCACAGGGCAGGCACAATGGTGGCAAATGATCTAGTTGGGGCCAAAGTGTTCCTAGAAGTCAAGTGAATTAAATCCAACTTAGCAACAGACATCAGATCAAAAGTTCGTAGTTTTTTAATTATGGTTACAGAGAATTCATTCATTCATTTCAGATATTTATATAGCGCCCCTTCATGATGTCTACTCAGAGGCGCTCCCGACTACAGCACAGACACTGAAATAAAGTGTCACGCCGACAAAAGTGCATGAGCAAATGAGTGAAGGACATACACACAAAACTGTTGAGTTCAAAAGAACCCGGCGAGGTTCCGGATTGCAAGGCACCGAACATTTCTTGACACCACCGAAACCCACAATGAAATGCTTTCAGAATCACTGTTACAACATTTACCAAAATATCTTTACAAACAAATTTATGTCAAATAAGCTAGATGCCAAAAGTATATAGTGCAGAGCTACTTAACTGTGTGATTTAAATCAAATATAAGAAGACAGAAGAAGACTGTTACTGAAAGTAAGAGCCAGTGTTTCTGAAGTTGATTAAATGCAGTGATTCTGGAATACAACAACTATATCATGCATTCACATTAACTTTCATCTGAAAAATTTTAGAGTAAATGTAACCTGATGACTTGACACTGTCTGGTGTTTTCTCTCTTGCTTCCACATTTAACTGTGGAAATTCAGTGCGCAGAGTTTTCAGTTTCTTCAGCAATTCATCCTTCTCACCACTGACTGCCTTTGAAAGACTTGTTGATTTCAGTGTATCTGTCAGGAAACTTTCAAGGTCTGTAAACAATTTCAAATGCAAAGTATTTTAAGACATGTCAATTAGCAGATATTGTATTAAATTTGTTAAAGTGATACATGTTGTTTATGGAATCTACTATTAAATGTATGTTCATCTTGAAGGCCGATGACTGTTAGACTACAAAAATATCTTGAACAAAACCACTTGAAGTTTAACTGAAAAAGCAGTTGCTTTTTGGTTCAGTATGGTTCTCAGCTGTAGACTGCTGGTCTAAATCTTTTTTGACTGCTTTTCATCCCAGCTGAATAGACCTGATGGGCTGACACAATGGTTTACTGAAAGTATAGCAGATCGCTGCAGATTGCTCTGGCTGTACTGTCATTCCCTCATGTTTTATTATAGGCTAAACTTATTTGTTGGAGTCATTCTTGTGTATTAACGTGAGACCTACCTGATTCAGCCCATTAGACATTTGCTGTCTGTCTCACCGAATTGCCCGTCTCGAATTTTTACCTTAATTCAGACTGTGACCATGTAGGCCTACTCGTTGGCGTGCCAGTGCCCAGTGACTGAGAGCTTGTTAACTTTTGAGGCCACATGATCGTGAAAAATCTTTTTTTAGTCGCTAACTTATTTGCTTATTCACTTACTCTACCTTTTCTTGGCTCTGGCTGCTTTTCAGACAACGAGTATGGCGATGATGATTGCATGAAGCCATGAAGGTAATGATGACGACGACGAAGACGACAACAATATTATTATGACCACATAAGAAATACCTGACAGAATAGTTTTAACAGCTTCGTAAAACTTGAGAGACATAATTCATTAATTTAGCTTAAACTCAAACGTGAAGCAATGTCGGATAAACTGCTGCCTTATACGCGTTGCTTATAAATTCAAGTTATCTTCCTGATTATGCTTTTAAATACATCGCGGAACCAACGTGTACTTCCTCGTAGCTCATGTCCAATAGAGAGAGCGCAAATTGGGTCATGTCAATAATTAAGTCGGTGCATCGTGTATCTCGGCCTAATCACAGTACGTCGACCAAAGATTTTAACAGATTTTAACCTTATTATTGTCCTTATTATTTTTGCTGCCTTATTATTTTGTGTTCTTGTGAATTGTTGCATAACTGTACACTGTAACCGGTTGCGGTTTGTCAACCGGATTGTTTCAATAAAGAATATTATTATTACAGAATAAAAGAATATTATTATTATTACTACTACTATAATCTGCTTTGTACTGCGACATCTTGGTAAACTCAGTGACATTTGAACTCTTTGTTCGCACGATAACCTTTTTGGCACAGAAGTATATATATAAAGCGCTTTCTTAAAAGATTACGTCATCAACATTTAGTGTACTCTATATTTAATCTTTTAGTTAGAACGAAGCGATCGGTTCGGCGGAAGTAAACGGATTCGGTCGGCGAGGAGTAAGAGTGACTTTGCGTTTAAGTGACTACAATTCTAATTGAAAATGGCAAGTTTTAATATTCATTCACACTCGCTTAAATAATAAATATCAAATATGGATGCCCGATAAATGTCACATTGATTTAACTGATGGCGCATTCCGACGTTCTCTGTTCTGTCGATTGATCTGCAGATCGCGGATCAACAAATCAGCCTTGGATGATAATAAAGGAGTAGAGACTAGCCAAATTATTTGGAAAATATATAAGTTCAAATAGACCAAGGAGAAGAATGCGATAAACCGAGTTGCTGTTAGAAATATATGCATAGCCGACGTGCATAGTATGCGCTGAATACACTCATTTTTGGTCGGCCTTGGCGGCGCTGCCACCGTAACCATCGGCGGCGGCGGCGGCGCGGCGTGGTCGGCGCCAGTGACGGATCCAAAAGTTTATGAGGGGGTCAAATGGGCGTCCGAACTTTTGAAATAGTTAGAATTTCCACACTGTAATTCTAGCATTTTAAGCTGTCATCTGAACAATTTGCTTTACTATTTCAGTGCTGATAGGAATCAGCTGTCACTCGTTGTTAGGATGTAGTCTGAGTCGTGTTTGAGTTTGACTACAGACAATACTAGCAAACCAGACATTTATTGAAATTAATATAAAAACTAGAAAACAGGGCCTACGTTCAATTTCCAAGAACGCCATAAGCCTTTAGTAAACGAATTGCTGACTATAAGACACAATTATAAATATATTAATCTTCGTTTATTATTTCAAACTGACACACCGCAGTATGATTACAATTCATAGTATGAACGGATTATAACAAGTTACTAAATAAATCGAATTTAACTGTTTGGCAGCCATGAACGGCGCTCATCAAGTCCTACTGGTCATTTTACGAAAGCCATATGGCGAATGAAAGGCTGAGTCGACCTTTGTAGGGTAGCTGGAATTGATCCCTCGTTGCCTCCCATGCTGATCTTCTACTCTTCGTGCCAAAGTGTTACCATTATTTTGCCATAAACCCCTCCCCGGCGTATCACAAGAAATTAATTTTAATTATATTGAATTTGCTAAAACTTTAGTCAACGTAACAGGAAGAGTGCATCCTGTACTAATAGATTAAGGAGTCCTTATGCCATCTGTTTTTCTATCAAAAACGGCTTTTCCGCGAGTTTGCTTTTAGTAGCTTCAGCCATCGCGATACTATTTATAACTATATCCAATTTATCGCAATTAAAGTCAATGTTATTTATTTTAAGAACGTGAATTGATTTTATAAATACCAAATAGTCTTTGTTTCGTAGCAGTTTAATCCATAGCAGTTTAAAATGCAAATCGCCAATCCGAAAGCCACTTGTAGGCTACTTAGGGATTTGCAATTTCTTAAAATGCATGCCTATCCAAAACGCTGTAAGACTTGGGTGTAGATGCACTAGAAATGTCATATATTAAACTGTTGGAGCATGAGCTGCATGTGCTAATTTGATTATGGATATGCTTAAGCCTGCAAGATGATCAGGTGGAGTATCATATCAAGGATGACTTATTCACTGTATATGCGTTTTGTGAATGGATGACTCTTGCACTTTGGAACTTTTAGCCTAAATCCTGAGAGAAAGGACACTTTGTTCACACGGAAAATGAGGGTCAATTCATGGTCATTTCAATCTTCCGTGGCATGTCGATGCTACCTATCTTCCCCTCCGGTTCCTCCCTACTTACATACCTTAAGATAGACAGAACAGCAATACTTGGGGAAGCACATGCTAAGCCCGTGGCCCGTAATAGCAGCGCACCATGACGGACGGGTCTGGTCATGAGGGGCGCCGGCATGCAACCAGGAGGAGTGCGAGGGCGGTTCGCCCCAGGCCTATGACATAATACTACCGATGTTGTATAGATTATAATAAAGTATTCTTTACATGTGCGTGCATTCACTGAAAGCTGCACTGAGAAGTTAACTTAACCGGACAGGTAATTTCATGGAATTAACTGGAGGGGTTGAAAATGAATTCAGGGTTTAACACTCCCAACCCCCGACAATTCAATCACCGTGTATAATATATACATATATATATATCCCCTGTCTTACATATATAATGTAGTATGCATGTAAGACGGGGGACATTTTCGATCTTCTCTCATTCCTATCTGTTTATTCAATCTATCTATCAGTCATTCAATCCAACCAATGGCAACCATCTATCCATCCATCCATCCATCCATCCATCCATCCATCCACCAAACGATCCATCTATCTATCTATCCATCCCATCATTGGTCTGCTGTCTGTCTGTGTCTCTCTGTCCCTGTCTTTGTCTCTGTATGTCTATCTGTATCTGTCTGGTTGTCTCTGTCTGTCTGGTTGCAGTGGAGGCGCCACGATTTCAGGTTGGGGGGCTAAAGCTTCAAGCCCTTCCTGCTTTGTCCCTCCTCCCTGTGATTTGCAGTGATTTCCCACTTTTTTAAAGCTCCCCCCCCATCCTCCTCTGGCGCCGCCACTGTCTCGCTGTATGTCTTTGTCTACTTCTATTACTCACTGAAGCAACAATTTATCGTGAAATCATGCAAAACATGAAAAATGCAACAAAACAATAAAAAACTTCAGCCTGGCATCGGCGGCGCGCCGAGGAATTATCGGCGGCGGCGGCGTCGGCGCGCTGATCCACAAAAATCGGCGGCGGCGTCCAAAAAATGTCGGCGGCGGCGCGGCCGGCGCAGGGCTCTAGTTGCTGTATAGAAATCTATGCATGGATGATTTTGCAAAGTATGCGCTGAATGCACTCCAGCTTTGACTGCCTTACCTTGTTCTGCTCACAGTGCATTCAGCTGCCCAGTTCCCTTTCACATGTTGTCACCTACCATGAATTTAGTATGTGGATGTCATTAGCCAGCTGCTGATGGGACATTTCAATTGCACACATTCAACACCATTTGCTTTCACAGTATCTCTAGTTCTAAACAATCATCAAGGTCAGCAATGCGTTTTGCAATTAAAACGTTTGTGCCATCTGTCAAGAGCAGTTGTAAGGATCAGAACTCGTACGTGACAGTCTACAGATGGGCACCATTAGTTAAAGTGCTAATGAATTAGAATGAGCTACTTAATTTTGCTTGTCAATTAGAATTAACAAAATCTTGTAGCTAAATTTACCTTGTGAAGGATTTAGTAACAGAATTGTCATTTCCTGTTTCAGAGTCTTGGATATCCAGCTATACGTCCAACGCCAGATGGCAACACTGTCTTACAGCAGCGCACTGGGCCATTTGGAGTTCCTGAAGTTCTTGTTGATGGGTACACTGTGTTTTTATTTAGTCCAATGTTATTATTTTTACCAAAAGTAGAAATTACCATAAGGATTACAAAAGTATCCGGATTATAATTACGTATGATTATTATAATACATGCAGTTTAGTTTCACAGCCTTGCAGTCTGGGCTATAATGGATGCGTCGGTCACGAGGATAAAGGTACTGGTCACTGCAGTTTAAATCTGCTGATTGTTTATTGAACCTAGCGACATTTTCCTCTTTGGCACTTTTGCCACCCTGGGATTTAATTTCTACTTGGGTTGATGTTTCTGCCATAGTAATAATGCCCATGAAACACTAGCAGTTTAACTTGTAATTATATTGCATTGTAACATTTAGTAAATGTTTTGTGTGTGAATAGGTTTCAACAAAAGAAGAATGATATAACCATATGTCATCCTTTAGAATTCACTGAGAAGCAGGTATGTCAAAATATATGAACAACTGTTTGCAGCATAATCACCGAATTAATTGTAAAGACACGTCGCTGATAATAAGCTGTTGTTACGTTTACAATTTTCTAGGCATAAAAGAGACAGATGGTGTAGTATTCTGCACATCACTTAAAAATACTTATGTTCTAATTTACAGTACGGTGCAAATTTGGAAAAGATGGATTTTACTGTGCTGCGTAATGCACAGGGTCTTCATGCACCTCTGAGGCTGAAAATAGAAAGACAGATTGCTGGTCAGGTATGTTGGGAAAAAGCTACTGAAGTGTGATAGATCACGAAGAAGGCTACGTAGCCTATAGCAGGTTCATCCTGAATTTAATCTTTCTAAATGTCTTTAACTAAATTATGACAAATTGCTGTTTGCAAGGACAATTCACAGTGAGAACAGTTTATATAAATTTTAATTTGTTCACATTGTTGAATATCATCAGTGGCCTGGGAAGTGTGAAAAGTTGAGAGCCAACCTCTGCAAAGTACAGGCCTAAGGTGGATTAAATTATATGTTATATCCTCTCTGCCACGTCAAAGCGTCCTCTCAGATCCTCTGACCGGCTTGACCTTTTTGTTCCCCGTGTTAGGACCACAATGGCTCAATCCAGGTCCTTTGTGTGCATAGGTCCTCACTATGCAATCGACTTTGTCCTCTAGCATCTACTGCATCTCTATTTTTTCTCTACCTTATTAACCTTCCTTTTTCCTCGGAGTACCTCCGCACTGGGAGCGCTTCTGAAAGGCTTATGCTATGATTAGCGCTTTATAAATGATCAAATACAATACAATCTATAATACTATTTTTGTCATTTTTACATTCACTCAAAAAGTTTATTATACTAGACATTGACAATGCTTTTATCAATTTTCACATCAACTGGTAATTTCGTATTGTAAGAATTTAACTGTAATGGCCTTCAATAATTGTAAGTTTTGTAATTTGAAATTTATGTAGCAACACTTGAAGAGAAACTGATTGGAGGTGACCACTATGTAGACTAAAAAAAGGTATTACATGTTATTCAGAAAAGAAAGTTGATCAGTTCGCAAGATAATTAGAAAAGTCACCAGTGGTGGCTCCTGCTCGCATGTAGAGCCAAATGAGCGGATTCTCATGCAGAGTTGACAGATGCCATGTTTAGATTTTCTTCCTTGTTGACTGCAGAGTTCAGTATCTTATTGTGAATTATAATTTTCTTCAGGTTCAAAGACTTCCTGGCCTGCATTCTTCCAACCTCATGTCTGACATACTGACTGGTCGATTGGATGTAATTGATTTCACCGACATTCTAAATGGTCTGTATATTTAATGGATAAATCTTCTGCGGCGGAAAATTCCGCCGTAAAAGTTACATTTTCGACACAATTCTGCGGCGGAAGCACGCTCATGCTTGCATTGATCAAAATGCGGTACTTCTATAATGCAGAGTCGTGAGGGTCATGGTTAGGGTCAGGTTTGGCCTCGTGAGTGTCAGTTAGTTCAGTAGCGCTTGACGGTCGGTTAGGGTTTTGTTAGGTTAAAGACTTCCTTAGATAAATTGTCCAAAAAAATTCCGCCGCAGAAGTGACTGGTCGAGTTGCGTGGCGGCATTTTCCGACCGCAGAAGCACCACGCATATTTAATTGACTTGTCAGGTTACTGGATTAGTGCTTTAAAATGTTTGCTTAATCATTTAACAATGAGGAGGTACTAAAAGCTACTGGGAAACCGATGCAGCTTGTCGTTCAAGTGTTATGAAAACACGTTAAGGAAGTAAGTAAGTGTAGCCTTTATTATTCCATTAGCAATCGCACAATGGGACAGCAAAATTGAATAGATAACAACACACAAAAGTAATAATAATGTGTAGTAATATTTTAGCATATATTAATAAGAGTACATCCTGGTATCCTTTTTAGTGAGTAGGTCAGAGTGTGGAATTTCCTGGTTATGAGGATGTGGCTGTGAAGAGTGTCATGTTTCATGGTTCTCTCCTGGTATTAGGTTATCATGGCAAGTTATTTTTATGAATAGTTTCTAAAGAGCAGGATCAGAAGTGTTGTCATTAGAATCGCTAGCACAAAGAATTAAGAACATGAAGCAGTTAAAGCCTGCATTGTTACTGCACTTAGAAACTCCTCTAAAGACATGAATCAAAGAGCAAGACAATGAAATCAAATGAAATGCTTAAAGATTTTATTTGACTGTTGATTACTGTGCACTGGACTAATGCTGCACTGCATATTTTATTCGTGACTTATTGTCACAGTGATTAGGTTATCTAATTTAAGTGCTAGCATAGTAGTACCACTGTAGTAATGTTCAGACAGATTTCATCAAGCACAAAGCATAGCATAAATCGGGATCCAGGTTGTTTTTGTGGAAGTCTGGCAGGCAATCCATTAAGTTTTAGATAAACAACCTCCTTACTACTACTTACAAATTATATGCACCTTCGTTGTTTATAACTTAGTTTTATACAAATGGATGATTCATAACAGTATATAAATTGAGTAGGCCATATGTTGTACAGTGAATGGTACAGGGACAACCATAAATTAAGCAGGTCTAACGAACCTTTAGGTTTGTCCTATTGATATCTCAATGGCATATAAGTTTCATTTGGAAAAATTCTGATGCCTGTACCTTGATGTTGGTGGTTCAATAAATGGTTTTGCATAAATGCATACCAAATTGAAATAGCATACTGTATAATTGGTTCAAATACCATAAAGCATACTATGCCATAGCTGATGAGCTGTATCTTAAACCTGGAAGTAGCTGCTGAGCTGTATCTTAAACCTGGCATTTTTTGTAGATCCAATGGACGCAGAGATGGTTGGTCACCCCCACATGCTGATGGAAAGACGTCTTGGTCTGTAAAAGAACGATTGACTGATGTGAACACGTTTTTGAGGATAATCTGTTGTTTCTGGAACCCTAAATTTCACTAGTTGTCTAACTTACGTTACCATAAACAGTTGTGCATAGGTGGTTTTCATCTGACAAGACTCACAAGAAATACTGTTAAAACTCGAATGGTTATGATTTGTCACTGAAAAAACAAACGTTAATAAAGCTACCATACTGTTAACTTTACAGAGCATTGTTGCCTCAGATTCTACACGTTGTTTTGTTACTTGGCGTGTGTATAAAATGTTTTAATAAAAATAATTAAAATAATTGCTTTTCAGAGGAACTTAAGCAGCACAATATTAAGTGTCGTCATGTGTGCACATGTACGTGCATATGTCAAATTGGAAAGTTTTGTCCAGCCATACTACTTTGTTACAATAGGCAACCAACTTTTAGAGTGCCACAAAAATTCAATAACCATGTTGTGTGTGGAATTTTCTTGAAAGATGAAAGCTTAATTGATGCTAAGATATCTAATCTGATGTATATAACTTATATTGCACCGTTTTGTCGTAATGTAATAAAACATTTATATAGCACCGCTCAAAATCAGCAGCGCTTTCAACCGGCATCAGTGCCTGCAAACAGAAAAGTCTTAATTTCTGGAACTGGGGAGGTGAGAGGGCTAGTAATTCCAGATGCAGGGACTGGGCATAGTAGGGGCGATTCATTTAGTATGTATGCATGGAGGGGTTAACCCAAATGCATATGCTTGTGTATGGGTCTACTGTAATGTATGTATGCATAGGGAGGCGGGAAGGGGTTGAAACCTCAATAATAATTTGTCTATTGTTGGCCTTGTTCAAATGAGCCACTGAACTGCTATCAGACAAGTGCTACCGGGAGAAGTAGGACTGTGGGAGAGGTGTAACTTGTATGCCACAGACAACAGTGGTTGACTGTCTTTTTTTTAAACATGTTAATATTATTAATCCTCAATTGTTTCTGCATGGATTAAATGCATACTGTATTATAGGATTTGAGGGAAGGTGCGTCAAGTATACATAAGGGATGGCCCCTAAGGAATTCAAGTGTGAAATCACTGAGAGAATAGCAGCCAATTTTTCGACCTTGTTTCTCCAATTTTTGATGTGTTTTCTCTGATGGACTATGCCTTTGACTAGTTTCATTTGAAGTGACCATTGAAATTATATAAATTGTGTTAGAAGGGCAGATGGCCAGAACCTGAATTTTGTCACCCATGTCCTGTCTTTCCAATGACAATGTACATGTACAGTCAGTGTCATCATTTTATACCCAAGTCGGTTATGTGAAGTTGTGAACAGAATGTTATCATGAATAAACTTTAAATCAGAACCAATGTCTTGATAATTTGCACTGGTAGGTAAGCCCTAAAAAGGAATAAATACACATCTAATTTGAAGCAATGGGAAATTTAAACTGTGACTGTTTAATGTTGATGCTTCAAAACGTAAATGTATGTAAAAAGCTGTGATATTTTACTATATCAAAAGTAGATCTTCATTTCTAAGTTAATTCTTTGCATAGTTAATCCATGCTGATGTAGTCGCTTATCTGATCCAGTTGGAGGCTGATTTCGGACTCTGCGCAATTTTCATCTTTTGATTGTGATGTTGTATTCACTTGTGTTGCCTCCCTGAAAAATAATAAATATCCTTAGAATCAATGATAGTCAAATTATTTGAAAACTTCAGGTTAAATTACAATTAAAATTTAAAACGACATGCTGACTTTATAGATGAGTCATGCAGACCAGGCTATGATGTACAGTATATTGTATATACTACTGCTCATGTATCTCTGAGCTGTATATCACAATTGGTACAAGTCTTGAATCTGACCAGTTGAATGTGGGTTGTGTGTTCTTCTGGCCCTTGCCTGTGTGTAACAACTTCAGGACACTGATTTGCCCTGAACGAGTACAATGTCTTTCTAGACCAAATTCTCTGCATAAATACTGAATATTCTCGAGATACAGGGAACATGTTTTTGCATATAACATTCAAGATTCTTTTGCTTGGGGTGGCCTTTACTTGTCTGCACTGTATTGACATACAGCTTTGTACTCTGATCTCAAGGGTTATGGTCAAGACAGCCAGGTAAATATATCTATGTTCGAAGATTGTAGTGCTCTGCTGCTTACTGGGATATGCAGATACTGTACATCAGCTTGAGCCTATATTGTCCTTTATTTATATCCTTTCCAGTGTCAGGCCATCCTCTGGGAACAGTTTTCCATTGCATGTACATGCTCTTTCATTTGACTGCCAAGCATACATTTTTGTACTATTGCACTGATTCTGACAGGTCCATATTATGTGTCTTACACAATAAATACATATATAAATATTTTATTGTTCTACTTTACACAGATCAATTCCAGTTTAATTTGAACGGTTGAAAGCTAACTATACTGGGGCTTTTGACAAATTCTTGAATGATGCTATT
The DNA here is from genome assembly GCA_020284085.1 of Aporrectodea caliginosa. Taxonomy (NCBI): domain Eukaryota; kingdom Metazoa; phylum Annelida; class Clitellata; order Crassiclitellata; family Lumbricidae; genus Aporrectodea; species Aporrectodea caliginosa. Next base: position 1,074,096 of record JACEVL010000372.1, read on the forward strand.
ACCCGAGTATACATATATTGACAAAGAAAATACATGTACATGGATAGTATGCATTGCTGTTCAAAGGGTTTTTAGTTAGTTACATTACAGGCTGCAAAACATCTGTGAAATTAACCTTGCATTTGTAGACAGAGCATCCATGAGTTCCAAGTTTTTATTTGCCCACTTTGTGTTGAGTTCTTCCAGAGATTTGCATCGGTCCAGTGCAGACTCAAGTTGGCTACTCATAGCCTCAGTCTATCGTACCAGTCCATCATAAACAATTGCACAAACATTTAATTAGAAGATACAGATCTGTCAGTTACAAATGGTATACCCACTGGTAATGTGATAAACCTAGGAAATTACTGCCTTGTAGATTGTGATACTTCTCTGATTGAAAACGTCTACATAAGGTAGTGTAAAGAAATTGGTTTTTTGGCTACAGCAAGTGACTAGTAAAGTAATGGTTTGTGATTGAGATGACTGGCCACCTGACCTAATATGCCAGAGCTAAGAGAAATGAAGTAGGTTCAAGTAGCTAACACTTCAAAGCCAGGGATAGCTAGCATAAGGCAGCACTTTTCAAACTTTCAGATGCTGCAGACCAGTAATTTTTTTACCAGTCTTACTGTGGACCAGTGCTATACTTCAGCCTACATATATGACATGTTAGATTAAAAGTTAGTTTTCACAATATATTCACTGTTTATTGCAACTATACTTTTTTATTATTGCATGCTAGATTAAAACTGTTTAACAAGTAAACTGTGTCATGTTCTCATGTTCTGTTTTACAGTGTATACATTTTAGTATTTTGATTATGTTAAAAATTGTGATTCGGATTATCATTTCCATGACCTAGTAACCAATCACTCGTGAACCGGTACCGGGCTACAGTTTGAGTAGCACTGGCTTCAAGGACTGCACTTGTTCTTTTAATTAGTATACAAAATCAGCTACAATTTAGTGCTGAAATGCAGAAGACAACTCACCTTTAGATTGTTTTCCTGTAAATTCTTTTTGCATTCAGCTGTTTCAGTTTCAACCTGCTTCATCACTTTTTCATATTTTTCCTGGAGATGGGTGCACTGTTCTGTAACTTCTGACAGTGACTTGTTAAGAATCTCATTATTCTGCTGCAGACTGTTGTTCGTAGCAATGTGATGGGATATGAGATCATGAGATTCCTTTAACAGCGCCACAGTCTTCTGTTAAAAATAAACTGAAAAACCTCAGATACAGACAAGAAACAATGTCTCATGTAGCAGCTATAAACTAGGCATTAGTTTTCATAATTTTAATGTGCCTCTGAAATGTGTGTATAGCCAGACAGCTGCTGCCACACATTCCCACAAATATTGAATATTTTCAATAAACGAATATTGATTGAGCCTGTCAATTGTCCATTGTTTTTAAAGCAGCTGCACATGGCCATGACAGGACAGACCTATTTATATTTCTATAACAATCCTACACACCTACCACTAGTCTCCTTACATCCCTTCTCACAGCCTGTGATCTTTGGGCATGGGTTGAACGATGATGCAAAACTAATGGGCTCTGCATTCCATGCCGCTGCTCCAAGTAATGGAACCAACTACTGATGTTTCTCCAAAGCTCATACCATTTCTTCCTCCAAAATACACCACAAATCTCGTTATTTGTCACTGGCTTTCAGTGCCTTTCACACATCTAAATATCTTATTGGATTTCACCAGGCAACTGACTAACTGTGTCACAGATTCCAAGTGACTCTGTGTGTGTAAACCATTTCATAATACCAATAATGTAACAACAATTACATATGTAATTAATTAATGTGTTCGTAGCATCTAGCATTGTTTACATTTTTTACAGTCATCCTGCAATATTACAGTAATTTATCAATACTCATACAGCAAAATTTAACGAAAGGAGTATGCCAATCAGTCGAGAATAAAGAACACTCACCTGATATTCCTTTTCCATCATTGTTAGCTTCTCTGTTATAGTGTCAATGGTATTTTTGTGCTAAAACAGTTTAAATATATCAAGTAAAATAAAGAGTATAAATATATACAATTGTTTATGTATCTACGCTTGTTTTGACTGCTCTTTTGACTCATTAACCTCTTATTCAAGAATCTAGAAAGTGAACTTTTCTGTCAAATAGTCTTTTCCTGAAGAATTATGGTAAGCAGTCATACATCAAGCAAATATCTGTCTTACAAAACTATAATTTTGTAATTAATAAACTCATCTGAGCTATTTAAGAGTGATAGATTTTGAATTATTTTTCTCTTGGTATTAGTACACTTAGAAGCTTCGACAGAATTACCTAGAAACATGGTCATTGATCTAACCGCCAAAGTTGTACAAATGCTTTCATAGCCATATATTCTGAAACAATGCAGTGCAAGCTATAGATATTTAATATTATTTTACACTGAAACCTCATTACATTGCTGCCTTTGGGAGCCATGGCAAGTATCATGTTATAAAAAAATTAGGTTGTCGAAGAGTTCATAATTAACAACTTAAATAAATTTAATACAGGTCCATAACTTTGTTCTATTCATGCTATAATGATACAATTTATAAAGAGGTTATATACACAATGTATCTACTGGTACTAACTGTCTTCAGCTCCAGTTTCAAGGTTGTTGTAACCTCATCCATTTGATTTCTGACAGAATTTCCATTCCAGCTGTCAGCTTGTAACTTTGTGTTAGCTTTGAGTACTTTGTCTTTCAGTTGATCAATTTCTGTTCTATTCTCCTTCAGAACAACTTTCTGATGTTTAAGCACTTCATCCAAGTCTTTGTTAACCTTTATAACATCCCTAACTATACAAAAAAATGTATTATAATATCGTAATGGACAAGCTTTTATTTAAAACTAAGCAATAAGTTGTCCTAAGTGTATTTCATCTGTGTTTTGCACTTTACAACTACAGAATTCTATTCTCTGACTGCAACTCATATTTAACTTTGTGCAGCTATTGCTCATTTCCTGTAAAACAGCAATTTTTTAACCTTTCACCAACAGCCAGAGAACTGTGAAGTTGCTTCAACAACAATGAGTCAACATGCTTCTTACATTAATTATGAATGACAACAGTAAGCCACATTTACACATGAAGTGTTAGAATAGTAAAATTTTATTTATTTATTAAATCATTACGAACAGCTGTTTTACTCCTTTACCACCATTGAACATCATATCAGTTACTGTGACTGTAATGTACAGTATTTATATGATCAGCTAAAATCATCAGTGATTTTAACTTGTACTGAACGGTATTTATTAATTAGCAACACCCATCAGTTTATACACAACAAGGTATTTATTTATAATGGTTATAACTGTGAGACATAATTAATGATGGTTTCACAGCATACCACTTGAAGTAAGCTTTCCTTGCTCCTCTTCTAGAGCAGAGACTTTACGGCAAATGCGTTGGAAACGATTATCAAGCTCGGTTAACTGCTTGAAGCTGTTCTCCAGGCTGCCATTCTGTTGCTGAATCTTTCTCTCCTGATCACGATTATGCTTCTCTAGTGAGTATTTTGAGAACTACAACATAGTCACATCAATAAAGAGCTAAGATTAAATTCTAAAGGTAATATACAGATGTAAGAAAGAAGTTTCCAAAAAGTCTTGATGCTTAATATATTAATCAGCAGCAATGAGTATACTAAACCAGCCAGTTTTGGTTTTCAGTATTTGCCTTTTTCAAATATAGTTCAACAAGTAGTATTAAGTCTGGACTTAGCTCTCTCACATTATCATATCATTCTTACTCAGCAGCTTCTCGTTACAGCTTGTTGTCTTTTATACACCAATTGCCATCATCAGACATTAAGATCATAACATTATTTACAGTGCCTCCAATAAGTGCTTTTAGCGGCATGGTACACTTGGTACAGACACACATGATAACTCACTAACTGCACCTCAGATTGACATTTTTATCTGACTTTGTGCACTCTGAAAATGTTCACACTATAACTAATAATAATCTACATTTTCTGAAGCTACTAAATTTGGTTTTGTATACATTCTGTATCGTGAAGAACAGTAACAGTGTGTCATCTAAAATCACCTGCAAGTTTCTTATGTCATCTCGTAGTGTTTTCACCTCTTTCTCAGCTGTTTCCAATGCCAGGCTCTGTCTGGCACAATATTCCTCAGCATCACTGATACGGGACTCATAACTTTTTCTCATATCCAACAACTTCACCTCCAGTTCCTCTTCTACCGATTTCACTTTCAACAGAGCATTCTCCTGTAACAACAGAACCATTTACAAAGTAGTAATAGCAACAGAATATTAGTCAAATAATTCCTCATTACAAACCTTTGGAAGCTCTAGGTATTTGTCTAAACGTTCTACAAACTGTGTGACACAGAGCTGAACTAATTTGGAAGGTAGCATTCTTGCAGCAACCAATTTGATTAGGTTGAGCAATAGGCCTAATCAGTTGTGCAAATAGAAACAAAAGGACTATTGGCACTCTTTTACTGGAAAGCTCGGTTACTCACGTAGCAACTTTCCAATTGATGTTTTTCTTTAACAAGATTGTTTATTTTCTCTTCATTTTCTCTGTCAGTGACCTGAAAATGTAACATAGAAGACCACACTACAAGACAGTAAGAGTCTTCAATCAGACATATGATCCTGTTCTTTGTTAACGTAGAACTAAAAACAGCAATCAACAGCCAGTCTTCCTTGATTTTCAGTGTTGTTTTTCTTATGACTATGTACAACATGTCCTTGATTTCACTTTGCTGACCAAATAAACCACTAAGGGGTTTCCACCTGAAGACACCAAACTACTGGGTCACATGCAGTTCCAGGTTGAGATTTATGAGGCAGAGTGGAGGACAGATGCAGCACTATGGTAATTGGAATTGTGACGATGAGGAAAGTCTGGCAAGGTAAGAATGCCAAGGCTGAGTCAGACTTGTCGAAAAGCATGGTCATCCAGTCTTGAGTGAAGGGTTAAGCATAATATTATAGTGTGTAAAATAGGTAAAATGTACAAGATTTGGATATGAAAGGGGCTGATTGTGGGCTATTGGATAAATTGACTATGTGATTTGATAAAGCTATACATTTGTATTTACTAACTCTTCTGAGTCTAAGCTCTTCAACAGTTTCAAACAAGTGGCTGAGAAATTTCAATGACTCTGCACTGTCCCAAAGCTGAAGTAACTGCAGCTTTCCTGAACTATCTGTGAACTGGTGACCATCACCTACAAGTAAGTAAAAATTAATGCTAACAGTTAAAATTCCTTGGTGATACATGAATTTTTCAGTTAAAACACAACAGAACTAAAAGAAAGAACATGGTTCCTTCAGTAGCTTACTATTTGGAGGTTTCTTATAAGTATAAAATGTGCAGAAATACAAATGCAAACATATGAGGTGCCATTGTGGCCAAGTGGCTAATGCAGGTTCCATCATGTGAAATTCACAATAGGTGGCTTTGTTGAACTGCAGGTATCCTCAGGCCAACAACCCCCCCTCTTTCCCTTATCTCTCTTGCTGTTCCAAATTAAACACAATGCTCCAATCTAACCATCCACTATAGCCATTTGAATGTCTAGCTGCCTGACTCTTACATTTTCTTGACCTAGAGCGAAACCTGACCTAACCTGCTCATTGATTTTGCTTTGAGCACTTGTGAATAAGCTGATTCCCACGACTTAGCCTTCTTTGGGTGCTATAGAAATCTCAAGATTATAATCCTCTACTTGTTTTTTAACTTTCAAGTTCACCTTGATTTATTGATTTCCAAAATAACCAAACTTCTCAATTGCTACCTAACAAATGCCTGTTGATAGCCAACAGGCACTGCATGCCCGACTTGAAGGAAAGAGATATGAAGGAAGACGAACGCTTCGAAGGAGACACAATAACCAAATTCGCATAACACTTCAATGTGGCATTGTTGATCTGACCATCTCTTACAATGTAAGCAATGGACTTGTCAAACGACCGAAGTGTAAAGGTCGATCCTTATCAATTCCAGTCAAATGGTTGTCACCTGAAATGATGATGTTGATCTAAACCATTATGCTGAAAGTATGTAATATAATAATTATTATGGCGTCTGAATTCGTCGTCTACACTTGTGTGGACAGATTGTGATAAAGACAACGGAAATGAGACAATTTCTTTAACGTCCGCTGATTATTACGCATAGCCTAGTAAGTACTTTGGCCACTTAAACATAAGCTTCAATGCGTGGAAAATCATGAAACAACCAAACCAATCTTGTCCAGACACAATATAATCTTGTTTACACTAACCCCACTGTGAATTGGCCGCCATTGATAACGATGACATGACATCACATGACACTCGTCATTGAGCAATATGGCCTGAATGACGTTACTACGCACTCTCGTCGCCAAGTGCGCTGCTAACAAGCTCAGACACCTAACAGTAATAATAAAATTCATCTGATATAGTAAACATGAATTTAAAATTAGTGCATTAATATTTAATAAAGTATTACTCTTTATTACTCTAATTAACTCTATTTTTAAGCACTTTATAGTTTAAATTGTTGCGTCGATGGCACTAAGATGGCGGCCGTGCTACGTGTTATCGTAACCGATGAGCGACATCCTCTTCATAGAATCCGGTAGAGGCTGGGGGCGACGACGGGGAAACGAATGTCTTGTAATGATTTGTGTTTAATTAAAGCGCGTTAATTACGATAAATCTGGTCTTCTGGTTCGGTATTTGCGATAGAAGACGATGCCTGTCTTAATTCTGGAACGAATTCCGCTGCCGAGTCTTCGGACTTACGCCACTCTGAGTGTCCTGTTGATTGCGTGTGCCGTCGTCTACGTTTACCATCTCCTGCTGTCGTCGAATGACGACGACGATCACACTGGTGCAAATGTATCGCTTCTACAGCGCCTCGAATACAACAGCAATCTTTCGCTGAACGGGTCCTTACGGGATAAAGCCTACATCATCGCATATACTTTTACGCAGGAACCATGGTGTCTTGTGGTAGGTAAAACCGTAGTTTACGTTGCTAAATTATTTTATAGTGTGAATTTAAAATGGAAGCCCGATTGATGAAAATAATTGTTTGCCTAAATAGAAGGGCAGGCTTATAGTATCGGGGGCTGAAGGATATAGTGCGTAAGTTTACTGGCGTCGTGAGTGTCTGTTTGGGTGAGGTTATGCGTCGTGAGGGTCGGTTAGGGTCAGGGTGGGGTCAACCTGAATCCCCGAAACCCGAAAACGCTGAAAACAAACAAAAACCCGATTTCCCAAAAAAAGTTTTCTAGAAAGCGGTCGAGTTATTCAAAGTTAAATTGTAAACATGACAAAGACATGACGTGGCCTTGATGTAGACTATACGTTATACTGCCTATTCAAATGTGTATTTGTTAATGATGTTCATTCAGGTCGGACTTAGAAAATCAATTTAGAGGATCCGGCCAAAATTCCTTTTGGGGATTCGGGGATTCGGCCCGCATCCGTTAGGGTTAGTGTCGCCATTAGGAAACCTGGTACCGTCTGGTGTTCGCGTAGCATGCCCAAAGATACTGTATAATCCTTCAGCCCCTGATACTATAAGTTTGCCAATAGAAGTTGGATTGATGAAACTAATTTTTCTCTGCTTAAATCGAAGCTGGATTGATGGAAATAATTGTTTCCGTAAATAGAAACTGGATTGATAAAACTACGTCTTGGCTTCAGTGAAAGCTGGATCGATGAAGTTTGTTTTGCCGTATTAGAAGAGGGATTGATGAAAAAATTCGTGCCTAAATGGAAGTTGGATTAATGACGATAATTTTTGCTTAAACAGAAGTTTGATTGATTTATAAATAATTTTTTGCTGAAATGGAAGCTGGATGGATGATAGTTATCATGAACATTGGTAGACTGCTTACTTACCAGCGTCAAGTTTGGCATTGAAAACGTTAAAATAATGTAGTGATGTAAACTACAGGATAACCCTTGTGGTAAATATCATTACTGTTGTGGCGAAAATTAGCCGTGGGGCGGGACTCCGGTATCTCTCTCTTAAATGTTCACCAGGATAGCTCTTCGGAGTCTTCCCTGTTCTTCGTCCGTTCGCTGGACTCGGCCTTTCCCGTCGGGCAAAGGACTTAACGGTGCCACCGACGATGCCTAACACTAGGTTAACTAGGAAGACGGCAACGACACGGATCAACACAGCAGATTGTTTTATTAATGTCGAACAGCTTAAACACTACAACTCTGGCTTAACTCTCATTAACTGAACTTTAACTGACTTCGGAACCAACTCACACACTCGCTCACCACTTACACGCAACAGGCGTCTCTATATATAGGCACAGAGGACGACAAATTGTCCGTTACTAAGGCAAGAGGCTGGTTGCTAAGGCAAGCCAAAAAGGCCTGTTACTAAGGCAAGAGGCTGGTTGCTAAGGCAAGTAAAAAAGGCCTGTTACTAAGGCAAGAGGCTGGTTGCTAAGGCAAGCCAAAAAGGCCCGTTACTAAGGCAAGAGGCTGGTTGCTAAGGCAAGCCAAAAGGCCCGTTACTAAGGCAAGAGGCTGGTTGCTAAGGCAAGCCAAAAAGGCCCGTTACTAAGGCAAGAGGCTGGTTGCTAAGGCAAGCCAAAAAGGCCCGTTACTAAGGCAAGAGGCTGGTTGCTAAGGCAAGCCAAAAAGGCCCGTTACTAAGGCAAGAGGCTGGTTGCTAAGGCAAGCCAAAAGGCCCGTTACTAAGGCAAGAGGCTGGTTGCTAAGGCAAGCCAAAAAGGCCCGTTACTAAGGCAAGAGGCTGGTTGCTAAGGCAAGCCAAAAGGCCCGTTACTAAGGCTGGGTGCTAAGGCAAATGTCCATGCGCCTTTCAAATAATGCTACAATACTCCTCCCACCAAGAAAAGAGGGAATGTCCCCTATTCCGTAACTGATTAACAATTTGAAAGGGATATCCTACGCTAGATTCAATGTTCATAAAGCGAATAAAGTCATGATTAATACTAAATCGAACACTACAGCCATTCCAGGCTTTAACTAACTAAAAAGTTCATCAGATTAGTCGGCCAAATCGGCCCTGCATAAACAACTAAGGTAATCGCCCTACAGACAAATTAACGGTAAGACCTAGTCTTACAACAGAAATGCAATCATCCTTCAACATCATCAAACATTGCACGTCATCGTTCGCCCATCAGCCTGTATTGTCGTTGCCGTGGCAACCAATGAAGCTCAATAATGACGTGGCGGTCTCACACAAGCAAATGTTGCCTGGCCGTGTGGGGGAAAGTGTGCACAGGCAAATGTCCGTTTGACAATTGTACACACACACGCAAATTTTGGTTGACAATTGTACACACACACACACGCAAATTCTTGTCGACAATTGTACACACACAAGCAAATTTCCGTCGACAATTGTACACACGCAAATTCTTGTCGACAAATGCACACACACACACGCAAATTTTGTCGACAAACGTACACACACAAGCAATTTCTGTCGCTAAGGCAAATCGCCGTTGCTAATACAAATGTCCGTTTGCACACAAATGTCCGTCGACAATTGTACACACACACACGCAATTTCTGTCGACAATTGTACACACACAAGCAAACGTCCGTCGACAATTGTATACAAGCAAAGGTCCGTTAACAAATGTACACACACAAGCAAACGTCCGTACAGCCTGTTTGCTTGCTGAGGAGGGAAGGGGGGGGGAAGGGGAGCGCAAGTGAACGACGAGGAGGGGGGGAGAGAGAAACACAGGCGAGCGTCGCACAGCCGAGAGGAGGGGAAGAGGGAAGCGCAGGCGAGCGTCGAGACGTCGAGGGGAGGGGAGGGGGAAACGCATCCCAAGTCATGGCCACGACAAGACCTCCCCGAACGACGGCGCCCAGCTATTGATAGCGCGCGGGCCGGCGAGTCTCCCTCCTCGGACGCCCGCTGACCTCAGAGGCGTCGTCGGCAGGGGGCTCAGGCGCCTCCACGTCTTCCATCGGCTCTTCCCTGAAGCAAGCCCGAAGTTTGTCCACATGAACTGTGAGTGGACGAGAATGAGGGGACTTCCGGATGCGGTAGTTCACAGGGCCGCTGCATGCCTCCACGACAAAAGGTCCTGTGTACATCTTCTGCCATTTCGGAGAGCGACCTTGGTAACGACGAGGGGTATAGTACCAAACTTGCGCCCCAGGGGCAAATTCAGCCGGACGCACCCGCAAGTCATAAGCACGCTTCTGGCGCTCTGCAGCCACTCCCAGATGCTCTCGTACCAGGCGGTACGCGGACTCCATGCGCTCAGCAAAGTCTTGCACATAACTCGCGTACGTGCCTGTGCCCGGATCAGCGCTCGGGGGACTGCCGTAGACCAGGTCCAACGGGGCGCGTGTCTCCCGCCCGAACATCAGGTAGTTCGGGCTGAATCCCGTGGTTTCGTGTAGTGACGCCCGGTAAGCGGCGAGGACATGGGGCAGAGATTCGTCCCAGTCCCGTTGATTGCTACTGACCACTTTCCCCAGCATGGCATTAAGCGTCCTATGAAAGCGCTCTATGAGCCCATTCCCGCTCGGGTGATAAGGGGATGTCCTAACCTTATCTATTCCCAGCAATCGGCAAAGTTCCCTGAACAAATTACCCTCGAAATTAGTCCCCTGGTCGGTGAGGATTTGTAGCGGTGCGCCGTACCTTACGATAACGTTTTCAACCAAGGCCCTAGCAACCGAGGTGGCTTCTTGATTGTGCATGGGGGCTGCTTCCACGAACTTCGTGAAGTTGTCCATCATCGTAAGGATATAGACGTTCCCTCTTCGACTACGCGGGTGGGGGCCTGTGACATCTATACTCAAACGTTCCCAGGGCGCCCCACAGGGCAAGGGCTGCAACGGTCCCTGGCGGGGAGGTAAACCACGATGGTATTGGTTGCACTGAGGGCAGCACTGGCAAAAGCGCCTCACATCCCGGGACCATCCGACCCAAAAGGCCCGACGCCTTACCTGCGCCCGGGTTCTCCGGACGCCCAGGTGACCCCCGGTCATCCCTGTGTGGGCGAGCCTCATGTACTGATCCCGCATAGCCCTGGGTACCACCAACTGTTCGACCCCGTCCGGTGTCTTCCTATAGATCACCTCCTCATACAGATACAGGCGATCCCTTTGGTGCCAGTACACCTTCACGGCTTCATTCTCTCGCAAGATATCCACTAAGGCCGGGGCCTGGGTACCTACTTCCAGCCACGGGCGTACCACCCGAAGATCAGGATCTTCTTTCTGCGCCTTTACTAACTCCTCCTGCGGGTCAGGTTCAATATCCAATGGCTGTGCAGGCACAGCCTCGGTGACTGCAGCGACCGCACTTACATCGTCGACATCACATTGCCGACAAGGCCTACGGGAAAGGGCATCCGCATTACCATGCTTCTGACCTGGCCGATGCAACACCTGGAACTCGAACTCTGCCAATCGTTCTAACCAGCGGCTCTGCTGGCCAATGGGCTCTGGAGTTCGCTGGAGCCACTGTAACGCGGCATGGTCTGTCCTCAACGTGAACGGGCGCCCCAGCAAGTACTGACGGTACAGCTTTGTGAAATACACTATGGCGAGCAACTCCTTGCGAGTAACGCAATAGTTACGCTCCGCCGCGGATAGCAGGCGGCTTCCATATGCAATTACTCGCTCCTCACCATCAATCTTCTGGGACAATACGGCCCCTATGCCAACGTCACAGGCATCGCAGTCCAGGACGTAGCCGCCCTCATCCTTAGGCAAAGCTAGAACAGGTGTGGTCGTCAGAGCGCGCTTTAGAAGTTCAAACACTTCCTGACAGGCATCATCCCATACAAACGCTCTACCCTTTTTCGTGAGTTCGAACAGAGGAGCAGCTAATACCGAAAAATTACGAATGAACCTCCGGTAATACGAGCATAGCCCGAGGAAGGAGCGCACCTCCCGCAGTCGTCGCGGGACTGGCCACTCCACAACCTCGCGGATCTTGGACTGATCCACGGCTACCCCGTCTTGAGTCACTACATGGCCCACGAAACAAACGGCCCTACGCATCAAGCGGCACTTACTTGGTTTCAACTTTAAATTGGCCGTTCTCAACCGCTCGAACACCTTACCCAGCCTCTGCAAATGTTGTTCGGGCGTATTCCCAAAAATGATTACATCGTCAAGGTAGACTAGGCAAACATCGAAATTAAGCCCCGACAAGACAATGTCCATCAACCGTTGGTGTTGCTGGCGCATTGCAGAGACCGAAGGGCATCACCTTCCATCGATAGATGCCTTCGACGCGTAACGAACGCGGTCTTATCCGCATCCCTAGGATCCATAGCCACCTGCGGTATCCACTCCTTTAAATCCAGCTGCACTAAACCATCCTCCAATCGGAGAGCATTCAAACATCTGCCTTCAATTCTAGGCAACGGGTATGAACTCTTCCGTCCTTCCCACGAATTGCCTGTAATTCATGTGCAAAACGGAGGGTCCTGCATCCTTGCGAGCCAAACCACGTTAGCGCCCACTCTCGCCAACAGCGGGTTCCTGATCGTCCCAGCGGGCCAACATTACTATCCAGCTGTTCGTCTATGGCAGCCCTATGGGGAAGCGGGTTGGCGCCGCAGAGGCTGTCTAACAGGACCTGCATCTCAGCAATACGTAACTGAACGAAGTGGCTACCGAT